>CP139503.1:217488326-218088326 GCA_021014915.2 Artemisia tridentata subsp. tridentata
CTAACAGACTATCCACTCAGAACAGCTGTGTTGGTTACTTTGGTATGTTCAAGACTTGAAGTTGAAGCAGAATCAGACATGGTAGATGTGTTAGTCAAAAGAATGTTTGATCTTGCAGAACAGAGAAAAGCCCAAACAAAGAGATTGACTTGGTAGGTGTTTGGAAGAATCCCCCCATCCTCAGGAGTAAAGTTTAATTCGAAGAAACTTAGTGATTTGAAGAAAAATCATAAGTTTAGGGGAGGATTGTTAGGAATTAAACCTAACAGTTGGTACTGTCAGTTATAATTTAGTACTGCTGATGATCATATTGAAGAATACACTAACAGTACTAAGTCAGTTAGTACTGCCACCATTAGAAGTTAGTACTGCTTATAATTTTTGTAAACGTGTAATAGATAATTATAGAAAGGATTTTGTGTATATCCTACTTATATAGAATTATAGTTATCTTGTACAGGAATCCTTGGTCTATAAAAGGATATCCTAGGTTAAGGTTTAGATACACATATACAGAGATATCTTAGTCGTACGAATAGATTCAAGGTTGTAAACCCTAGTGATAGGAGATCACTCGTATTATTGAGATAATAATATTGAATCGTTTGAAGTTAAACAATTGTCTCTTGTTCATACACTGTTTCATTCAATTACTCAAATATTCTTCTAAGTATAACAAAGTAGATTCCGCATACTTGGTTATATCAACTTAAAGTATCACATACACGTTAACAGGACTAACATCCTAAGTGTATAATCAATCCTGTCAGATGGTCCCTTGCTTATCATCAAACTGAACTATGTACTTTGCATCACATAGTTGACTGACACTGATCAAATTGTACTTAAGGCCATCGACAGAAGCTATTCTAGTAAAGACTATACCACTACAGTTTACTGAACCATAACCGTCAGTGAGACATGATGAATTATCAGCAAATATTACCTTGGGTCCTGGTTCTTCAACATATTTGTGCATATACTCTTTCACACCAGTCATGCTCCTTAAACATCCACTATCTAGATGCCAAACAAGCTCCCTGGCATGCCTCTGCACAAATGGTAAACTGAGTTAGTTCTTTCTAGGACCCCTCATCTTGGAGGGCTTGACTTTTGTTGTCTTCTTAAAAGTATCAATTGATTCATGGTCAGTGGTTGAGTGGACTGAGCTACCACAGGTTTTGCATTTGATTGTAGAGGTAGACTCAGTAGACTGAGAGGATGATTTGGTCATACCTCTTCTGGTCTGAATGACCTTTTCATGTCCTGAGGTGTTGTGAGTAGAATCTCCAAAAATTTCACAACAGTTGTCCATTAGACAATCCTTAGGATGGTGATCATTGAAGCCACAGTGAGGGCAAGGTGCAAAAGGCTTGGCCTTTTGTTTCTGTTTCTGTTTAGAATCAGAAGGGTATTTTAAAGCCTGTGCTTTAAAGTTTTCCATCTTTGTTGTGGTTGTGTATGATTGGTGATCATAGGTTCTGTAATCTTCCTTTTTGTGTATCTTGCAGTAAAGGATTCTATAACAATCATTAGTGAAATGATTGGTATAGTGACACAGCTCACACCCTTTCAGGGGTTTGGAGGGTTTTGGTTTGGTGCATGAGAAAGCTGATTTGGGTTCCTTCATCTTGGTTTAAGAAGGTTTCTTAGAAGATTCAATCTTCTCACCCAGCTTCCTGACAAGCTCTGCCAACTGATCAATTTTTGAGTCAGGGCTTTCTGTTTTTACTTCAGAAGGGACTGAAGTAGATGAGTCATCAGAATATACTGAGACTTCAGGGGTTTTCCCTTTCAGGAGGGTTATTCCCAAACCTGGCTTCTCCTTTGGAGAATGTTGGGAGTAGACCAATGGTGTGAGGTCTGAGCATGGTGTAGCACCCTGAAGGATATTCAGAGGTGGGAGTGGAGGATATGATTCTGATTCAGACTCATTAACTGACTCAGTATTACTGGGTTGGTCAGTGAGTCTAAGCATATTTTTCAGAGCCTGACATTCAGGAAACAAGATTTTTCCAGTCTCAAAGTTTGGTAACTTACTGACTGAGTTGTCCCTGACAATCCAGTCATTTGACTTGGGTTACATTTCTTGCTCAAAAGATATGCCAGCTGGAATAAACATCTTTTCACTGTGAGTTTCAGTGAGATGGTCAATTCCTATAATTTTCTTGTTATCACTAGGAATTAGACTCACAGTATCAAAGACTTTAAGGTTCTTTTTAGTCCAGCCTGCAATGACAACCTTTTCTTTGTTAAGTTCATATTGAAGGGCTTGATTTTGTTTCAAAATTTTAGTGTTTTGAATTTGTAGTGTAATAGTTTCTAACTTGGCTTGTTTTAATACAAGCAATTCATCTCTACACTTGTTCAATTCTAACACAAGATGGTTATATTTTGAAAGCAAATTAAGCATTTGTTCTTCCACAAACTTAAGATCTACATAAATATAATTCATATAGGACTGCCTGTCAGAGTCATCATCCATTGAAAGTAAAGTGTTTACCTTTTTCATGGTTATGTTCACCCACTTTCCATTCCTTGCATGGCTTTTTCCAACAGCCACCTAATCACCTTCAGAAAGTGCCATCAGTGCACTCACTCTAATTTCCTCATCTTCTGAGGAGACCTCTTCTTCATCCCAGTCATAAGCTTCTGCTACAAGAACCTTGTTCTTTGTCTGAACAGGTTTGGAAGTTTGAGCAGCCTGAGACATTGAGGGATTAGTTTCAAGAAGTGCAAGTTTAGCCTTAGTTTCCTATTTTTAGCCTCAAAGTCCTTTTGACCCTTTTGAACATTATTGTTTTGAAAATGTTGGGTCGACTGAAGCATTCTAGGTTGAAACTTGCTAGTTCCTGAGGAACTGTTTCCAGAAAATTTATAAGAGGGTTCTGAGATGGTTTTTGAATAACAGTCTCTAGCAAAGTGGCCCTTTTTACCACATTTGAAACATTCAGTGGTTTCATTTTCTTTAGCTTTTGAAAAATTGGACTGATTTCTTTTGATAAAACATTTTGAATTGGCTAGGAGTGCCCTTTCTTGGAATTCCAAGTTTAGGTCATTCAGGTACTCATCACCAGTTCTTTCATCAATCTCATCTTCAGAATCCTCTTGAAAATCCTGTACAACACCATTGGAATAAAAGGCAGTTGATATGGGTGAGGAGGTCAAGGTTTTTTTGGTCTCAAGAGCTTTTGAGTCTGGGTATCTCCTAGAGATTAAGTTGTCTTTATAGACAAACTTCCCATAGATCTCAGGGAGCTCAAGGGTCTGAATGTGATTAGCATTCCTGAGGCCTTGTGAGAAGTTTAGCCACTTCTCAGGGAGACTGTTGACCAAGCCAACATTTGTCTCATGCTTAGACAAAACTACACCATCATTTGATAATTCGTTTATCGGGGTCTTGTATCTGGTATATGTCTGAGAGAGGCTTTCAGAGTCCTTTGCCCTGAGAGTGTTATACTCAAGTTTTAGGTCCATGATCCTGTTTTCCTTAGTATCTGAGGGTCCTTCAAAGCTATTAATCAAGTCATCCCAAGTTTGCTTGGCTGTTGAACAGTTGATGACTGATTTCATTATATCGTCAGGAAGACAAGATATAATTATGCTTTTCAGGCGTTGGTCTTGATTGACCACCCTTCTCTCATCAATGGTCCACTGAGCTTCAGGCTTGTTTAGCCCCTCAGCAGTCTTAGGGAAATAAGGACCTTCTTTGACACAAGTGATGTAGTATGGTTCCATACCAGTCAAGTAGCAAAGCATTCGCTTTTTCCACTTGCTAAATTTTCCAGCTTCAAGTCAGGGGGCAAAAGCTGAAAAGATACCACCCTTTTTATCGACGAGCTGGGGCACATTAATATCAGCCATAGTAGGATCTTGGTTTTAAAAACGTTGAGCACTCTTAGTTTTGAAAGATTTTATAAACCAGAGGCTCTGATACCACTTGTTGGTCCATGAAATTGAGTAAATAAAGAAAAGCTTCATTGAAAATGAAAACAATTGTTACAAGATTACTCAAAATACAAACAACTACATAATAACATCTTTAGCTTCTTCAAGGGGATAATTCCGGTAAACTATCCCCTTTTGGTGACAAATAGACTCTCATAGATCAAGCTATGCTTGAGATTACAATGAGAGGATGATCCTATCAACTAATACATTTTGTATTATTTTGTTTGTTTAGGAAAACATACTATCTCTATTACAATGCAAACAATATATACAGGTAACTAAACAAAGACATGTGGGGTAGGTGTGAGTTGTCATCCACTTGGTGTGGGTTGTCATCCACCAAGTGGTCCCTCTTTATTTTCCTCTTTTGTACTTTGTCTGACTTCCTTTTTTCTTGGGAAGTTCGCGCCCATATATTTCAGTCTGCTTGTAGAGATAGCATCTTCAGGGTCATTGAGAGTTGTTAGTTGCTCGTATACTTTACTCACGGACACCGTATCAGTAAGTAAAGTGTTTTCTTCAACAACGAGCTTTATACAACACTCACTGATTTCTTTATCAGTGAGTAGTGAGTTAGGCTATTTTATGTTCAAATCCTTGTCAGGGTAACTGGGTCAATTTTTGACCCAACAATCTCCCCCTATTTGAATATACAAATAGCCCAGGTTCAAGCCTGCTTGTTCAGGGACTTGGGTTTAGTTCCTGAGGTTCAAGGGTTCAGGGACCTGAAGGTTCAGGGACTTGGTTTAGTTCTTGATGGTTCAGGGGTTCGGGGATTCAGTGACTGAGGGTTCAGGTTCCTGGGGGTTCAAATAGCAGGGTTCAGGAGCCTGGTCTGAGGTTCAGTGATCTGGGTTTTAGTCACTAGGGGTTCAGTCACCAGGGGGTTCAGTCACAAGGGGTGTCAGGGTCATAATGAAAGTTCAGTGACTGGGGGTTTCAGTGACTGAGGTTAGTTTTCAGTGACCTGGGTTTGTTCAGTCCCTTCTTTTTGAGACTGATATCTTCAGTCTTGTACCACATTTGTGTTCTTTTGAACACTGATACACCCTCAACACCCTGATGTTGCAATCTTCAGGCCTGATTCTTATCGGACCTTAAGGTTTTTTGTTTAAGTACACTGAAATTTATATTCAGTTGTCTCAAACCACACAAGATACAACATACTTCCTGAGTTCTTCACTCAGGTACTTCTCTGATTTTTTCAGAGACTTGGGTTTAGGTTTTGAGTCCTGATGCCCACACTATTTTATCAGAACTCCCTTCTGATATACTATCACTCCCTGATAAGCTCATCAGCTTACTCCATTTTTGGAGACCGGTTTCAGGGTTGATTTTCACCCACAGTTATTACACCACAAGGACCAGACTAGAGTCCACCCCTTTCACTGATAATTGCTAACGCCTCCCTTAACACACGAAGTCCCAACACCTCCTCAACCAATAAACACAGATTTTTATCAATATTCCGCTTTTGATAAAAAAAATCACACTTCCTCATACACTACTCAACTTTCCCAGATAGCCTTTTATCTATCACTCCCTGACAATACATTCGATCTAACCATTTTTTACCAGATCCTCAACTGATTCGTGGTTTTAGAAACTCACTAAATCCAACTCAGCTCAATCCTTTTCAAACTCCAAACCATAAATCCATTCAAACCCATTTTTTCTTTCGATCGAGAGTTTTAAAAAACTCTTAGAGATGAACTTTGATCCGTTTTTTTTATCGGTTAAGTGTTCTTAGATCCGGATCTGGATTTTCTTGATGATGAAAATTTTGAAGTGGGTTATGATGATTTGGTAATAGATCGGATTTTTGGTGTGTGTTTTTCTACCTGGTTATTTTGTTTTTCTCGATCTGTTTGGATCGATAGTTTTTGTGTGAGAGTGATGGTAAAAGAAAAGTGGTTTTGTGTATTGATTTAAGTTGGGTGGGATTTGTTTGGGTGAGATTTTGTTTTTCACGATCTGTTTAGATCGATAGTTTTTGTGTGAGAGTGATGGTGAAAGTGGTTTTGTGTAGATTTGGATCTGGGATTTTTTGTGTGTGATGGATTTGTTTTTAAAGTTGGGTGAGGATAAGGTTTTTTTGGTGTTTGGTGGTTAATCTTATTTGTGTAGGATAATATTTGTGTGGTGGGTGTGTGTTTTGTGGGGTTCAGGGAGGGTTTTAGTGTATGTCGGTCACCAATAAATGTGTTTCTCCCCCTCAAAAATTGCTATAGCAGTAGCAGTTTTTGAAGATCACATTTATTTTTTTCATTGAAGAATGTTATCAGCAGTCATGAACGGATCTGGATCATAAGAATAATCCACCCGCTCTGATACCACTTGTTGGTCTATGAAATTGAGTAAATAAAGAACAGCTTCATTGAAAATGAAAACAATTGTTACAAGATTACTCAAAATACAAACAACTACATGATAACATCTTCATAGACAAACTTCCCATAGATCTCAGGGAGCTCAAGGGTCTGAATGTGATTAGCATTCCTGAGGCCTTGTGAGAAGTTTAGCCACTTCTCAGGGAGACTGTTGACAAAGCCAACATTTGTCTCATGCTTAGACAAAACTACACCATCATTTGATAATTCGTTTATCAGGGTCTTGTATTTGGTATATGTCTGAGAGAGGCTTTCAGAGTCCTTTGCCCTGAAAGTGTTATACTCAAGTTTCAGGTCCATGATCCTGTTTTCCTTGGTATCTGAGGGTCCTTCAAAGCTATTAATCAAGTCATCACAGGTTTGCTTGGCTGTTGAACAGTTGATGACTGATTCCATTATATCGTCAGGAAGACAAGATATAATTATGCTTTTCAGGCGTTGGTCTTGATTGACCACCCTTCTCTCATCAATGGTCCACTGAGCTTCAGGCTTGTTTAGCCCCTCAGCAGTCTTAGGGACATAAGGACCTTCTTTGACACAAGTGATGTAGTATGGTTCCATACCAGTCAAGTAGCAAAGCATTCGCTTTTTCCACTTGCTAAATTTTCCAGCTTCAAGTCTGGGGGCAACAGCTGAAAAGCTACCACCCTTTTTATCGACGAGCTGGGGCACATTAATATCAGCCATAGTAGGATCTTGGTTTTAAAAACCTTGAGCACTCTTAGTTTTTGAAAGATTTTATAAACCAGAGGCTCTGATACCACTTGTTGTTCCCTTTACACGCTTAGAGATAACTACAAAGTTAATCTAATTGTGTTATGACTGAGATTAATGTAATGATTAATTATAACTGATAAGTAAAACTTAAATATAAAAACACAAAGTTTTTCAACGTTTAAATTCTTATTAGAAATCAATCAAAGAATCTATTTACCAAGTGTTTTGTGGAACAAACACTTGGGATTGAATAGACAAGGTATGGTGTGTCTCCTATCTAAACTCAAGCTATGCTTTAGTGGTAACAATATCGACCCACTGAGCTATCTCAGGGATTGGTTACTCTTTATAGGAGAAAAGGGGTTTTGTGAAAGTCTAAGCTTTTAATGCACAAAACTTATCCCACTTTTCTCCATTTGTTGCTATTTATATACAAACATCAAAGAGTACTGAAGATTAAAATACAACAAGAATAAGAAAGCGTGTCTGACAACTACAACAGTATTTGTCATTTCCAAGAACCAATAGGAATGGGCCAAAAAGTCTTCGAGTGTCAGTTCTGACACTTCTTGACTTTTAGCCGCTTTAGGGATGGTTTGTTTCTGGCCCGATAAGACTTTTTATCTCTTCAAACTCTTCCCGCTCAATCCCGCCTTTCTTTCAGGCTTCAGGTTCTTCAGTCTTGGCCTTCAGTCTTCAGTCTTCAATCACTTATTGTTGTTGAGGAGACTGGGGTTCAGTGAGTTCTTTTCCAACACTCACTGAACCCATTACCTTCTTCTTTGTCTCAAGTAACACTCAGGGAGTTCCGCCTCACTGAGTGGTGAGTCTTTCTTCTTAGACTCGTCCTGAGCATCTTGAAGGTAACTCACTGAGTGACTGTTCACTCAGTGACTTAAGTATGTTTTCAGTTGATTAACACTTAGCTTAATTTGTATTCAAATCCTGTTTTCAGGATGCTTGGGTACTGACGGACACAACAATTTACTCTTTGAAATAATGCTTGTTCAGGATCAATAGGTTCAGGGTGAAGGATCAACAATCCTAGTTGAGTCCCATCACACACCCATAAGTGCTCCATTATCATCACAACCACATATCATACAAACCTATAGGAGGAGAATCAGACAGGTTTCTGTGGTCCCTCAGCCCAGAACTCCTACTAACCCCAATGTAGCAAATGAGGTTGACCTAGACAGAATGGTGAGGGCTACCACTACTGTCTCTGGCTTAGAAGCTGGGCAGGCCAGTGGTAACATTGATAAGACCCAACTCATGGCAACATCTCATGAGTCAAGTTCACATGAACATGATTCAGGTGATGGATACCCCAGCCAACAAGATACAATGGGGGGCATGCCCATGATTCACCTCTCCCAAGAGGTAACACACTTGGAAGTGATGAGGGCAGTGTGAAACTTAATGATTTGATGGTCCTTTGTACATAGTTGTCAAGCGGGGTTACAAGCCTGGAGAATGAGCTGAAAGAAACAAATAAATTATATGGAGCTGCATATACCAAATTAATTCATAAGGTGAAGAAATTGGAGTAGAAGTTTAAGTCTAGAAAAGCCAAGAGAAGAGCAAATATTGTGGAGTCCTCAAGTGAAGAAGATATCTTAGATGATGATTTGGAGGATCTTTCCAAACATGGGAGGAAAATTGCAGACATTGATCAAGATCCAAACATCACCTTGGTTGAAGAAGATGCTGATATTCAGGGGAGGATTGGTGATACTGATATGGGTGGCAAGGATGTTGATACTGCTCCTACAGTTGTTGAAGAAGGTACTATTGGTGTATCTATTAGTATTGCTGATACATCAGTTAGTACTGCCAGTGCTAAAGATAAAGGAAAAAGCATCATGACAGAGCCTGAGCAACCCAAAAAGGTGAAGAAAATTGTTCAAGCTCAGATTAGTTTTGATCAAGAAGTTGCTCAGAGGGTTTATGAAGAAGAGCAAGCAAAGTTGGCAGAAGAAGAAAGGATTGCAAAGTTTATGGTAGAACAAAAACTTGCAAGTGAAGAAGAAGAAAGACTGACACAAGAAAAGGCAGATGAGATTCTAGCTAAAAGCATTTATGAACAAGGCAGGGCAACTATTAGTGAACAAGAAAGAGAGAATGCCCTTCAAGATCTGCTGGAAGTAATTAGAAAGAGACAAAGTGAAAAGAAGGCTGCTGCAAGAAGAAATAGACCTCCAACTCAAGCAGAAAAGATGAGGTTTATGACTAATTATTTGAAGAATCAAGATGCTTGGACTGCTAGTCAGCTTAAAGGAAAGACATATGAAGAAATTGAAGGTATGTATTTCAAAGGTTACAAGAAAGTACAACACTTTGTTCCTATTGGAACAGAAGAAGAAAGCAGAACTACTAAGATAGCAGGGATATCTTTAGAATCAGAATCTTCAAAGAAGCAAAAGGTTAGTGGAGATCTACCCTCAACTGAAGAACAAGAAGAAGAAGAAGGATTGACTGAAGAACAACTTCAACAGATGATGATTATTGTTCCTTAAGATGGTATGAATTTTGAAGCATTACAAGTCAAATATCCTATTATTGATTGGGAAGTTCAAAAAGATGGGAGAATAAAGAGTTGGAAGATCATCAGAGTTGGCAATCATACTAAGGTATATCAGTTCATGGATGATATGCTAAAGGCTTTTGACAGGGATGACTTGGTGAAGCTATGGGAATTGGTTAAAGACAGGTTTAGATCAGCAGCACCAACAGACAATAAAGACAGAATTCTATGGGTAGATTTGAAGAGGATGTTTGAACGAGTTGCAGAAGATAGTATATGGAAATTTCAAACTGGTAATCAAGGTTTCAAATGGACCTTGTACAGCTCTTGTGCAGTTCATCATGTATCAACAAGGGCTGGAACAGACATGTATATGTTAGTAGAGAAAGACTACCCATTGTCTAGGGGTACTCTCACTTTGATGTTGTCTGAAAAACTAATTGTGGAAGAAGAGTCTGAGATGGCAAAAGAATTACTAAGGAAGATCTTCATGTAGACTGATAAAGAAATGAAGGCTGGAAGAAGATAAAGTGTTTGGAAGAATCCTCTCAAGCTTAAAGGTATAATTCATAGAAACTTGCTGATTTGGAGATAAATCACAAGTTTATGGGAGGATTGTTGGGAATTATTAGTAATGCCAAGATCACAGTTAGAACTGCTAAAAATTCAGTTAGTACTGCTAGAGTAAAAGTTAGTACTGCCAGACTAACTTTGTACTGCTGAAGACTGTTGATAAAGATTGGTACTGCCAGAGATGAAGACGCGTAATATGATATGTATAGAAGATATTTAGTGTATATCTTATATGTTTAGAATAATACGAATATTGTATATTTGTAGTTATCTTGTAAAGGACTCCTTGTGCCTATAAAAGGAGGTCTTAGGTTAAGGTGTTATATGCATCTCTCGAATACGTTTTTGTTAAGCTTCACGGTTGTAAACCCTAGTACTACACAAGAGTACTCGTATTATTGAGCTAATAATATTGAAGCGTTTTGGTGAATTGTTCTTGTTAATATAACACAGTTTACTGTTTCATTGTTTACTGTTACATCATAATTCTTCTAAGTGTTAAAGAGTAGATTCCGCATACTCTTTGATATCATTCAAAATTTCTAACACAAGCTCAAGTGTTTGGGAACATATATAGTGTGCTTTATTGTGGTGTGAGATATGACTTATAAATGTAAAGCTATTCCAATAGCCTTCGTACAAAATGTTGAAAATGTAAAGGTATGCATGTTCATATCTTGTAACGATGTCCATAGTGTACACGGGTAAACGGAAAAGGTTTTCTGTGTTTAAGTTACCTGGGGATAGCGAGTATTTGACTTAGATGTACGTGACCTAACTAGGATAATTGAACCTGAGATCCCTTGTGACGCCATCAAGGTGCATGACCATTAGGCTATCTTGGTGGTGGTTAAGGATGTCATATTAGTGCAAATAAACGAAACTAAAAGTTAATATTAGTACTAAATTATAGATGATGGATACTCTCATCTTATCTATAAGGTGAACAATGTAGTACCTAATACAGAGTAGGTATCAAATTCTATATTTGTTGATTATCCTGGAGTCCTAGACTAGCTCTACCCACCCTAAAAAATAAACAATCTTATCATTTTGTTGTGTAGTGAAACTGAGTATATAATTGAGACTAAATATAGAATATACAAACACTTAAGATATATTATTCTTTCATAATAATAGAGTAGAATTCACTACTGAATCTGGCAATCATATAAACTAAAAGATCTAATAGTTGTCATAAGAAGTGAAGGGAAACATAGGTGAGACAAACCAAGCATGCACATTTATAAAAATAACATAATTTTGTATGATAATAACATACCATCTATTCATTCAATCTTGTCATTCGCTAGAGGTTCACCTCCTCACTGATTTTTAGCCCAAATTTCATTCAATGGTGATGGCCTTCCATGAAATATGCACCAATAGTCGGTGACATCTGTACATGACCCCAAACACATTTATGAGGCATTATATCTTTTTGAACTCGTTAAATTGTTTCAAATTCCAAACACAATAATGTTCAAGTGTAAACTTCCTTGGAGCTTATACGCTATTGATACTCGAAGGATGTGTAATACATATTCACATTCTTGTAAGACTACGTGTAACAATCATCAAACTCATGATTTTTACGTCAGCGTCACATCGTCATTTATCATATCATTAAACCATAACTAAACAAACGTAATGGTGACCACCAAACATACCAACAAACTCATATTTTTAAACAAATTTAACAAATACTAAAACTGAACTTTCATTAATATCTAAGAACATTATATTAAAATTTTAAAACATCCCATATAAAAAAAAGAGTAAATTACATGGATGGTCCATGTGGTTTATCAAAAGTAACAATCTTTGTCTCTCGAAGTTTAAAGTTGCACTAGTAGTCCCTAAGTTGTTAAACAAATAACACCACCGGTCCTTTAGTTTAACTGGTGTTAAGTGAGTTCCGTTATAATTTACATGTTAGCCCCTTTGGTTAAATACCGTTCCATCGTTTATCCTTAATAATAACGGTTGTTTATAATTTAAAGTTTCCATATGTTTTTATCTGTTTTTACACGTTTTCATCCGTTTTTATACGTTTACTTACGTTTTTATCCGTTTTCGTCCGTTTTTATACGTTTTTGACCGTTTTTATACATTTTCGTCTGTTTTTCTTACGTTTTTATACGTTTTCATACGTTTTCGCCCGTTTTCTTACATTTTTATACATTTTGTCCGTTTTCGTCTGTTTTTCTTACATTTTTATTCGTTTTCGTCCGTTTTCATATGTTTTTATCTGTTTTTATACGTGTTCGGCCATTTTTATTAAGTTGTCATACGTTTTTATCCATTTTTATATGTTTTCATACGTTTTCTTTCTTTTTTCTTAAGTTGTCATACGTTTTTATCCGTTTTCTTACGTTTTTATAGGTTTTCGTCCGTTTTTATACGTTTTTGACCCTTTTTATACATTTTCATCCGTTTCTCTTATGTTTTTATAAGTTTCTGTACGTTTTCTTCCATTTTTCTTAAGTTGACATACGTTATTATCCGTTTTTATACGTTTTCTTACGTTTTTATCCGTTTTCGTCCGTTTTTATACGTTTTCGTCCGTTTTTCTTACGTTTTATATGTTTTCGTCCATTTTTCTTACGTTTTATCTGTTTTAATACGTCTTCATACGTTTCCATACGTTTTCGCCCGTTTTCTTAAATTTTCCTATGTTTTTGTACATTTTCATACGTTTTTATCCGGGATAAAAATGTCTAAAAACGGATAAAAATGTAACAAGACGTATAAAAACGGACGAAAACGTATAAAAACGTATGGAAACGTATAAAAACGGATGAAGACGTATAAAAATGGATAAAACCGTAAGAAAAATGGACGAAAACGTATAAAAACGGACGAAAACGTATAAAGACGGATGAAAACGTATAAAAACGGATGAAAACGTATAAAAACGGATAAAAATGTATGACAACTTAAAAGAAAACGTATAAAAACAGATAAAAACATATGACAACTTAAGAAAAATGGACGAAAACGTATAAAACGGATAAAAACGTATGAAAACGGACGAAAACATTTAAAAACGGATGAAAAACGTATAAAAGCGGATAAAACGTATGAAAATATAAGAAAACGGGTGATAACGTATAAAAACGGACGAGAACGTATAAAAACGCAAGAAAAACGGACGAAAACGTATAAAAGTGGTCAGAAACGTATAAAAACGGAAGAAAACGCAAGAAAACGTATAAAAACGGATGAAAACATATAAAAACCTTTGACAACTTAAGAAAAACGGACGAAACCGTATAAAAACGGATAAAAAAGTATGAAAATGGATGAAAACATATAAAAACGCATAAAACGTATAAAAACGTAAGAAAAATGGACGAAAACGTATAAAAATGGTCAAAAGCATATAAACACGGACGAAAACAGATAAAAATGTAAGAAAATGTATAAAAACGGATAAAAACATATGAAACTTTAAATTATAAACAACCGTTATTATTAAGGATAAACGATGCAATAATATTTAACCAAAAGAGCTAACGTGTAAATTATAACGGAACTACTTAACACCAGTTAAACTAAAAGACCGGTGGTGTTATTTGTTTACTAACTTAGGGACTACCAGTACAACTTCAAACTTCGAAATGTATATTCTTCATACATCGGGAATTTGGAAAAGCAAGCGGCCACTAAATGATAATGAGCACCATAACGATCTGTACTTATGATGCTTCTTGTATTTCACGAACTTTCACCTTGTTGTTTCTGATACCACAACACGATGCTTTATAGAAACTCAAAGTTCATATTATTAACTTATTCTTTTTCTTCTTCCGATATGTCTGTGAACATGAATGTTATGGAGTTCATTCGGATAATGAGAAATGAGAACTATTTATTATTTGAGTTGTGTTGATATGAGAAAATGTAATTTAAAGTTGTTAATGAAATGAAGTCGTATGAGATATTTATAGATAAATATAATATTTAGTTTTAAATATTATTTAACCCAGTTTATACATTCTTAGCCATTCCTCACTATGGCGGGATTGGGTATTGTTGTTCCTGTTATTGTTGTTGTTACATTGTTAGCCGTTAAAGGGGAGGGGGGTGGGGGGGTCTTTTGTTCACTCGGTTAGGTGGTCACCACCACTAAATAGGAGCCAAATACCCATCATCACGTGTGCTGACGGTGGTCGAGGATGTAATGGGGGTCAAGACACGGTCATGGCTCATCACCGGTGATGTTGATGATTATTACGGCCGGTCTAGTCATAGACTCATAGTTCATAATTCATGTTGATTATGCTTTTAACCAAACGTAAAAGGGTAACGCTCAAATTATCTAGTTTCACGCCTTTCCAAAAAAAAAAAAAAAAAAAAAAAATCCGGTTTCACATATATGCCATCATAAATTAGACCAAATTTTGAGAAACTTCTAAATAATGACAGTATCACTTTTACATGGTTCAGACATACACGGGAATATAGGATGTGATATATCTTACCAAAAATTACAAGGTCTAATGAAACTAGAACTACAAATCTTATATACCAGATTTGTGACAGATCATGGTCTAGTAAATTAATATTAAACTAACCATTTGGTTGACTGTTGCTATCTAGCTACTAACTAATGTACCAAGAAAATAAGGGTATGAAGGTGGCGAATTTTGGACCATTTCTAATATTATTGGCACCCCAGCACAAAAGTATCAATAGGCACAAGACCACCACGTGGGTCAAAACCCCATACGTGGACCAATTAGACATTTATTGCAACACGTTAGCATTGGGCATGATATATGCAAAGATCTTCTTTTCCTTCCAAAAGATATAATCTTTGCACGCCACGTAAAAATGAAGCCAAAAAACGTAGATGGCGCCTTCTAAGACTATACACCTAACCAGACTTTGCCCGCACCTTTCTTTTAATATCACCAATATCTTAAGTCTAATATCTAGTTATACTAGATGAGCCATAAATTATGTGGAGAATAACTTAGAAAAATATTGGCATATATCAT
Organism: Artemisia tridentata subsp. tridentata; assembly: GCA_021014915.2. Taxonomy (NCBI): domain Eukaryota; kingdom Viridiplantae; phylum Streptophyta; class Magnoliopsida; order Asterales; family Asteraceae; genus Artemisia; species Artemisia tridentata. The sequence continues at coordinate 217,503,491 of CP139503.1, forward strand.
TGGGAAAGGTGTTGCGTTGGCTAAACACCCGACACAAAAAGGGAAAGCCCATGATATTATCACATGTTTTAAACACTTGTACCAATACTATTGTTTCAACTCTCAACACCATCTACCACCCATCATCTTACGTGGGAAGCTATTATTAGAAAAATATAAATTCCGACAGACTGAATGCAAATATATATAGCATAGCCTATACAAATTCAACTTACCAATACCAAAGGACTTTGAGTAATTGCCTAGCTTGTATACCCTCCAAGAAAAATGGCTCTTTCATCCAAATTTAGCACTAGAGGCCAAGTTAAATCCATTAGCTTGCCTTGCAGATCACACCCGACCACTAATCGAATCGAACAAGAGCTCAACGAGTCCAGAGCCGCTGCAACGGCCGCAGCATCAAAGCCATGTGCCGAGACCATTTGCAGCGGTTTGTCTCAGCTGACTGAGCTCTATCAGTGCATGGATGATCTTTTAAATTCTTCTAGTATTAAATTGTTGATATCTCGCCAACAAAACAAAAATTGGGTCGAAGAGTTAATCGAGGAATCTGTTATATTCTTGGATATATGTGGCGGCTTAAAGGATACGGTTACAGAGATGAGAGAGCACATTAGAGATCTTCACTGTACTCTACGAAGACGAAAGGGAGACTCAAGTGTCGAAAATAGTGTAACGAAATATAATTGCTTAAGAAAAAAGATGAGAAAAGATGTTAAAATGTTGGTTGGAAGTTTAAAGCAAGTTGATAACATGATTACAGATGGTGGATCCGTGTTGGTTGATTCAGATTACCAACTTGTAGCAGTGATCAAGGCGATCATAGGAGTTAGCGAAGTGACGGTCTCAGTTTTCGAGTCTTTATTGTTGTTCTTCTCAGTGCCGATTTCAAAACCAAACAAATGGTCTATTGTGGTATCAAAGTTGATACACAAAGGAATGGTGGCATGTGATGATCAGCAAGGGATTTTAAATGAATTTGAAAGCATAGATGATGCATTGCAAACTCTATGTAAATATGAATCTTCTAATCAAGGGGACAAGATGCAAACTGCAAAATGCAGATTGGAGAGACTGGAAACTCAGCTCGAGTGCATGGAAACCAGATTGGAATGCATGTTTAGACGCTTGATTGGAACCAGAGCTTCGTTACTAAACATAATCTCGCAGTAAATAATCACGAAAGTCGCGTTACAAATTCCTGGATAGGCATACAATTTTTTAGTACATAGTTTTAATACTTTTATGTAATTCATGTCATCATTTCAATAGGTTTGTACATTGACAAAAAAACATCAAGTTAGAATACAAATTTAATGTAATTAAATTCATATCAGAGCTATAATACTTTTATACATTTTAGTATTTTACTCGTTTGATCATATATATAAATATAACTCATGAAAATGCTCTTTAGAGTGTACCAGACGGACTTAATAAACTGATCAAGTCTAAAAGAAATTTGAGCCAGAGAACTAATTATACGTTTTTTAAAATGAATTCCTATGCAGTTCGATCACTAGCATAAAATTAAACTAACCGGTAGGGAGATGATCGAGGTATAGCAAATTTTGGACCATTTGATAAACTACCCAAAATCCAACAAGTAAAGATTCATAATTATAGTAGCAATGTAGATGTATTTACAAAAAACAAGCAGCTAAACGTACTATAAACCCAATATTACGTTATATCACAAATTTATTGTGGTTAGAACTTAGAAGCAACATTATGTGCATGCATATATATAGCAGTAATTGTCTTAATTGATTATAATGTATACTTCCTTTAATTTTGGTGAGGTTCGTCCTCTGGGACAATGATTGTTTAAAAAGGAAATAAAAAAACCCTAATTTTGTTTGATAATACATACCATCATTATAATCTTGTTTTTTGCTAAAGATTCATCTCCTCAGGCAGCAGTTTTCCATAAAATCGGTTCTAATAGTCGGTGACGTTTGTACAAATTTATTAGTCCAAACACAAACTTCCAAAACGAGACCATACAATGATAAAATAACTTTTTGTGCAAACTACATAATTTTTTATTTTATTTATTTATTTTTGATTGACAACTATTTATTTCACACAATATTATCACAATTTATATCTCATGCCTTATGTAGCACATGAATTTACAACCATTTGGTTATAGGGCTTCTCACACAACAACGAATATCATTGAGAAACAAGCCCTTTGATGTGCAAACTACTAATATTCTATTAGAGTTTTCAGAGAACTCTTCGACGCCGTAATACTTTAACCAATTTAATTTTTGAAAACTCATGCGTCTAAACCCTGGAGGAGAATCAATATAAAAGTTGCCAACTTTTTTTTTTTTAAATCATAAATGTCTAAAATAAGTGAAGATTTTAACAAATGTCCCCTATTAACAACCAAAAAAAATCTTTTGCGAAAAAGATGAAATCTTTTTAAATAAAACAGAATAAAATATAAATAAAAAGCTTAGAAGAAAATGTAAAAAGAGATTTCTAAACTTTATATTTAGCATTCTATTATTCATCAATTATTTTGACTAGTAAAAGTCATAAAAAACATCTAAAAATTGAGAATAAAGGTGAAGTTGAGAAATGAAAAACCAAAAAAGAATCATTTTTTTTTATAAAAGAAAAATGTGTAAACTTTTATATTCATCAATTTTCAATGTTCATTAATAGTTTTTTTCAGTCAGAGGCGTTGAAAAATTCTATAAAAGGGTAAGACCAAATATGAAGGTGTTGTTTGTTTATTAAGGAGCCGTGGGCCTGAATCTAATTGGTACATACGAATCTAAATATGTGATTTGAAAGTGTGAATCTGATTTCATCTTAATCTTAATAAATGGTTGAGAAATCTGAATGTGACTAAAATAAAATTGTTTTTAAAAAAAATGTCTGAATGTGTTAAGCTTTCAGCTTTTATAATTTAAATATAAATGATTGCATTCACACAAAAAATAAACTTTATTAAAAATAAAAACAAATTTTATAATATAGTCAATCAAATGTTAGAACTATTTTAAACAAAATATTCAATGTCATGCCGGTTTGACAAAAAGAAACGTGTTAGGGTTTAGATTGAACTTTTCAAAATGATAAACTAATTGGGTTGATTTAGGGTATGTTTGGCCAAAATAGATGTTGCTGGTGCTGGTGCTGTTGTTAGTGCTGGTGCTGATGCTGATGCTGATACTGATGCTGGTGCTGAAAAAGATCAAGGGTGTGTTTGGCAAAAAGTGCTGGTGCTGGTGCTGATGTTGATGCTGATGCTGAAAAATGTTAAAAATGTAGCCTTTTTTTTTTTGTAGTAGTGTTTGGCAAACTAGCTGTAATTGTAGATTAAAATTGTAAAATGACGTAATTGGACATACAAATAACAAACCCAATATGAATAAGAATAGTAAATAAAATTATTGATATAAATCATAAATATGTGGCATTGCATGAAAATCCATGTAAAAATACAAACAACGTTAAAATGATGTTAAATTATCATCCATGATGCGCATTCCATATTGAAGTAGCAATATCGTTACGTATCTGCTTCATCTCGTTAGATGCTCCTTCAGAATTGTTTTCATTGTTCGTTTCATGAGTATGAACATCGTGAAGTTCGTCTCGTGGTATATAATCCGGATTGTCGTCCATCACCGTAAACATCATGTCTTCTTGTGAGCTGTTACGGATGTAGTTATTTAAAGCAAATGTAGCGATAATAACATCAATCTGAGTTTGCACGCTAAATTTAGGCATTCCACCAAGTATTTTCCATCGTTTCTTTAAGACTCCAAATGATCTTTCAATATAACTTCGTAAATATGAATGCTTGCGGTTGAAAGCTTCTTGCATGTTGTTTGGTGGCTCATATTCAAACTCAGATTGATGGTATCTTGTCTTGGAATATGGAACAAGATATCCGTTTCTATCGGGATATCCTTTATCTACCAAATAGTATTTACCTGGTAAAATAGTTAAGAAACAAAATAAGTAATTCTATGTAGAGACCAAGATTCATGTATTTCATGGTTCGGGCGGCCTTGGTTGGCTGTGAAAGATGAATGTGTTCATCTTAGAGAGAGAGAGTAGTGAGAGGGTGGAGAGAAAATCTGCCAAATGTTTGCTTTATTAAAAGAAACAAATGAAATGAAACTAAACTCCCACACCCCACATGGAGAGACATGTGGGGTATTTATAGGACCCTTTACATCACTAGTTTGCCTATTACACATAAGTAGTCCCTGCGTGAGCTACTTAATACAAACCTAGTCCAATTCACGTGATGACGACATCTTAATAAAAAAGCGAGTCTAACAATCTCCCTCCAAGATGTCGTCACAAGTGAATGGTTACAATGAGACCTATAAACAATACAAAGTAAATTACAATAATAAACTTTTGCTGAAGTGCAGTGTCTCTGTAGCCTAGATCCTGAGGCAGACTTGAAGTTCTCTAATCCGAAGATCGCGGCATCGATCTTTGGTGCTGACGGCACACATCCTTGTAGCTCTGAACTTCAACTGTAATGTACTAGTTAGGTTATTACTCCCTCCTAACTAGTGAGCCCTTTATTCTTTTCTGCTCCCTCCTGAAACGACAACTCTCTTTAGCCTTTTAAGCACGCAGCGGAGACTGTAAGCACAATGGTTGTCGTTCGGGAGCATTAACATATCTCACAAAGTAATTGCATCCAAGTAGGTAATAAGCCGTACTTCTCTCTCCATTTCCTTTTCCCTCCTAAGGGCGTACTTCTCCCTCCTGATGGTGTCTGTAGCACAATGGCTCTGATACCAAGGGCGTACTTTTGTAGAGACCAAGATTCATGTATTTCGTGGTTCGGGCGGCCTTGGTTGGCTGTGAAAGATGAATGTGTTCATCTTAGAGAGAGAGAGTAGTGAGAGGGTGGAGAGAAAATCTGCCAAATGTTTGCTTTATTAAAAGAAACAAATGAAATGAAACTAAACTCCCACACCCCACATGGAGAGACATGTGGGGTATATATAGGCCCTTTTACAACACAACTTTGCCTATTAAACATAAGTAGTCCCTGCGTGAGCTACTTAATACAAACCTAGTCCAATTCACGTGATGATGACATCTTAATAAAAAAGCGAGTCTAACATTCTACAAGTAATATAGAAATATTTACGTAAATAATATATAGTTACCTCTAGGTGGTTTGAGAAAGTTCATTAAAGGTGTGTTGATAGCGTGAAGAAAAACTCGTGTATCATGTGCTGATCCTTCCCATCCCACAGATATAAAAGTAAAACACATATCAAAATCGCAAGTTGCCATTACGTTGAAAGTAGGTACCCCTTTTCTACCTCTATAGGGTACTTGTTGATTCTCTGGGATACATGCTTCTATGTGTGTACCATCTATATATCCAATACAATCCTAAATACAAATGAAATAGTTTAAGTCTTAATAAAGGTGTGATATGTTAAAACTATATTGAAAAAACATACAATTTTGTACCTTAAAATATGGCATGTATCTTTGATCATTCATAATTTGCGATGGTATGAACTGAAATGACGGATCTTCAGGCCTTACTATGTCATGTGCTAGTCCTTGGAAACCCTTGTCTCTACCGGTTATTGCCTCTAGAACTTCATGAAATGCTCTACTAATTGTCTCACCTGAGCGTTGAAAGCGCTCCCCAACATCCCTATTTGCAACACCTACTGCAAGGATATAGATAAATACCCCCAAATTTTCAACAACTGACATTTTATCACTCGACTTGAGTCCATATTTTGACTCTAGTTCTCCACATAGATTAATGAATACGGTTGGATGCATTCTAAATGCATTAACACATCGAATAGGATTACCAGTCAAAACCTCATTCATCCAAACTTCACCTGTTTGAGGTGATGTCATACATGGTTGCTTGTACATATATTTATAATAGTACGCGGCAGCTAGAGAACTTGTAGAATATGAAGAAAATAGCAACTGTACAAGATGTATTTTCTTTCTCCTCTTTCTTCTTTCAATATCCATAGTAAACCTATCCAACATTAGAAAGCATAAATATATATGTAACATATGAATGCATTGACGAGAATCTAAGAAAACAATATAATAGAAAAACTTCAACTAACATACAATTATTCAAATTATAAAAAGGGCAAACATAAAAATATCCAAATACCAAACGCGAAAATGAAATAAAGTAAACGACTTGCTTCATTAGTAGTATCCGATTCTAACAGTCGTTTATGTATCATGTTATTCACCAATGCCAAGCGTTTCTCACGTAAAAGTCATTCACAAAAGAATATCATTAAACTATTGATTAATGTACCAGATCTCTCATCACTAATATCATCCATGTCAAAAGAAAACCATATAACGAAAAGACCACCAAATTGACAAACCAAATATACATGTCAACAGAGAATATCTCTCATCATTAAACTATTGATTAAACTATTGTTAAAAGGGAATCAATAGTTTTGGTCCACAGTTGGCATTTAACTCACGCTTTTTCATGCATACACACAGATAAAAATCATGCAATTAACTAACAAAACATGGTACGTACTTACCACAAGTGAGAGATGAAAAAGATAGATGGAATTACAAGCCAAGCCTCCAACAAGTGCAGACGATTGATCCACCAACAAATTGAGTGATTGAGAGCTATGTATGAGGTTGTGAAAGATGAAAGACTGCTAGGGTTAATATGGATTTATAATAGAACATGGGTATTAGGAAGGGTATCTTGGTAAATTTGCAAATTATAATCTCCAGGATTTTCTGAAAAGTTCCGGTGAGGAGCTTTATTTTTTTAGAGATTATTTTGCTACAGTTTCAATAATCTTGCGCAGCCAAACAAGGCTACTTTTTAGATGAGAGCTTATTTAAAAAAAAAAAAAAATCTTTAGCTCCCATAATCTCCCATAATTCTTGCTGCCAAACACACCCTAAAATTATAGTTTTTTTTTTTTTTTTTTTTTTTTTTTTTTTTTTTTTTTTTTTTTGTAGTGGTGCTGGTGCTGTTGCTGTTGCTGAAAAAGATTAAAAGCAGTTAATTTGTGAAAAATAATCTCCATAATATTTTAAAAGCTGGTTTTGAAAACTTATTTTTTGGGAATTTATTTTTCTAAAATAATTCACAATCTTAGTTTGCCAAACAAATATTATTTTTTGACCAAAGCTTATTTTCAAAAAAAAAAATAAAAAAATCTTAGGGCCCGTTTGGTTTGTAGACGGGTTTAGGATTTGAATTTGGATTTGAATTAGAATTTGGATTTAGATTTGGATTTGGATTTGGATTTGATATAAGTGAGAAAAAATATATTATAAATTAAAAAAATTCTTATTTTATAAAAAGTAAATATTAAATTAATCATATGTAACAAGTATTTCCCTGTGCATCTTGTCCTTTTCACATGTAGACAAACTAAAGAATTGATATTACTACGTCCAGAAAAAATAAAAAGAGAGGAGAGAGACTAAACCTAGAGTCCCCGCTTGGATTTCTGAAAACCCTCAAAGTGGGGCATGAGTACTCATATTAAAACCCTCGGATAGAAAACATGTCACACCCCGCTAAGAGCGGAAACACGAGGTGCAACGAGATGTAACATCACATAAGATAGTAGAACAATACCATATTTGATTTAAGAAATAAGTTACAATGTTACAATAAGATTTCTCATACAAAACTGGATAATGAAAATACAAGTCTTAATCTTATCGAATTTTAAGTCTCTAGAAAATGGTCTTTGCCAAATCACTCGGTCTTTGATATGAGGACAATGTATGACTTCAATATGCATGCCTTCAAAATACAACTATCGATCACTTGAAAATGATACTCGAAAATGTCAACATAATGTTGGTGAGCTCATAGTTTTAAGTTAAACACAACCATTTACCGTGCATGATATATAAATAGGACAAGTGTGCAATTAATAATAATAAAGCGTAGGGAAAACAGTTGTATCACAATCAAACACTTGCCTAGTCAGGTAACCACCCATTTGGCTAGTCAAGTTGCCACCCATATAAACCACCACACTCTTCATCTACAAATCTTCATCTCCGAAATATATATGTTCTATATCTATGCCTACCAGCTGGAGCTAATATGTAACACCCGAGAAAAATAGGTTTTTGTAGCGGAATAAAATATAATTTGCAGCGGAAATAAAGTTTGGTGTTACTTAATGAGATGACAGCCACAATAATAGAAACGAACTCAAGTGAGTCGTTTTAAAACCAAATCAACATATCATTCGATCATAGCAAAATACCAAAGTATAAAAGGTTCTCAGTAGTGCAAAGCACGTAAAACGACATAACAAGTTAAAAGGTTTTTCGAATGATAATGAATAAAGATAGTAAAAGTAGATAGCCATCAATAGTCTTCATGCCACTCCAAAACCCAGAAAAGCAATACTTCAAATACCTAAGATAAAACATGCTGAAAAGTCAATACAAAGGTTGAGTGAAATCCATAGGTTTAAAATAAATAGTTGAACACAAGATTTATTAAGTCAGGATGATATGAGTAACAAATACAAATATCGGGTAAAGCGTCGTATAGTTGCTAAGCTCATGATACACAAAACGTTAACCGACATCAATAACATTGATGTAAACAATAATAATAATCTCAAATTTTCCCTCAAGTAGGTAGTTTTCCGTCTACCTAGGTAAATCGAATATAGTACACACGTGTTGCCTATCTGGTTAACAGAGTGGGGTGCGTCAGTCCTATAGGCCTATACACTATATTCGCGCTCACTTGCAAGTGATTAATGGTTCATGATAAAGGGACTTGCTGGTGGCAATAGCGGTACTTAGCATAAGTGTGGATCCCAATACACGATCTCCTTGAGCTTTGTTTAGAAACTTTGAATATACCAAAGAGTATGCGGAATCTACTCTTTGATAGTTAGAAGAATGCACTTAACAATATCAATGTATAAGCAATGAAACAGTAAACTATGTATGAACACAATATAACCAAAACGATTCAATATTATTAGATTAATAATCCGAGTGATGTGAATATCACTAGGGTTTACAACCTTGAATCTTAACACAAACTCTACGTCTTCTAGAGATGTAACCTAGGACCTCCTTTTATAGGCACAAGGAGTCCTTTACAAGATAACTATTCATATACAATATACGTATCATTCTAAACTTATAAGATATACACAGAATATCTTCTAAACTTATCACTTTACACGTCTTCTATCACTGGCAGTACCTTCTTCCATCAGCAGTCTTCAGCAGTACAAAGTAAACCTGGCAGTACTAATATTTACACTAGCAGTACTAACTATGTTAGTACTGTTAGTGTTATTCTTCAACAGTCTCATCTTTAGCTTGGCAGTACTAACTCTGAATGAAATAATTCCCAACAATCCTCCCCTTAACTTGTGATTTACCTCCAAATTAACAAGTTTCTTGGATTATTCCTTTGTCTTTGAGAGGATTCTTCCAAACACCTTATTTCCTTTCTGCTTGTATGAAGATCGTTCTCAGCAAATCTCTTGCCATCTCTGTCTCTTCATCCACTCTGAGTTTAACAAATAACATCATAGTAAGAATACCTTGTCTCAAAGGATATTCTTTTTCAATCAGCATAAATACATCAACTCCAACTTGTGTAGATACATGGTGAACACCACATGTATCATATAATTTCCATGTCATTCCTAGATTATGAGCTTGAAACTTCCATAGATCATCATCTGGATCAGGCTCAAATAGTCTTTTTAATTCAACCCATAATTCTTTCTCCTTGTCATCTGCTATTTCTGTCAGGTTGAATCTTTCCTTGACTAACTCCCACAACTTTATCAAATCTTCTCTGTCAAATACTTTGAGCATGTCTTCAAAGCATTTGTACACCTCAGTTCTACCTCAAACCCTGATTATCTTCCAGAATTTCCCAAAGTTATCTGTTTCAATTTCCCAGTCAATAATTGGGTATTTGGCCTGCAATGGTTCTACACTCATGCCTTCTAGAATAACAACCATCATTTGTTGTAGTTGTTCATCAATCAAACTCTCTTCTTCTTCCTCTTCTTCTTTTGTAGGTACTTTTTCACTGATCTTTTGTCTCTTGAAAGACTCTAATTCTAATAACAATCCTGCTCTCTTTGTGATTATGCTTTCTTCTTCAGTACCCATAGGAACAAATTGTGGAACTCTTCTATAGGCTCTGAAGTACAAAGCTTCAATTTCTTCATAAGTCTTTCCCTTCAGTTGAGTAGCAGTATAGTGATCTTGATTCTTCAAATATTCTTTCATATGTCACATTCTTTGTGCCTGCGTTGGAAGTTTATATCTTCTTGCGGCACTTTTCTTTTCATTCTGCTTCTTTTTTTTTCATTTCAAGTAAATCATTTAGAGCATCTTCTCTTTCTGCTTCATTTACAAACTCCCTTTCTTGTTCTTATATCAGATGAGCTAAATGTGCATTTGCTTGAATCTGTGCTTCTTCTTCTTCATGAATACTCCTAGCCAACTCTTCATCAAGACTTATCTGAATTTGTTCTTTCTTCTTGATCTTTCTTGGCTCCTCAGATTCTTGCGTAATGCATTTGCCTTTATTCGTTGCTGCACTTCTGATATACACCAATGTCTCTGTAGCTCTTTCATCTGTACTAGCAGTACTAACTGACCCTCCAGCAATACTAATATGTTCAGCAGTACCAATGTCTTTATCAGCATCAAAGATTGTTTTATCCACACCAGCTTCACCCATATCAGTATCTTGCCTCCCCTGAAGCTCTACATTTTCTTGAACTAATGAAATATTTGGATCTTCATCTATTTTAGCTATCTTCCTCCCCTGGTTGGAAGAATCATCAAAACCATCAAGATCATCATCTTCATCGGAACTGGAGGATTCCACAATGTTAGCTCTTCTTTTAGCTTTGCTGGCTTTAAGCTTTTGCTCCAATCTCTTCATTCTTTGTATAACTTTGGTAAGAGCACCTCCATACAGCTTTTTGGTCTGTGTTAGTTCATTTTCCAAGCTGGTGACCCTGTTTGACAATGTTGTACATGTATCCATCAATTTCTTAAGTTTCTGGCTACCCTCATCACTTCCAGATGTGTTACCTCCTGGGAGAGGTGAATCATGGGGCATGTCCCCCATTGTATCCTGTTGGCTAGGGAGTCCATCATCTGAAACATGCTCATGTGAGCTTGAGTCAGGAGATGTTGCCGTGGGTTGGGTCTTATCAATGGTACCACTGGCCTGTGCTGCTGCTAAGCTAGACACAGTAGTGGTAGCCCTCACCACTCTATCATAGACAGCCTCATCTGCTACATTTGGATTAGTAGAAGTTCTGGGCTGAGGAACCACATACTCCTTTCTAGTTCTCGTCCTATATGTTTGTGAAATTATTGGGGTGTGTAAAGATGATGGAACACTGATGGGTGTGTGTTGGGACTCAACTGGGATTGTTGATCCTTCACCCTAATTTGTTGCATTATGAACAATCATTGTGTCAAAAAGTGGTACTTCTATCCCGTTGTACCCCTTAGATGCCATTCTCATGTTACTAAAAAGTTTTGGAGTAAGGCAAGGAGTTGGATAAACATTTTTATGAGATAGAAGTAAATATTTTTGTTTGTTCAAAAACATTTGGATAAACCTTGGATACATCAAAAATTTTGATTTAGTATTCACATTCCTCACCATACCATTAAAAATCAGTTTTGAAAAATTGAAAGTCCTGTTTGTGGCTAAACAAATGAGAGCAGTTGCAATATTGCTACTGAATTGCTCCCAAGAGGTTTTCTTTGGACTTAAACAATGGAGAATGGTATGAATGAAGAATCTCCATTGTGGGGCAAAACATCCTTTTTGAAAAGTTAATGTAGCAAAATCTGATTCATACCCCATTCTGGAAATAGTTTGAAAAATTTCAGTGTTTGGCAAAGTACTAATACCATTATCATACCATTCTCAAGTTTTTGCCATCAACTATTGCAATCAATTCTTTGTCTCCATTCTCAAGTGTATTGGCAGTAACAGTCTGCCAAAACTGTTTGATTTGAGAGACATAGATAGTAGGATTTGTCAAAAGAGCATACCTGATGTGGGTTGAATTTAGAAAATCTACTATCTGATGGAAGTCATTACTTCCCTCTGGTTTCTCCAAGTATGCAACCTGATTATGTTTAGAACAGAATTCCAAATTCGCCATTATAAGAGATAAAAGCTTGATTAGTTTGCTGGGTTATGATCGTTAATGAGTGAATTGAGTGTTTGGTAAAGCCAATTGAGAATTTATAAAGTTCACTTAGGGTTTGAGAATATATCGACTTGAATAAATCTTTTCTTGAGAATAAAGAAATTGTGTAAGTAAAGAAAGATTGTGAATTATCCAAGTTAGAAAAACCCTTAAACAAAGTAACTGGCACAAATTTACCCTAACAGCTATATTTAAAAGACAGTTATTTCTCAAACATTACCAACTGCTACTCAGCAGTACAAAGTTTTACGCTAGCAGTACAAACTTTTGCCTAGCAGTACTAAGTTTTGGAAAAACTTTTACTCAGCAGTATAAACTCAAATTTTACTTAAAACAATACTGCATTCAAACTTTTTGAAAGGATTAAGTGTAAATGAAGACACTTAATCATATTTCGGTTGCATTTAACCTATGGTTGTGTGAGAACCAATCTTTTTCAGTATAAATACTGCCTGTGATCAGATAGACTCATTCAAAGAACCATCTTGACAAGGTTTCCAGCTCGTGGTAGGTGTTGCCTCTAACACAAATGCATTAGATTCACTTTTGCTCGCTGTTCTCAATACCGGATGTCCTTAGACTAATACACTATCAAAGGATAGAATGGTATAGAGTGAGTTAGCTCTGTTACTATCTGACTAACTTTGACCATCAATTCATGTTCAACAAAACCACCTGATAGGAATAAGTTGATTTCAAGAATTTTTTTTTAAAGAACCTCAAAACTCAGGTGTAAAACCCTTGTCAAGTGATTTCCAAATCCCCTCTATCATGAATCCATCTTGGAATAACAGCATTACCAACATTCCACCACTTTAGCTTCTCACATATCATAAACTTCCATTCATACTGTTTTCTTATCCTGCAAATGTTAGTCCAAAGCCAAGAAAACACAATGCAAAGCATTTTCTATAAATCAACATCAATTTAAACTAACAATTTTTTACTTGGCAGTACAAATTTGCACTAATAGTGCAAACTTTGTACTACCAGTACAAACTCAACATACTAGCAGTAGAAACAACTAAAAGTACAAATCCTTTACAAAACTTTACAAAGACACTTAGAGATTAAAACTTTATGGATTGAGCATTCCAATACTTGCTACCAAGTACCGAAACCTTCCAACATCAAGACCTTTTGTAAGTAAGTCAGCCCAATTGTTATCTGTGTGTATTTTAACAACTTGAATTAACTTTTTCTCATTACAATCTCTTATAAATTATGTCTAATCTCTATGTGTTTTGTTTTAGAATGTTGAACAGGATTTTTAATAATAAAAATGGTACTGTTATTGTCAATAAATATCATGGTGTTCATAAAATTATTAACCCATAGTCCAGCATTTGATTATGAATCCAGAGTACTTGTCCATAGCAACTAGCAGCAACCACATATTCAGCCTCAATTGTAGAATTAGCCACCACAGTTTGCTTTTTACACTACCATGATATCAACCTGTTCTCTAGGAATTGACAACCACCTGTTGTTGACTTCCTATCTAAACTTGCACCAGCATAGTCACTATCACTATAAGCCACCAAATCAAATGAAGACTCTTTAGGATACCAAAGGCCTAATTTAGGTTGACCTTTTAGGTACCTAAAAATCCTCTTCACAACATGTAAATGTGAAGCCTTAAGAGTGACTTGAAATCTGGCATATGCACACACAAAAAACATAATATCTGGTCGGGATGATGTAAGATACATCAATGATCCAATCATTGACCTGTATAAATGAACATCAACATCATCACCATCTGCATCTTTAAGCAAAGGCTTCTCTTTATCAAAAGGAGTACTAGCAATCTTGGCATCTATGTACCCAAATTTCTTTAAAATATCAGCAACATATTTATCCTGGCTGATAAATATATCATCTTCCTTCTGCTTGACTTGTAATCCTAAGAAGAAATTCAGTTCTCCCATAGAACTCATTTGAAACTTATCATGCATTAGTTTCTCAAAAGCAGTACACATCTCCTTCTTGGTAGAGCCAAAAATAATGTCATCTACATATACTTGGACAAGCAAAATATCACCCTTTTGCCTTTTGATAAACAATGTCTTATCTATCTGTCCTCTGTGAAATCCATTGCCCAATAGATACTTGGCCAATGTTTCATACCAGGCTCTTGGAGCTTGATGTAGACCATATAGTGCCTTCACCGCCTTGTAGACCTTGTCAGGATGATTAGGTTCTTCAAACCCTGGTGATTGCATAACATATATACTTCTTCATCAATTGTACCATAAAGAAAGGCACTCTTCACATCCATTTAATAAACCATGAATCCCATAAATGAAGCATAAGCCAGAAACAGCCTTATTTACTCAATTCTTGCTACAGGTGCAAACACTTCATCATAATCTATACCCTCTTCTTGAGTATATCCCTGTGCAACTAGCCTTGCTTTGTTCCTGATGACAATGCCTCTCTCATCCTTCTTGTTTCTGAATACCCATTTAGTACCAATTGCCCACTTTCTATTAGGCAAATCAACCAGAACCCACACATTTTGAAGCTTGAACTGTAAGAGCTCCTCTTGCATGGCTTCTACCCAAGATGGGTCACTAAGAGCTTTTGCAATCTTCTTGGGTTCTTCCTGAGATAAGAAACAGACAAATAAACAAGTATGAAGGTCTTCATGAGTTTTTCCTTCATATATTGCACTGATAAATCCTTGTTCTTGTTTATCTGTAGACTTGACTTGTCTCCTTGTCTTTACACTAGACTGCATATCACCAATCACAAGATCAAGTGAATGATCTTTGTGAACTCTTGTATGGGGAGTTAAGGGAGCTTCATAAGTGATAGGAATATTGTTCAAGTCTACTTCAAAATCATCAAAAAGATTAGTCTGTGGAGCAGGATGAACTGTTGGATCAACAATATAAACATTTGGTCCACCAGTACTATCTTTTGGCTCAGCAGTACTATCATTTGGCCTAGCAATACCATTATCATTAGTACTGTTTACAGGTACCCCTTGTTCTTGATCATCAACTCCACTTTCTTTACCATCAACATCACTAGAAGTTGGTGGATCATCATTCTTCCAAAATGAATCATATACAGAACCATCTTTCCAAATTGGCATCAAAATGTGATCTTGACCAGTCTCTTTCTCCATGCTAGATTCACCTATATCAAAACTGGCTTCTGAACCTGCAAAATCATTAGTATTTGTACCTGCAACAACTGGTACATAGTTCATAGATTTTGTTAGAGCATCAAGATCAAACAACCATTTTGGACCTTCACCTGCAACATTAGGCTTATTCTCCAAAAATTCAACATGCAGGTTTTCTTCTACCTTCCTAGTTCTTATGTTGTATACCCTAAAAGCTTTACTATGTGTAGAGTAACCAACAAGGAAACCCTCATCTGACTTTCCATCAAACTTTCCCAAATAATCTAAGGTATTAAGGATAGTAACATGACATCCAAATGGTCTCATGAAGCTTAGAGCAGGTGTTCTACCTTTAAATAGTTCATAAGGAGTCTTGTTGTGAGGTTTGACCACTAAAACCTTGTTCTGCACATAACAAGCAGTATTAATTGCTTCAGCCCAAAATGAAATAGGTAGCTTAGAGTCAGCTAACATGGTCCTAGCAGCCTCTATCAGTGTCCTATTCCTCCTTTCAGCAACACAATTCTGCGAGGAGTTCTAGCTACACTAAATTCCCTCTTAATAACTTTTTCTTCACAAAATTCATTCATAACTCTATTTTTAAACACTGTCCCATTGTCACACCTGATGATTTTTACTTTCTTATCAACTAGGTTTTCTATTTCTGTTATAAAGCTCTTAAGAATGTTACTGGTTTCATCCTTAGTTCCTAAAAAGAAAACCCATGTAAACCTGCTATAATCATCAGTGACCACAAGACAGTACTTCTGTTGGTCCCTTACACACTTAGAGTTAACTAGAAAGTTAATCTATTTGTGTTTATGACTAATACAATGTTATGATTAATTCTAACAGTTATAAAACGTGAATATAGAAAACTCAAGATAATTTTCAACGTTTAAATTCTTATTAGAAATGAATCAAAGAATCTATACCCAAGTGTTTTGCGGAACAAACACTTGGGATTGAATAGACAAGGTATGGTGGTGTCTCCTATCTAAACTCAAGTTTTGCTTGAGTGGTAACAATGCGACCTCACTGAGCTATCTCAGGGATACGTTACTCTTTGTAGGAGAATAGTTTTTTTGCAAAAGACTAAGCTTTAATTGTACAAAACACACACAACTTCTCTCCTTCTCAATCTATTTATACACAAGTAAACTGAGTAAAAGTAATTAAAATATTACAAGTTGTTGAGCAAGCGTGTCTGACAATTACAACAGTAATTGTCATTTCCAAGAACCAATAGAAATGGCCTATTAAGTCTTTAGGAGTGGTTGGTCTGACACTCCAAGACTTTAAGCCGTCTTTGGAAGGATTTCTTCCTGACAAGATAAGATTTGATCTTATCTTAAATCCTTCCTAGATATTTCTGCCTTTCTTCTTAGGCACTTAGTTCTTCAGGACACGCTTCTCAGTTATCACTCTTAATTACTTCATTGTTATTGAGGAGACTGGGGTTCAGTGAGTTCTTGTCAAACACTCACTGAACCATCATCTTCTTCTTTGGCTTAAGTGTTACATCAGGGAGTACCGCCTTCCTGAGTAGTGAATCCTTCTTCTTGAATTCGCCTTAAGCATCCTGAAGATGACTCACTGAGAGGCTGTTCTCTCAGTGACTTGAATTGTTCTCGGTTTAAGTTAACACTTAGTTAATTTGTGTCCAAATCATGTTTCAAGTGTTCTTGGGTTTTTCATGACCCAACAATCTCCCCCTATTTGGATATAAATTATTCCTAAGTGTTTTGATCAGTTATGAGTGAGCTAATGACTTCTACTCATACTGAATGTACTAGAATGTAAATAAGGACACTGAAATAATAAAAACATCATCTTATTAATATCATTACAAGTCCTAACAAACTAAGTACAAAAAGGTGGTGGTGGGGGTAGTCAGGCAGATTTATCAGTTCAACTTAATACCAAGGGCTTCAAGCTTGGGCTTCTTTGACTGCAGCTCTTGTTGGTCAGGATGCTCATGGATTTTCCTTTTCAGATCTTGACAAAACTTCACATTTTCAGGACTCTTGAGTGGAGAGGCCATCATTAGAAAACCAAGCATAGCTTTGATCCCTGACAGATCGATATCACTCCACCTCTGGAAGGCTTTGTCTCCGAACTCATCAATGAAGAACAAACCTCTTTCAGGTTGTTCAATGACCATATTGTTCCTGAAAGGAACACCTTCAGGGAGAGCCCTATTGCAGTCAAGACCAGGAATCTTGATCTGAGGTTCAGCTTCAATCTTTTTTCTTTTTCTTGAAGAAGACTGAGAGGGAGCTGGTTGTGCTGAATTAGGAAGAAGAGATGGAGTGCCAAGTTCCTGAGGTGCAGCTGCCAATCTTTCGTACCTCAGACTCAAGGACTTCAACAGGCTAGGGACCACAACATTTGATTTCTTTGCTATTAATGGACCCAACTCATCCAATTCTGTGATCCCAAAGTCAGCGAATCTGAAGGGGGTATGAACATCAAAGTTTCTCATGTCAGCACCTCTGTAGACAGTAACTGAGGCAGGATTGGTGTTTCGATGAATATGAACATCAGTGATTGGTTCTGGCTTCAACCTGTTAGTCATGTACCACTGATATTTCTTAATTCTGTTCTGCCTGATCTCTTCAGCCCTTTTATTTCTTTCCTCCCTTTTCTTCCTGAGAATGATCATCTCCTCAGTCTGAGCTTTTACAAAGGTCATACCACCCTCTCTTCCTGAAAGATCCTTAGCTTCAAGACCAATCTTCTCAGCTTCTTCATGAACAACCTTAATAATAGCAGGCTTGCTCACCTTTTCTTCCTCCTTTAACTTCTTCTTTGCTTCCTCTTCCTCTAGGTAAGCACTGAGTTCATTAGCTGAGAAGTGGTGAAGAACTCCATCAATGTCATACGGGATCCTGGGTGGTGATTCAGGATCCTTTGCTACCAAGATTGTTGCTGGTTGAGGCTCAGGGTCAGTGAGTATGCCTTTGCCTTTATCTTGATGGGTGGAAGAAGCTTCAGGAATCTCCCCTTCAGTGTGAGAAGGAGGAGAAGGAGGTTGCTAGCTTGTGGAAACTTCAGGGACTCCAGTGTCTTTCTCCCCCTCAACTGTTGCTTGAGCCATGGTGATAGCAAGATTTGGAGCCACTGGAGCAGCATGACCCTTGAAAGCCTGATAGATCTCAGTCATCATTGATTTGATGTCCGAGGTGTCTTTCTGAAGAGTTGAGATCTTATCCGCCAGAGATGCCTGAGAAGCTTCGATGCCTGACATCCTTGACCCAAGAGACCATGCCAAAGATGTTGAAGATTGTGCCCAAGTACCCAGATGTTTTTCCTGAAGACCCAAGGAAGTCCTGATTGAGTCCAATGAAGAGCTAAGACCCTGAATATTAGAATCCTTCAGTAAGCTGAGAAGATCACTGAATTCAGCTGATTGCTTCTGGTAAGTCTCAGCAGCCTGAAGGACCTTCTTGTTGAGTTCCGGGTCATCCTTGACAGCTGTTTGAATAGTTCCAAGGCTTTTGGTGATGCCTTCAAGAGTAAGATTGAACTTCCTGAAATGAAGATCAATAGCTGTCAGGGAGTTATTGGTGTCAGAATGTATCTCGATCACATCATCATGATAACTTTCAACATCTGCCTTCAGGTTGGCATAGTGAACAGCAGCTTCAGTGTGATGATCGAACATTTCTTCAGTGAGACCAGTGAAAAGAGCTCTATTGGTCTTGAGTAGGAACTTGACCAATTTTCTTTCAGTGAGGGGAAGAGAGTCATCATACTTTTTAAGGATGTCCCCAGTATCAGAAGAATCAGAAGATTGAGAACCTGACTCTTCACTTTGATGTGGAGATGACTGATGTGATTGTTCAGGTTGTTCAGATTGTACATCAGTTTCCATATCCTCACCTGCCTCAAAAATTTCCTCTTCACTCTCTTCCTTGAGCTCTTCATCAGACTCAATAAGAGCCTGAAAGTCCCCCATGGACTCAATACCCAAAAATTCAACCGGCTCCACTTTATAAAAAGACTCGCCTTTGGTTTGGCCAGGTCCTGACCCCGTTGTCATAATAAATGAGTGGGTTTGCTCAGCCTGACTAGCCATAATAACTGGGGTAATACCAGCCTGGCTTTTGGGGGCAGTTCCTGAGAGAATCGGACCACCTGACGGGTTTATGGGTTCCATATTAGCGGGTTGTTTCTTTCCCTCTGAGTCTTTGTCCCCCTTAGCACCTTCAACCACTGATGGGTGTTTTCCAGTTGTATCACTAGGTACTGATTGTGAAAGTTGGTGGACCCCCTTCCCATCAGGATTGTGCTGTCCTTTTAGGGATTTAGGGTCCTTTTCTCCCTGAGATCTTGAGGGTGATTGCTCAGGAACGTTAACGGGATTTGAATGTTTGTAGGTCCCCTTCTCAGTAAGGTAGTGCTGCCTTACCGAGGATTTAGAACCCTTTCCTCCCTTGGGAACTGAATATGTTTTGACAGTTCCTTCATCAGGATGTGAGGGGGGAATGCTTCCTGATCCCTCTGACTTGTTTATGTCAGTGGAATCATATGGAAGGGGTGTGCCCGAGGTCACTGAGGATGATTGCTCAGTGACCTCCATTGGCCTTTGTTTTGAGGTCAAGAGGGTCTCAGAAATGGGTGTCTCAGAGGTCTCGGCCTTTTTCAACCTCTTTTTAAGGTTTAGTTGGTTTTGAGGATCAGTCTCAGTGGCGAGTGGCTTGGGTCTAACCACCTGGCTGGACTAACCCTTCTTTGTCTTCTTCACCTTTTTGGTCGGTGAAGGAACTGGTGAGACAGCGTCTTTACCCTGAATGACTGATTGCATGTATTCAGTCAGGGCAATATTTGTAACCTCACTGATGCTACTGGTGAAGTTTGACTTGTGCAAGACGTCAGGCTTCGTACCTTCTGCATCAGACCTCACGTAGTCAGAACCAAGTAGGTCCTGAAGCACACAGGAAACAAATATAGGGTAGGACATATGCCTTTGCCTATGTTTTCCTGAGAGCTTGGCAACAAGGTCTCGGAAGATTATTCCTCCGATGTCAATTTTTGTACCCTCAAGGAGACTGAACAGCATCAATTGTTGTGATGAGTTCAATTGTTCCGTAGAGGATTTATTTCCACCCAGGACCTGAATGATAAATGTCATCAGTATCCTCCAGATAGGATGGAACCATGTTTTGACTACTGGAGCTTTCTCCAATAAGCCCCCAACAGACGTTGTAGGACGTCTGGGGTCGTGGGGTGCTAGAAAGATCAGTTCATTCTTTATGTCCTGATCAGTAGGGTTGGGTGCAAACACTTCAGCAAAGTCAAGGCCTGTGGCTTTGATGAAGGTTGAGTAGTCAAAGGAGAGGGTTCTGCTCCCATTCATCACCGTGAAGGTGATGATTGACTCTTTGGTGTCTTTGGGGCTGGTAGCCACAGCCGTGCACCAGAATTCCCTCAAATAGTCATGGTAGATGACTGAGGGGGTGTGGGTGAAAGCCTTTGCAAGAAAACAATTACGAAGAAATTTCATAACGTTCTTGTAGGCTGGGTAGTTTTGTGGATAAGAGAAATTCCCTACCACATTGTTCTTTGTTAGGTCAACGTCCCCAGTGAGGAATTCCACATTGGGGGCGTATGCTATAGCTTTAGAAGAAGCCATTTGTGGGTAAGTCTGGGTTTGACTAAGGTTTCTGGGTTTCTAAAGCTTAAGAATACACACATAATTTGTTTTTGAGAATTAAAAATGGCAGAGTTTTGCTTAAGATTCTATAAAAACGTGTGTGTGTTTCTTTTTGTTGGGTTATTTATAGGGAAGTGGAGATGGGGGTGTTTTAGGCATTTGATCGGTTTTAATTTATTCAAAAGAATTATTGGAAACTGTTTTGAATAAAATGTTTTGGGATCCGCATTTAATGCCAACACTCCACTTTCCTGGTTTGGCGCAACAGTCAAGGTGAACAGTTGAGCAGTTCTGCAAAAGTGTAATTTGAAGAGATGAGTCATCACATATCTGTAATGTGATTGGAGAGGCATTTAATGCCAAGTGGGAATATGGTGGCCCAGAGGTGGAAGCCAGAAAGGCAAAAAGAACAAATATTCTTAAATTAAATATGAGTTCAGTTACCAACCTCGGACATTTACTAACTAGATACTTAGAGCATTTAAGTCAGTATTTAATGTCTCTTTTCAGGGCCCTGAATGACTTTTCATTCAGTGATGGTTTTTCAGGGACTTGGGATTAGTCACTGATGATTCAGGAATATGGAATGATTCCTGAGCTACAAGGATTCAGGAACTTGGGTTTAGTTCCTGAACCCTAAAGATTTCAGGAACTTGGGTTTAGTTCCTGAGGTTGAGGATTCAGTGATTTGTTTTCACTGATGTACACATTGAGTCAGGGACCTGAGGTTTTAAGAATTTATACTTCAGTTGGAAGGAATCAATGAGTGGACTGATTCTCTATATCCAACATTCCTAATTCAGCTTTCAGCCTTGTGAAAGTTGGTTCATCCGAAGGTTTGGTGAAGATATCAGCTAACTGATATTCAGTAGGGATGAAGTGTAATTCAATGTCACTATTCATGATATGGTCCCTGATGAAATGATATCTGATATCAATGTGTTTTGTTCTCTGATGAAGAACAGGGTTGTTTGAGATTGCAATTGCACTTGTGTTATCACAAAAGATGGGTACCATCTTATACTGAATTCCATAGTCACTGAGTTGACTTTTCATCCAGAGTACATTTGCACAACAACTAGCTGCTGCAACATATTCAGCCTCAGCTGAGGACAAGGCAACTGATTGTTGCTTCTTAGCACTCCAACAGACTAGTTTCCCACCAAGAATTTGGCAAGAGCCTGAGGTGCTTTTTCTGTCCATGTTGCATCCAGCATAGTCAGAGTCTGAGTATCCTTTAAGATCAAGGCCTGAGAATTTTGGATAATATAATCCAAGGTTTGGAGTACCTTTCAGGTACCTGAATATCCTTTTCACAGCAGTGATGTGTGATTCTCTTGGGTCAGATTGATATCTGGCACATAGACATACTGAGAATTGGATATCAGGCCTTGATGCAAGTAGATACATCAGTGATCCTATCATTCCTCTAAAGAGAGTTTGATTTACTGGTTTACCAGTGAGATCAGGACCAAGGTTGTTTGGGGGGACCATGGGAGTTTTGACTGAGGCACAGTCACTGAGATCATACTTCTTCAGTAGATTCTTTACATACTTCTCTTGACTGATAGTGGTTCCTCTATCAGTCTGCTTGATCTGTAGACCAAGGAGGTATGTCAGTTCTCCCATCATGCTTATTTCAAACTTCTTTGCCA
Organism: Artemisia tridentata subsp. tridentata; assembly: GCA_021014915.2. NCBI lineage: Eukaryota > Viridiplantae > Streptophyta > Magnoliopsida > Asterales > Asteraceae > Artemisia > Artemisia tridentata. Next base: position 217,526,183 of record CP139503.1, read on the forward strand.
TTAGTTTTTCAAATTGTTTGCAAAGTTTGAAACTTGTTGAGCCAAAGATGATGTCATCAACATACACTTGTACTAGTATGACATCATTATTTGTCTTATAGATAAACAATGTGTTGTCTATCTTGCCTCTGACAAATTTGTTTTGGATTAAGAAGGCTGAGAGAGTCTCATACCATGCCCTAGGAGCTTGCTTCAGTCCATAAAGGGCTTTGTTAAGCTTACAGACATGATCAGGAGACTCATGGCTTTCAAATCCAGGAGGTTGCTGAACATAAACTTCTTCTTTCTGTGAACCATTTAAGAATGCACTTTTAACATCCATTTGGTATACTCTGAAGTTCATGTATGTAGCAAAAGCAAGGAAGATCCTGATGGCTTCCATCCTTGCTACTGGTGAAAATGTTTCTTCATAGTCAATGCCTTCTTGTTGATTATAGCCTTTGGCTACAAGTCTGGCTTTGTTTTTAATGACAATGCCATTTTCATCAGTTTTGTTCTTGAATACCCATTTCATGGCAATGTCTGAGACATTCTCAGGACATTTGACCAAGGTCATTACCTTGTTTCTGTCAAATTGTTCCAGTTCATCATGCATGGCCTGAACCCAACTTGGATATGTAAGTGCTTCTTTAACACTTTTGGGTTCAATTTTGGAAATGAAGTCCACAAATAGGTATTCATTGGCTGAGGCTGCTCTTAGACTAGCAGCCATGCTCCTGGTGAGCATGCCTTCAGTAAGCTCTCCAATAATATTGACAAGTTCAATGTCCTGAGACCTAGTCCAACATTCCTGAGGTCCTGGATACTGATTTGAACTTGTGGAGGCCTGATTGGGTAGAGGGATTGGTTCTGGAGTAGACACATGATCATTGATTGGATCTTGAGTGTCTACCTGATTCACTGAGATTGTTTGGTTCTTGAGCATTTTGAACAGACTGATTGATTTCATCAGTGTTTGCATGTGCCTCAACAAACTCAGTGAAGGTTGGGTTAGGTAGGTTGTGAGGGATTATGTAATAGGAGAGGTTAGCATCATTTTGATACTGAGTAGAAGGATTTTTTTCAGGAAGATATTCATCAGGAGGATATCTTGAAGAATTATCAATTCCTATCTCTTCTACTGAGGCAGTTGAGAACCTGATTGCATCAGTGCTCTCATCAAAGGTAACATGAAATGTTTCCTCAGTCTGCTGTCTCCTTGTGTTGAACACTCTGAAGGCTTTTGAGACAAGTGAGTATCCCAGGAAGTATCCATCATCAGCTTTTGCATCAAATTTCCCTAAGTGATCCTTGTGATTATGAATAAACACAGGACACCCAAAGACATGAAAGTAGCTGATGTCAGGGATTCTTCCTTTGAATAACTCATATGGGGTTTTCCCGTGTCTCTTGACAATGATGGATCTGTTTTGTGTATAACAGGCAATTTTGACTGCATCAGTCCAAAAATGGTTGGAAAGGACTGATCCACATAGCATTGTCCTAGCAGCTTCAATGAGTGTTCTATTTTTCCATTCAGCAACACCATTTTGTTCAGGTGTGTATGGAGAGGAAAAGTTTTGGGAAATACCTTTCTCATCATAGAAACATTCAAGTTCATAATTTTTGAACTCAGTCCCATTGTCAGTTCTAATCTGTTTGACCTTAATGTCATTTTGATTTTCAATGTTCCTGACAAAGGACATGATTGTTTCAGCTACCTGACACTTTTTGATCAGGAAGAATACCCAAGTGTATCTAGAGTATTCATCCACTATGACCAGAGTATACTTCTCATGGTTAATAGACCTTGGACTGACAGGTCCAAATAGATCCATATGGAGAAGATGTAGGCAGTTCCTGATGGAAAAGTTGGTTTTGGTTTTAAAGGATGCTCTGTGATGTTTACCTTTTTCACAAGCTTAGCATGGTTTATCCTTTGAAAACACAAGTGATGGTAAGCCAAGGACCTTGTTTTGTTTTACAAGATTGTTTATGTTTTTAAAGTTCAGGTGGGTGAGTCTCTTATGCCAAAGCCAGTTGAGTGTATCAGTAGCCTTGGCAAAGAGACAAGTTCCATCCTGAGTTAGACTGGACATGTCTAATACATAAACATCTTGTCTTCTTGGTGCAATGAGGACAATTTCCTTATTTGCATTGAAGATGGTTCCTTGCTTATCATCAAACTGAACTATGTATTTTGCATCACATAGTTGACTGACACTGATCAGATTGTACTTAAGACCATTTACATAAGCTATCCTAGTAAAGACAATACCATTGCAATTTACTGAACCATAACCTTCAGTGAGACATGATGAATTATCAGCAAATATCACTTTGGGTCCTGGTTCTTACACATATTTGTGCAGACACTCCTTAACACCAGTCATGCTCCTTGAACATCCACTGTCTAGATGCCAAATAGGATCCCTGGCATGCTTCTGCACAAATAGTAAACTGGGTCAGTTCTTTCTAGGACTCCATTTCATGGAGGGTTTGGTTTTGTAGGTCTTTATGAAAGTATTAATTGATTCATGGTCAGTGGTTGAGTGGACTGAGCTACCACATGTTTTGCATTTAGTCGCAGGGGTAGCCTCAGTAGTCTGAGAGGATTGTTTATTCATTCCTCTTCTTGACTGAATGACTTTCTCTTTTCCTGAGGATTTCTGAGTGGTACTTCCACTCGATTAACAGTGTTTGTCATTTTGACAATTCTCAGGGTGATGGTCATTGAATCCACACAATGGGCAATGTGGAAAAGTCTTGGCCTTTTGCTTCTGTTTCTGCTTAGAATCAGAAGGGTAGTTCAGGCACTGAGCCTTAAGTCCTGAAAAGTTTGACATGATTGAGCATTGTTTATGATCAGAGGTCCTGTGATCTTCCTTTTTGCAAATCATGCAATAAAGGACTCTATAGCAATCATCAGTGAGATGATTTGTATAGTTGCATAGTTCACATCTTTTCAGGGGTTTTGTGGGGTTGGGTTTGGTCTTTGAGGAAGCTGGTTTTTGTTCCTTCTTGGATTGAGAAGGTTTCTCAGAAGATGCAATCTTCTCTCCCAGTTTCCTGACCATTTCAGCCAACTGATCAAATTTTGAATCAGGGCTTAGGGTTGTTACTTCAGAAGGGACTGAAGTTGATGAGTCATCAGTATTTACTGAGACATCAAGGGTTGGTCTCTTCAGGATGGTTGTTCCCTTTCCTGATCTCTCCTTTGGAGAGTGTGGTGAAAAGACCATTAGTGGGAGGCCTAAGTTAGGTGCAGCACCCTGAAGGGTATTTAGTGGAGGAAGTGGTGGGTATGATTCAGATTCAGACTCATTCACAGACTCAGTGATACTGAGTTGTTCAGTGAGTTCAAGCTTACTGAGTTGTTCAGTAAGTCCAAGCATATTTTTCAAAGTCTGACTTTCAGGAAGCAAGATCTTTCCAGTCTCAAAGTTTGGTAACTTACTGACTGGGTTGTCCCTGATAATCCAGTCATTAGACTTGGAAAGCATTTCTTGCTCAAAAGATATGCCAGCTGGAACAAAGTTTAGTTCACTGTGACACACATTGGGATCAACCATATGAGGGTCAATTCCAATGGTTTTCTGAGAGATTAATCTCACAGTGTCCAAAACCTTGGGGTTCTTCTTGGTCCAGCTTTGGATGACAGCCTTTTCTTTGTTAAGTTCAGTTTGTAGGGCTTGGTTTTGTTTCAAAATCTCAGTGTTCTGAATTTGTAGTGTTATTGTTTCTAGTTTGGCTTGCTTTAGTACAAGCAGTTCATCACTACATTTATTCAATTCTGACACAATATTGTTATATTTTGAAAACAGGTTAAGCTTTTGTTCCTCAACAAACTTTAGATCAACACAAATATAATTCATGTAAGACTGCCAATCAGAATCATCATCCATAGAAAGTAAAGTATTTATCTCTTCTTCATGGTGATGTTGACCCACTCTCCATTCCTAGCATGGCTTTTTCCCACAGCCACCTGATCCTCTTCATAAAGTGCCATCAGTGCACTAACTCTTATTTCCTCATCTGAGGAAACCTCTTCTTCATCCCAATCATATGCTTCAGCTACTAATACCTTGTTCTTTGACTGAATAGGTTTAGATGTTTGAGCAGCCTGAGGCAATATGGGGTTAGTTTCAAGAAGTACTTGTGTTCAGCATGTATTAAGTTTCAATAAACAAATAGAGTGTTTCATCAACTGAGTAAATTGTTTATGTTAAACGAGTAAAATCCGTAAGTAAAATGATCATGTATCTCCCCCAAAGAGTTCAAAATAAGAAAAAGAGGGGGCTATGACTCACATTAATATGTAAAGGTTTAGAGTACTTGTGAAAGTAAAAGCAAGTGGTTGAGCATGTATCTCCCCCAAAGAGTTTATAAAGTAATTAAACGAGTAAAAGTAGGGGCCATGAACTCACAATAATATGTAAAGATTTAGAGAACTTGTGAAAGTAAAAGCAAGTGGTTGAGCATGTATCTCCCCCAAAGAGTTTATAAAGTAATTGAACGAGTAAAAGTAGGGGCATGAACTCACAGTAATATGTAAAGGTTTAGAGTACTTGTGAAAGTAAAAGCAAGTGGTTGAGCATGTATCTCCCCAAAAGAGTTTATAAAGTAATTAAACGAGTAAAAGTAGGGGCCATGAACTCACGGTAATCCGTAAAAGTTTAAATTACTTGTGAAAGTAAATGAAAATAGTTGAGCATGTATCTCCCCCAAAAATAATTCAAAACGTATAAAAGTAGGGGCTATGAAACTCACAGTAATATGTAAAGGTTTAGAGTACTTGTGAAAGTAAAAGCAAGTGGTTGATCATGTATCTCCCTCAAAGAGTTTATAAACTAATTAAACGAGTAAAAGTAGGGGCCATGAACTCATGGTAATCCGTAAAAGTTTAAAGTACTTTTGAAAGTAAATGAAAATAGTTGAGCATGTATCTCCCCCAAAAATAATTCAAAACGTATAAAAGTAGGGGCTATGAAACTCGCCTTGGTGTTACAGTAGTCCGATTGGAAAGTAAATCAAGTATGGTGAATAAACTGCTCCGACACGCAACCTAGGTGAATATGTCAAGTTTTTGTATTTGTATTCAAACCTTAAATACGTGATTGAATATTCATATTGCAAGTGTTTTGTCGGTGGTTAAGTATTGAATGAGATAACATGAAGTCTCTTCAAAAGTTTAGTGGATGATAAGTTATCATAATTCATTTTTAAGGTTCGATCGATCTTTAACGAAATAGATATAACTCGTATATAAATTTTATCAAAAACCGAGTAGATAGGTATTAAAAATATATTTCCGTAATAATATATAAAATGCTACTCTTTATACCCTTATAGTTTCAAGTATTGATAGTTTTACCCCTGATCTTTCTTAAAATGACAATTTATACCCTTCAACTTTCATAAAATGACAACTTTTACCCCTCATCTTTGTTGAAATAACTGTTCTACCCTACAATTTCAAATATGACACTGTTAATACAAATATCATCCTAAAAACGTTATTTATATTTTACGATCTTTCTTTTATTTTGTTAATGACAATTATAAAGTTTATCTTTAGCAAAGCATAAATATAAGTTAAAGTCTTTTATATTTATAAGTAACAACTTTTTAAACTCATTTACATATCACATGATCACTAGGAATTAGTCATTACATATATATATATATATATATATATATATATATATATATATATATATATATATATATATATATATATATACCATTACATGTTTATTTTTATTTCTTAAAAATAGAAATATACACATGACATCATGGCATACCTCATTAGGAAATCTTTAGATATCTTGGAGGATTTGTAATATATTTTGGAAAGATCTTGAAGCAAATGAGTTGACTTTGTAAGATCTTGACAAGACTTGGCAAGATATGGAAAGATAGGGTAAGCTCTTAGCTGGCATGTCCCGGCGGAACCAAACCAGTGTATGGGCGGAACCCATAATTTGGGTCCGCCGGATCCGCCGCTTGTCTGCTCAGTTTTGCCTATAAATAGCAAGCATGAAGTACTTGTGTTCAGCATAGCATACATGAGGGACTTTTAGTTTAAAGTACTTAGGCAATAACAATCAGGATAGCATACATGAAGTACTTGTGTTCAGCATGTATTAAGTTTCAATAAACAAATAGAGTGTTTCATCAACTGAGTAAATTTTTTATGTTAAACGAGTAAAATCCGTAAGTAAAACGATCATGTTTCTTTTATTTTGTTATATTTTGTTTTGTTTCAAAATCCTTTTGACCCTTGTTTTGAAATTGTTGGGTGGACTGAAATATTTTTAGGTTGAAACTTGCTAGTTCCTGATGAACTGTTTCCTGAGAATTTGTAAGAGGGTTCTGAGATAGTTTTAGAATAACAGTCCCTAGCAAAATGACCATTTTTACCACATTTAAAGCATTCAGTGGTCTCATTTGCTTTTGGTTTTGTAAAGTTGGACTGATTTCTTTTGATGAAACGTCTTGAACTAGCAAGGAGTGCCCTTTCTTGGAATTCTAAGTTCAAGTCGTTCAGGTACTCCTCACCAGTCCTTTCATCAATTTCTTCTTCAGAATCCTCTTGTAAATCCTGCACAACACTATTAGAATAGAAAGCAGTTGATATGGGTGTGGAGGTTTAGGCCTTTTTGGACTAAAGAGCTTTTGAGTCAGGGTATCTCCTTGAGATCAAGTTGTCCTCATAGAAAAACTTCCCATAAATTTCAGGGAGCTCAAGTGTCTGAATGTGGTTATCATTCCTCAGGCCTTGTGAGAAGTTGAGCCACTTCTCAGGGAGACTATTGACAAAGCCAACATTAGTCTCATGCTTAGTCAGTACAACACCATCATTTTATAATTCATTTATCAAAGTCTTGTATCTGGTGTAGGTCTGTGAGAGACTTTCAGAGTCTTTTCCCTGAAAGTATTATACTCAAGTTTAAGGTCCATGACCCTATTTTCCTTGGTATCTGAGGGACCCTCAAAGTTGTTTACCAAGTCATCCCAAGTTTGCTTAGCTGTTAGATAGTTGATGACTGATTCCATTATATCGTCAGGAAGACATGATATAAGGATGCTTTTCAGGCGTTGGTCTTGATTGACCACCCTCCTCTCATCAATGGTCCATTGGGCCTCAGGCTTGTTTAGCCCTGCGGCTGTCTTAGGGACAAATGGGCCATCCTTGATACAGGTGATGTAGTAGGGTTTCATACCGGTAAGATAGCAAATCATACGCTTCTTCCATTTGCTAAATTTCCCAGCTTCAAGTCTGGGTGCAACAGCAGAGTAGCTGCCACCCTTTTTGTCGACTAGCTGGGGTACATTGATATCAGTCATAGTAGGATCTTGGTTTTAAAAACCTAGAGCACTCTTGGTTAGTTTAAAAAGATTTTATAAACCAGAGGCTCTGATACCACTTGTTGGTCCCTTACACGCTTAGAGTTAACTAGAAAGTTAATCTATTTGTGTTTATGACTAATACAATGTTATGATTAATTCTAACAGTTATAAAACGTGAATATAGAAAACTCAAGATAATTTTCAACGTTTAAATTCTTATTAGAAATGAATCAAAGAATCTATACCCAAGTGTTTTGCAGAACAAACACTTGGGATTGAATAGACAAGGTATGGTGGTGTCTCCTATCTAAACTCAAGTTTTGCTTGAGTGGTAACAATGCGACCTCACTGAGCTATCTCAGGGATACGTTACTCTTTGTAGGAGAGAAGTTGTTTTGCAAAAGACTAAGCTTTAATTGTACAAAACACACACAACTTCTCTCCTTCTCAATCTATTTATACACAAGTAAACTGAGTAAAAGTAATTAAAATATTACAAGTTGTTGAGCAAGCGTGTCTGACAATTACAACAGTAATTGTCATTTCCAAGAACCAATAGAAATGGCCTATTAAGTCTTTAGGAGTGGTTGGTCTGACACTCCAAGACTTTAAGCCGTCTTAGGAATGATTTCTTCCTGACAAGATAAGATTTGATCTTATCTTAAATCCTTCCTAGATATTTCTGCCTTTTTTCTCAGGCACTTAGTTCTTCAGGACACGCTTCTCAGTTTATCACTCTTAATTACTTCATTGTTATTGAGGAGACTGGGGTTCAGTGAGTTCTTGTCAAACACTCACTGAACCATCATCTTCTTCTTTGGCTTAAGTGTTACATCAGGGAGTACCGCCTTCCTGAGTAGTGAATCCTTCTTCTTGAATTCGCCTTAAGCATCCTGAAGATGACTCACTGAGAGGCTGTTCTCTCAGTGACTTGAATTGTTCTCGGTTTAATTTAACACTTAGTTAATTTGTGTCCAAATCATGTTTCAAGTATTCTTGGGTTTTTCATGACCCAACAACTTCTTATGCATTAAACTACTCATAGATATAGGACCAAACAAGTCCATATGAAGCATGAATAATGGTTGAGTAATAGAGTTTTGAGACTTGGGCTTAAAAGAAGCTTTGTGTTGTTTGCCTTTAAGACAGGCAACACAATTTTGGTCATTTTCAAAACATTTTTTGACCGGATCTAAACACACACGTTGTGTTGGAGATAATTTGAGTATATACTTGATAGCACACATAATTTACTACCAAGTACTTAGAAAAATATATGTTTATGTTTGGTGATTGATTAAGTAAAACAATAAGAACACACAATATCAACCAAACTATCACTTCAATATATCGAACGATTACAATTATAAACGTGAAGGATATTAGGTATTAGATGTATTCGATATGAATGATATATGTATATCTCACAAACCCTAATCTAAGGATCTCCTTTTATAATGTAAAGAGTCCTTTACACGTTAAACATCTAACCGTATCATTCTATACAAATAAGATATTTACCATATCTTTTCTATAATTATCTTCACACGGTTTCACCTTGATCTCTTAAGCAGTCCAAACTGTTCTTCCTTCAGTAGTCCTAACTGCTCTTCCTTCAGCAGTCTTAACTGTCCTTGTATCAACACTCTTAACTGTTCTTGTATACTTCAACCGTACAAACTGCTTAAGTTTAATTCCCAACAATCCTCCCCTAAACTTATGATTTCGATGCAAATCAATAAGTTTCTTGGATTAAACTTCTGATTACGTTGATGGGGTGGATTCTTTCAAACACTTATCTTTAATCACGAAACACTTTGGGAATTATCTTCACGTATCGTACTCTTTTGGTCAACTCTTCAAACATTACCAAAATTAATTTAATTCCATCAAGGAATTAATTCCTTATACCAACCCAAGAGTTAATTCTTCATATCAACCACGCATTGAATGCCATTAAACCTTCATTAACTCTATAAAACTCACATATCCACACAAAATCTTCTTCAACACAAATCTTTAACTCTTCAATCACAATGAATTCTTCTCCACCAAACATCATAGAAATTTCATCTGACTCTTCTTCAGATTCCGAAGATTCAGGATGGAACAACTATTTTCCTCTAAACTATTCTTCAACTTCAAAAGTTAATCTTTCGAAGAAAAAGACTAAAATATCCTCGTCTGATGAACCTTCCTCTGATGAACTTCCTCCTTATGTGGATAATTCATCCTCCTCATCTGACTCGTCTGACTCTTCTGACGATGACGAACTTCAAAAACTATCAGAATTACTAACCAAAGAATTTGAGAAAGCAGCATCATCAGTGAAGATCCCTGTTCCAAAGAAGAAGATCTCTGTTCCAAAGAAGAAGCCTGAGAAGAAACAAGTTCCATCTCCAAGATCAGTAATACTGGCACTTCCCTGCAAAAAGGTGTCTGTCCTCATGGGTAGCAGAGGAGCCCGCAGCAAAACCATGCCGGATATCACTGGAAAAGGAAAATGAAAACTTGAGTAGTTGTGTTGTGTTTGTGTTGTGTAGGTTGTTTTGTTGGTTTGTGTAGGTTGTGTGTTTTGTTGGTAGGTTTTTGTTGGTTTTTCCTGTGTGAAGCTTTTGTAATGAATCATCTTTAATGAATAGACTTTAAGCACTTCTTTATAATTCATCTCTGACTTCTTAATTCCTCCCCTGAATTTCATAATCATCAATCATCTTTAACAGCAACTAGAACAAACTTTAATCCTCCCCTGTTTGGAAGAATCCTCACCATCAGATGAATTAGAACATAAGGTATCCAAACTCAGCATCCAATAAGACCATTTGTACAAGTTACCATCAATTCAGTTGTTTAGTTTCAAACTGCTCTCAACACTTCCAGATGTATTACCTTCTGAGAGAGGTGTATCACAGAGCATAAACTCAGTAGGAACTAAGTTTTGAACAATCAGTACAAACTGGTGAAGCCAGCAGTTCAAACTGTTAGCAAAAAGTTTTCAGAGATAAAATCAATTTTGAATTTTAATGTGGATTCGAAAACATTTTTGTCCACTTATAGTTTTTAGCAAACTATCAGCTATGAACGGATTTGACTTGTCTTTACCAATAGCCGTTTGCTATGGACTAGCCAACTCTTCACACTTAGATTTGGTGAGTTGATAACCAACCAGTTTTTGGTAAACTGTCAACCATAAACGGATTTGAGTAGTCTTTACCAGAAACCGTTTGATCTGGACTAGTTGATTCTTATGTTGATTAGACATGGTGAATCAATTACCATTTGTTGTGTGACAAGCATTCACACTTGACAATCCAAACCACCATACTTTAAAAAGCTTTTCTTAACCTGAAATGTTAGTCCAAAACCAAAGAAAACACAATACACAATATTCTCTTTTAACAGTTATTTCATTTGACTAACAAATTCACAAGCAGTCTTAAAAACATTCAAGCAGTCTCAACTATACAAATAGCACAATTAACAGTACAAAATCCAAAAACATTTAGACATTTAATCTTTTGAAGGATTAAGCATTCCAATACCTGTTACCAAGTACTGAAATCTGCTTACATCAAAACCTTTTGTTAAGAGATCAGCAAAGTTGTTATCAGTGTGTATTTTAACAACTTGTATTAACTTCTTTTCAGCACAGTCTCTTATAAAATGATGTCTAATTTCAATATGTTTAGTTTTTGAATGTTGAACTGGATTCTTAATGATACACATTGTACTGTTATTGTCTATATGTATAATTGTGTTTAAGAAATTATACCCATAATCAAGCATCTGGCTTTGAATCCATAGAACTTGAGCACAACAACTTGAAGCTGCCACATATTCTGCTTCAGTAGTAGATATAGCCACCATAGTCTGCTTCTTACACTGCCAAGAGATTAATCTTCGACCTAAGAATTGACAACCACCTGTTGTAGACTTTCTATCCATGCTAGCACCAGCATAATCAGAATCAGAGAATGCAACAAGATCAAATGCAGACTCTTTAGGATACCATAGCCCCAAGTTAGGCTGTCCCTTAAGGTATCTGAAGAACCTTTTTACTACTGTGAGATGAGACACCTTAGGAGTCACTTGGAATCTTGCACAGGCACACACAGCAAACATAATATCAGGCCTAGATGATGTAAGATACATCAGAGACCCAATCATAGATCTATACATGTGCACATCCACATCTTCACCACTGTGATCCTTTAATAACAAATGTGTCTCCTTGTCAATTGGTGTGCTAGCAACCTTGGCATCTGTGAATTGAAATTTCCTTAAAATTTCACCAACATATTTATCTTGAGAGATAAATATACCATCTGACTTTTGCTGTACTTGAATACCTAGGAAGAAGGTAAGCTCTCCCATATAACTCATCTGAAATTGGTCTTTCATCAGCTTTTCAAACTCCTTACACATTTGTTTCTTAGTAGAACCAAAAATGATGTCATCTACATAAACTTGGACCAGTAGAATATCACCCTTGTCCTTTTTGATGAAAAGAGTTTGATCAATTTTCCCTCTATGAAACCCATTCTTCAGAAGATGTTTAGCAAGAGTTTCATACCAAGCTCTTGGAGCCTGATGCAATCCATATAGAGCTTTCACCACCTTATAAACCTTGTCAGGATGCTCTTGGTCTATAAAACCTGGAGGTTGTGAAACATAAACCTCTTCATCAATAGTGCCATACAGAAATGCACTTTTCACATCCATTTGATAGACCATAAACCCCATAAATGAAGCATAAGCAAGAAATAATCTTATTGCTTCAATCCTGGCAACTGGAGCAAAAACTTCCTCATAATCTATACCCTCCTCCTGAGTATAGCCTTGAGCAACCAATCTTGCTTTGTTCTTTATAACAATTCCTCTCTCATTCTTCTTGTTCCTGAATACCCACTTTGTACCAATCACTCTCATTCCCTTTGGTAGATCAACCAAAACCCAAACATTTTGAATTTTGAATTGAAGTAGCTCTTCTTGCATAGCTTCAACCCAACTGGATGATTCTAATGCCTTTAACACATTCTTGGGTTCAATCTGAGATAGAAAACATACAAACATACACTCATTCTCATCTTCATGATGTTTCTCTTCATAAACCACACTTAGAAAACCATGATGATCTGGGTCTTGAATTTGCCTTCTGGTCTTGACTCCAGATTGTACATCTCCTATGATATTGGTGAGTGGATGATTCCTATGTACAATAGTATGGGGAGTAGAAGGAACTGCATAGCTAGTAGGCATGTTTTGCAGACCATCTCCAAAGAAATCAAACTTGTCACACCCCCAGAATCGGGTCCAGCGGAAGCATACATGTAGCTGGGGTGCAACTCAATTGGTATCACAACACAAGTGCAAAGAACGGTTTTCAACTCAATCATTTAGAATAACATTGTTTAACAAAAATGTTGAATTACATTGTTAAAAGTAATGCGGAATTAGACCCTTAAAAATATAGTTTAAAACGGTCCCTGTATAAATATCAGAGTCTTCTATGACCATGCCATGCCCTGCCAAAGCCTCCAGTAGCGCGCTTTTGCTAAATACCTGAAAATACATGCTAAAACGTCAACACGAGGTTGGTGAGTTCATAGAGTTGTTGTAAAATGTAATGCCTTTGAATAATGATTTCCCAGCAAAGGCATTGTAAATCCACTCAGTCCCAAGCCTTGGCCATAACAAGACTTGCAACCTGTGTGTTTACAACCCACTGCCAAATGAGTTTTGGTTTGGTGAATAAAAGTAATATGTGGACCACAAGATTCACAGTACATTTGGTTGATCAATACATTCGATGATGTGACCAATTCATTCGGTTGTGTGACCAGTTCATTCGTCATGTGACCCGTTCATTAGGTCATAATACCCGTACATTCGGTTATGTGACCCATTCATTTTGTCATGTATGTACATAGTGGTGGAGCCGGTTCATTCGGTTAAGTATGCATAATGTTTGAAGGGCTTGTGTCCATGAGTAATAAGAATTAAGTGCAATACTAGTGAATGCATTCGGATCAATAACAAATTCATAAGTGGAGCAAGTAATGCTTTGATGAAACAAGTGGCATAATCAAGTAAATCATGTATACATTTGGATGAAAATGAGCATGTATTCTCCCCCAAAACAGTTATTCAAAACGTATGAAAGTAGGGGCTATGAAACTCACCTGGTACGATAGCTACGATGACAAAAGTGAATACACTGAAATGAGGCACGATCTCTAACCGCGACCTAATATGAATGATGGAATCTAATGTAAGAAATGAAATGATGCTGCACATGCAAATACGTATGTTATCGATACCACTCGATGATTTTGGAAAATAACGTTTATCGTCGAAAAATACATTTTTGACGTCTCGTTAAGTTAAATACTACTTTTCGTGTAAATATGTTGAAACGGTACTCCACGATCCTTGTTTGGTGTTGTATTGGTTAATATAATGTTTTCGTCGCAAAATAACTCTTTTTACAACTTTTGAAAATATGCCCGAACGGCCTTGTAAAACTAGCCGTGAAATATAGCTCGTTATGTGTTAGAAATAAAACTCAACGTTTTTGTAAACCTTGTAGCAATATCTAAATATCGTTATATTCAACTTTTGATCAACCGCGCCTCGATCAGTTAGATAATCGGCTATCAATGTTTTGACTTGTAAAAATACTAGTTTTCATACTTGAAACACTTTAATGTAGTGAGCTGTCAAAATAAGTATTGAATTGTCGGGCTTTAAATGTGTATATCTCGGTCGTTATAAGCTCGTTTTCTACGTTCTTTATATCCACGGGTTCGTATAAATATAAACTAACATATTTTCAATGGCTCGGCTCATCAAGATCACGGCTAACGACTCATTTTGCCCCTTAAAGTTCGGCAATCAGCACCTAATTTTCTGAAACAATAGTTTTCGTCACCCAACTTCGGAAAATCATATCTCCTTCGTTATAAGTCCGATTTTAGTGATTCCGGCGCCCACGGTTTCGTTTTTGAAAGTACTTTATGAATATTTAGACCAAAATAGTTCAAAAATTACTGAGGTTTCCAGATATGCCGTTTATGGACAGACCCTCATCTATAATGTTTAAAATCCATTTTTAAAGTTCTAAACTTACTCAAACCTCTTCAAATCAACTCCACAAGTTCGCAAATCCTACCATACACCTTCTTAGGGTGTCATGGGGTCCTAAACATCACCAACCATGGTGGGTTTCAAGGGAATAAGCATAGGATAATCAAAACCCATTTTTATGTAATAAAAACCTAATAAAGTGGTATGGATCATACATACTTGCATGTTTTGTTACTAGATCATGAAAATACATCAAGTAAATGTTTAAAAGAGTAGGAAAATGATGGGTAACTTACTTGTGATGATTATTGAAAGATGGTGATGAAAACCCTATTAATCTTTGTGGTTTTTATTTCAAAACCCAAACTAGATTACTACTAGGACTTGTTAAACACTTGGATCTTGAAAAATTGATGACTTCTTGTTGGTGTCTTGATGTGGCCGAATATAGAGAGAAAGAAAAAGGGAAGAGAAGTTGCTAGTTTATGTTTTGTTTAAATGAAGATAATGAAGTGAAATATCTAGCAATCTTGTTATGTAAGCTTAGATAATTAAAGCATCTGCAATGTATCTAGGGGGGGCCATGGTGGCGTGAAACAAGGGGAGGGGTGGAAGATTTGTGGGCTAGTTAATGATGGTGTCCAATTGTACAAGTATTAGCTAGTTTAAATTATATATTGGGTGTTATCGGGTACCGAGTTATCTTGAAATAAATGTTAACGAGGTGAAATAAAATATGACGAAGTTGTAAAAATTATGAAATTGTATTCCTGATGAGAATCGGGTGTTAAAATAATTATCGAGTTGAAAATTCGCAAACCGACGCTGTTATAGGCGTTTTCCGGAAAATATAGCAAATGGTTTTAAAACACCGGGTAAATTAATAATATAATTTTTATATCATTATAATAAGTATGAAAATATGTTAGGATCATTGTCGGGAGTATCGGGTATATTGTTAGTAGTAAAAACTGAGTGGTAACGTTAATTACAAATTAAGCATACGTAAATATAAATAATGCATATCCGTGCATGACCTAGGATACTGATGATGTGTAGACTACTTCTAGTCTATATGACGGGTCCTTAATGATGATGCATGAATATGCCGCTAAACCTTACCGGTTACGCGTATTTGAATACCCGTAAACCTAGTTTACGAAGTGATGAACGATAACCATGAATAGTGAATTCTTCCGGGAATGAATAGTGTCATGTGAATAGTAAAATTTCTGAACGCTTCTCAGAATCTCAAATTGACTCCAAAAACGATGAATAGTGAAATGTGAATAGTGATCGGTGAATAGTAACTGATGAATAGTAATTTCCCGAGATGAATAGTGAATATGGAAAATATCCTGAAAATGCGGGTTGTGACAGTCTCCACCCGTTAAAGGAATTCAGTCCCTGAATTCAGTTAGCGTTGGTCTCTGGAGGGTACTCGGTGAAAAGACGTGGATATATGAGTCACATTGCGGTGATAAAAGATAAAACATTCATTAGATCGGAATCGTAATAGTACATGAAGTTCGTACGATAGAACACAAAGTGGACATAAAAGAAATATAACACTAGAGGGTTTACGCTTCCGTTTAAAATAGATACGGCAGAAGTTCTCTTTTTAACCATTGTCATTGTTGTTGTTGTCCTGATGAGCTTCGCACTTCAACGAACTCTTCCTCCATTCTGGTTTCTCAGCTCTGGACATTCACTCTTGAAGTGTCCAATTACTCCACACTCATGGCAGGTTACCGTGACTTTCTGATGCATTACGAGGGTGGGAGCCTTGCAATCCTTGGCTTTGTGTCCGACCTTTTGGCAGTTTCCACATTGAGTGGGGCAAGGTCCCTCGTGGTGAAACCGGCACTTGTGGCACTTGGGCAAAGTCCCGGCATATCCTTTCCTTTTACTTGGTCCTGCAACGTAGGCCTTAACCATTTCATGTCCTTTGTTTGGCTGCCATACTTGATCATCTCGTTGGTTGTCATCCCTTTTCCTCTTGTTTTCGTTGTTGTTGTGGTTGTTGTTGTTGACAGTAGTTTCTTGCTTCACTACCTGAGCCATAAGCTTTTGAGACATTCTGATAGCCTCGTCCAGCGTGTGTGGTTCAGAGGAAATCACATCTCCTTGGATGTTGTGAGGTAGTCCACCAGTGAAATTTTCTAGCAGCTTTTCATTATCTGGAACCATAGTTGGACATAGCACAGCCAATTCTTGAAATCTCCTGATGTATGTTTCGATATCATTACCTGTTGTCACTAGCTCGTAAAACTCTGTTTCCAACTTCTTTATTTCAGTGCGTGGACAGAACTTCTTAGTCAGCAACTTCTTGAATTCATCCCACGTAAGCTTGTGAGCATTTTCCATTCCCACGGGTTTTGCATAAGAATTCCACCACGACATAGCTTCCTCAACAAGTGTACTAGCAGCAAACTTTACCTTGTATTCCTCTGGACAGTTACATAGAAGAAACACAGATTCTATCCCTTCATACCAACGGATCATAGCAGTGGCTCCTTCAGTGCCCTTGAATTTTGGGGGATCTCCACTCTTAAAGTCCTTGTATGTACATTTACGACCATTAGTACCATTAGCAGCCATTCCGGCAACTCCTGCGGTTTCTGCCCGAGAAGCGGCTTCAGCAGCCCGTGCAGCTACGGCCTCCCTTTCAACTACTAGTGCTGCCTCTATACTATCCGCAACAAGCTTCCGAATAGCAGCTGGTGTCATAGTTGAAGTAGCTTTCTTTCGCGGCATAACTCTTCAAAACAAGAAAATGAGGGTGAAACGTAAATAAGACGTTTTCTAGAAGTAGATGTTCTGAGTGGCTTGTCATAAAATGAAAACTTGAAGTCGTTATGATTAGTTGACATGCTTCTAGGCGGTGGTTCACGAGGGAAATGAAGGCATGAATGTTCTATAATCTTGGTTAGGAGGTTGGATTCATCCCTATAAATGTTTCTTGGTGAGGAAGTCAAATAACAATGATGAGGAATTCACATAACAATGATGAAAGAGAGTACGGTGATGTAAATGTATGGTGCACAATGGGAATGTCCATGAGATGCAATGATTTATCGGCGCACTTCCACTCAGTGGTAACCGAAGTGGTGTAGGTGTGAAATGTTCTTGCAACGTTTGAGTACGCACACCTGAATGAAACATTTGGAAGTTGGGTAGAGAATTGATCTGGACAAAATTTTATTATAACCATTCTCAGTATTGCAAAATTCATCTCTGAGTCGGATATAGGTGGTCAGCCTATGTCCCACTATCCCGGGTCGAATATAGATGACCAGTCTATATTCTACCGAGGTTCCATGAATTTTGAAATACTCAGCCCAGTTATACTAATACCATGTCCTTTACATATGAAAAGATGTTCTGAAAGACTAATGCAAATGACCAATCTCGAGGTCGAATAATGAAACTACGCAAGGAAAAGGCGTAACATTGAAACGTATATGATACGTAAGCATATTAGTATGGAAGACAAGGATGGTAATCAACTAGAATAAGTGAGTATAATCTATCTAATAATGAGATACAAATCTCATTAATTATGTCAGCAACAAACCACAAATGAGGCATCAGCTTGGCAGGCAGGCATGTGGCGGTCATAGGGTTAAGTTTTCGTGAATGTAGCTATAGTCTAGGTTTTAAAAACACCCAGTTCTCTATAGCCGAGGCTCTGATACCAATCTGTCACACCCCCAGAATCGGGTCCAGCGGAAGCATACATGTAGCTGGGGTGCAACTCAATTGGTATCACAACACAAGTGCAAAGAACGGTTTTCAACTCAATCATTTAGAATAACATTGTTTAACAAAAATGTTGAATTACATTGTTAAAAGTAATGCGGAATTAGACCCTTAAAAATATAGTTTAAAACGGTCCCTGTATAAATATCAGAGTCTTCTATGACCATGCCATGCCCTGCCAAAGCCTCCAGTAGCGTGCTTTTGCTAAATACCTGAAAATACATGCTAAAACGTCAACACGAGGTTGGTGAGTTCATAGAGTTGTTGTAAAATGTAATGCCTTTGAATAATGATTTCCCAGCAAAGGCATTGTAAATCCACTCAGTCCCAAGCCTTGGCCATAACAAGACTTGCAACCTGTGTGTTTACAACCCACTGCCAAATGAGTTTTGGTTTGGTGAATAAAAGTAATATGTGGACCACAAGATTCACAGTACATTTGGTTGATCAATACATTCGATGATGTGACCAATTCATTCGGTTGTGTGACCAGTTCATTCGTCATGTGACCCGTTCATTCGGTCATAATACCCGTACATTCGGTTATGTGACCCATTCATTTTGTCATGTATGTACATAGTGGTGGAGCCGGTTCATTCGGTTAAGTATGCATAATGTTTGAAGGGCTTGTGTCCATGAGTAATAAGAATTAAGTGCAATACTAGTGAATGCATTCGGATCAATAACAAATTCATAAGTGGAGCAAGTAATGCTTTGATGAAACAAGTGGCATAATCAAGTAAATCATGTATACATTTGGATGAAAATGAGCATGTATTCTCCCCCAAAACAGTTATTCAAAACGTATGAAAGTAGGGGCTATGAAACTCACCTGGTACGATAGCTACGATGACAAAAGTGAATACACTGAAATGAGGCACGATCTCTAACCGCGACCTAATATGAATGATGGAATCTAATGTAAGAAATGAAATGATGCTGCACATGCAAATACGTATGTTATCGATACCACTCGATGATTTTGGAAAATAACGTTTATCGTCGAAAAATACATTTTTGACGTCTCGTTAAGTTAAATACTACTTTTCGTGTAAATATGTTGAAACGGTACTCCACGATCCTTGTTTGGTGTTGTATTGGTTAATATAATGTTTTCGTCGCAAAATAACTCTTTTTACAACTTTTGAAAATATGCCCGAACGGCCTTGTAAAACTAGCCGTGAAATATAGCTCGTTATGTGTTAGAAATAAAACTCAACGTTTTTGTAAACCTTGTAGCAATATCTAAATATCGTTATATTCAACTTTTGATCAACCGCGCCTCGATCAGTTAGATAATCGGCTATCAATGTTTTGACTTGTAAAAATACTAGTTTTCATACTTGAAACACTTTAATGTAGTGAGCTGTCAAAATAAGTATTGAATTGTCGGGCTTTAAATGTGTATATCTCGGTCGTTATAAGCTCGTTTTCTACGTTCTTTATATCCACGGGTTCGTATAAATATAAACTAACATATTTTCAATGGCTCGGCTCATCAAGATCACGGCTAACGACTCATTTTGCCCCTTAAAGTTCGGCAATCAGCACCTAATTTTCTGAAACAATAGTTTTCGTCACCCAACTTCGGAAAATCATATCTCCTTCGTTATAAGTCCGATTTTAGTGATTCCGGCGCCCACGGTTTCGTTTTTGAAAGTACTTTATGAATATTTAGACCAAAATAGTTCAAAAATTACTGAGGTTTCCAGATCTGCCGTTTATGGACAGACCCTCATCTATAATGTTTAAAATCCATTTTTAAAGTTCTAAACTTACTCAAACCTCTTCAAATCAACTCCACAAGTTCGCAAATCCTACCATACACCTTCTTAGGGTGTCATGGGGTCCTAAACATCACCAACCATGGTGGGTTTCAAGGGAATAAGCATAGGATAATCAAAACCCATTTTTATGTAATAAAAACCTAATAAAGTGGTATGGATCATACATACTTGCATGTTTTGTTACTAGATCATGAAAATACATCAAGTAAATGTTTAAAAGAGTAGGAAAATGATGGGTAACTTACTTGTGATGATTATTGAAAGATGGTGATGAAAACCCTATTAATCTTTGTGGTTTTTATTTCAAAACCCAAACTAGATTACTACTAGGACTTGTTAAACACTTGGATCTTGAAAAATTGATGACTTCTTGTTGGTGTCTTGATGTGGCCGAATATAGAGAGAAGGAAAAAGGGAAGAGAAGTTGCTAGTTTATGTTTTGTTTAAATGAAGATAATGAAGTGAAATATCTAGCAATCTTGTTATGTAAGCTTAGATAATTAAAGCATGTGCAATGTATCTAGGGGGGGCCATGGTGGCGTGAAACAAGGGGAGGGGTGGAAGATTTGTGGGCTAGTTAATGATGGTGTCCAATTGTACAAGTATTAGCTAGTTTAAATTATATATTGGGTGTTATCGGGTACCGAGTTATCTTGAAATAAATGTTAACGAGGTGAAATAAAATATGACGAAGTTGTAAAAATTATGAAATTGTATTCCTGATGAGAATCGGGTGTTAAAATAATTATCGAGTTGAAAATTCGCAAACCGACGCTGTTATAGGCGTTTTCCGGAAAATATAGCAAATGGTTTTAAAACACCGGGTAAATTAATAATATAATTTTTATATCATTATAATAAGTATGAAAATATGTTAGGATCATTGTCGGGAGTATCGGGTATATTGTTAGTAGTAAAAACTGAGTGGTAACGTTAATTACAAATTAAGCATACGTAAATATAAATAAGAGTAAATTACACGGATCGTCCCTGTGGTTTGTCCAAAATCACTGGTTTAGTCCCTCGAGTTTCAAAGTTGCGTGTATGGTCCCTCTGACAGCAAAAGAATAACACCTATGGTCCCTATCGCTAACTGACGTTATATATTCCGTTAGCAAGTTTCAACGTTAGTCCATTAACCAAACAAACGTTTGCAACGTTAGTCCTTTTCCTTAACGGCCGTTTGCAACGTTAGTCATTTTTTGAAAAATATTCGAAAAATTTATAAAAATTCGAAAAAACTTATAAAAATTCGAAAAATTTATAAAAATTCAAAAAATTTTAAAAATTCAAAAAATTTATAAAAATTCGAAAAAATTTATAAAAATTCGAAAAATTTATAAAAATTCGAAAAATTTTTAAAAATTCGAAAAAAACTTATAAAAATTCGAAAAATTTCTAAAAATTCGAAAAAACTTATAAAAATTCGAAAAATTTCTAAAAATTCAAAAAATTTTAAAAATTCGAAAAATTTTATAAAAATCCGAAATTTTTTTAAAAATTCGAAAAAACTTATAAAAATTCAAAAAATTTATAAAAATTCAAAAAAATTTAAAAATTCCAAAAATTTATAAAAATTTAAAAAAATTTATAAAAATTCAAAAAATTTATAAAAATTCAAAAAATTTTAAAAATAAAAAAAATTTATAAAAATTCGAAAAAATTTATAAAAATTAGAAAAATTTTTAAAAATTCAAAAAATTTTTAAAAATTCAAAAAATTTTTAAAAATTCGAAAAAACTTATAAAAATTCGAAAAATTTCTAAAAATTCGAAAAATTCGAAAAAACTTATAAAAACTCAAAAAATTTATAAAAATACAAAAAATTTTAAAAATTCCAAAAATTTATAAAAATTCGAAAAAAAATTCTAAAAATTCAAAAAATTTATAAAAATTGGAAAAATTTATATAAATTCGAAAAAACTTATAAAATTTCAAAAAATTTATAAAAATTCAAAAAATTTTAAAAATTCAAAAAATTTATAAAAACTCGAAAAAATTTATAAAAATTCGAAATTTTTTTATAAATTCAAAAAAACTTGTAAAAATTCGAAAAATTTTAAAAATTCGAAAAAATTTATAAAAATCCGAAAAATTTATAAAAATTCGAAAAAACTTATAAAAATCCAAAAAATTTATACAAATCCAAAAAATTTTAAAAATTCCAAAAATTTATAAAAATACAAAAGAATTTATAAAAATTCGTAAAATTTATAAAAATTCGAAAAATTACCTCACACGTTTCCTCCCTTTTGGAAAAGATATGAATATCTCTAATTCCTAAACCAAGATATACGATATTCCATTTTAATTTCATAAGCCTGTTTCAATGGATCATATAATAAATTTTTGAAATTTTATATGTTTTTTGAATTTTTAAAAGTTTTTTCGATTTTTTAAAATTTTTTCGGATTTTTATAAATTTTTTCGAATTTTTAAAATTTTTCGAATTTTTATAAATTTTTCGAATTTTTATAAGTTTTTTCGAATTTTTAAAATTTTTTCGAATTTTTATAGATTTTTTCGAGTTTTTATAAATTTTTCGAATTTTTAAATTTTTTTGAATTTTTATAATTTTTTTGAGTTTTTATAAGTTTTTTCGAATTTTTATAAATTTTTCGATTTTTTATAAACTTTTTCGAATTTTTATAAATTTTTGGAATTTTTAAATTTTTTTGAATTTTTATAAATTTTTCGAATTTTTATAAGTTTTTTCGAATTTTTAAGTTTTTTCGAATTTTTAGAAATTTTTCGAATTTTTACAAGTGTTTTTGAATTTTTATAAGTTTTTTCGAATTTTTAAATTTTTTTCGAATTTTTATAAAATTATTCGAGTTTTTATAAATTTTTTGAATTTTTATAATTTTTTTGAATTTTTTTAAGTTTTTTCGAATTTTTATAAATTTTTCAAATTTTTATAAATTTTTCGAATTTTTATAAATTTTTTCCAATTTTTATAAATTTTTGGAATTTTTAAAATTTTTTGAATTCTTATAAGTTTTTTCGAATTTTTAAAAAATTTTTGGATTTTTATAAATTTTTTCGAATTTTTAAAATTTTTTGAATTTTTAGAAATTTTTTGAGTTTTTATAAGTTTTTTCGAATGTTTAAGATTTTTTCGAATTTTTATAAATTTTTGAATTTTTATAATTTTTTTCGAATTTTTATAAATTTTTTGAATTTTTAAATTTTTTTGAATTTTTAAAATTTTTCGAATTTTTATAAGTTTTTTCGAATATTTTTCAAAAAAGGACTAACGTTGCAAACGGCCGTTAAGGAAAAGGACTAACGTTGCAAACGCTTGTTTGGTTAATGGACTAATGTTGAAACTTGCTAACGGAATATATAACGTCAGTTAGCGATAGGGACCATAGCTGTTATTCTTTTGCTGTCAGAGGGACCATACACGCAACTTTGAAACTCGAGGGACTAAACCAGTGATTTTGGACAAACCACAGGGACGATCCGCGTAATTTACTCTATAAATAATGCATATCCGTGCATGACCTAGGATACTGATGATGTGTAGACTACTTCTAGTCTATATGACGGGTCCTTAATGATGATGCATGAATATGCCGCTAAACCTTACCGGTTACGCGTATTTGAATACCCGTAAACCTAGTTTACGAAGTGATGAACGATAACCATGAATAGTGAATTCTTCCGGGAATGAATAGTGTCATGTGAATAGTAAAATTTCTGAACGCTTCTCAGAATCTCAAATTGACTCCAAAAACGATGAATAGTGAAATGTGAATAGTGATCGGTGAATAGTAACTGATGAATAGTAATTTCCCGAGATGAATAGTGAATATGGAGAATATCCTGAAAATGCGGGTTGTGACAAAACTCATCAGCTTGAGAAGCAGTATCAACTGGTGAATCAAGATGAGGTTGACTTGGTCCAGCAGTATCAATATTTTGCTCAGCAGTTGGAACTTGAGGATGAGCAGTACTAACTCCATTGGAACTGCTCGTTGGAATTTGAGCTTCTTTACCATTCTGACCACTTGTTTCAGCAGCATCTTTCTCTTTGTCTACACCACTTGATGAAGGAATATCATCTATCTTTGTAGAAGACTTATTCACAGGACTTTCTTCCATGACAGGTATGAAAATGCAATCATCATCTTCCTCCTCTGAACCCCTTTACCAGTAATTCTTCCTCCAACACCACCACCAAAGACAACTAGTCCTCCATCCAGAGCAATAAAGTCTGAAAGATATGACATGTTGCCTGTCATGTGCCTTGAACATCCACTGTCTGAATATCCTCTATCTTCTTTGCCATTTGAGGGATGTTCCTGCACACAAAATAAAGGTGTTAGTTTCTTTTGGGGATCCAAACCATCACTGGTTTGGATCTGCCTTGTGCATCAAGATGAGAAAACTTGTTTGAGGTCTTTGATGCACCATTGGGTTTGGTAAGATGTTTATCCCAATGTGCTGAGGCCTTGACAGCATTGCCCCATTTTCCCTTAACATTTAAGTGCCTAGCAGTTGGATTTGCTGGTCTAGCAGTTGGAACTGCTTGTTTAATCTTAGGCACCCACTTCTGATTAGTCATTGCTGTTTTCTGATAAAAATGCCTCTTAACTGTTTGTGCATGATTTGAAAATTGTTTTGCACTAGAAACAGTTTGCTTGTTATTAAACCACTTATTTTGACTAGCACTTGAAACTGTTTTGATGCCAGTCTTTAACATAACAGCTTTAGGTGACATCTTATGATTTGCATTAGGGTTTGTCAATCTAGTTGGACTATTTTGAGTTACCCTAGCATTGTTATTCCTGTTCACCCTTGCATTCCCAGTAACCCTCTTTTTCCATGGGTTAGAATCACAATAAGCAGCCATATGCTCAAAACTTCCACAAACAAAACATACTTTTCTAATCATAGCAAACTTATCATCCATTTTCTTAGATTTTGAGTGATTCCAGTTTCTATGACTACTCTCAAAACTTGATGATCTGTTCTTAGACCTACACATCTCAGCATATCTAACATTTTTCCTAACTGGTTTTATGTTTTCAGTCTTAACCACTTTAGGAGCATGTTTAACTTCTTCCTTAACAACATTAGGTTTTTCTTTAACCTCTACATTCTCATCATCAGATGTCCACTCCTCAATAGTTGGAGCATCTGAGTTCCTATCAGAGGACATCTTTTCCTCAGAAAGAGATTTATTACTAGCACTCACAAATGAATCTTCTGCCTTAACAAATTTAACAGGATTCTCACTAACCTTAACACCATATCTAGGAAAATCCATATCCTTAAACTCTTCTAAACCTGTATGAGCTAAATTAATTCCTGGTGGAGCAAACATTCCTCTAAAGGGGGGTGCAACTGACTTATAACCTAAACCAGATTTAGCTTTGTTAAGTATTTGACTCTCTACTATCTTTTTAACTCCATCTGAAGTATATTCAAGAGTGTCTACACTTAACTGGATGTTTTCTTTCTCCTTTTTAAGCTTCTCTAGTTCATATACAATTCCGCTCATTTTATTATCTTTTATTTACAATTCCCTCTTTAAAAGACCTATCTCATCAGTAAAGTTTGACTCATTCTGTTTATAAAACACAATTTGTTCTTCCAAAACAGCTAATCCTCTTTTATGATTTGACAGACTAAAACTTATTTGATTATATTCAACTCTAAGATCATCATACTGTTTCTTAATATTTTCATAATCTTTTAAAGCATGACAAGAGATTGAACATTTTTCAGGTTTATATACCTCAGTGTCTGAGAAAGCCATCAAACCCAAGTTAGCTGGTTCCTCTTCTTCCTCCATGAAGCTCTAATCAAATCCAGCTCCATCTACAGCTACCATAGCCTTGGAAGAAGGCTCTTCAACATTAACTGTTCTCCTTGACCCTTGCTGATTCTTAAACCCTTGACCTTGGTTGCTTTGTTGTCTTGGACCTCTACATTCCCTGGCAAAGTGTCCCATCTTGTGACAATTAAAGCATTCCACCTTAGACTTATCATACCCAGCAACATCTCTTCCATTGAAGGTAATCTTATTCCCAGTCCTTTTGTAATACTTCTTAGCCCTGATGCTTATCAAAGCCAACTGCCACTTTAACTCCATAGCTTCCAAATCATCTTCAACAATTTGAAGAAGGTCTTCATTAAAGATCTTTGACCCACCAGACTGTTCTGACACAAATGCATATATGGTTTCTTCAGTCAAGCCAGCAGTACTAGTTTTTACACTAGCAGTGCTAACTGTTGGTATAGCAGTACCAACTGCTTCTTCATCTTCATGATTCGAACTGTTTGAAGAAGATACAAAAGCCATATTCCCTGATCTGGAACTGGTGCTACCACTCTTCTTGACCTTTTGCTCAACAATCTTGAGATTATTGTAAAGCTCATTTATTGTCATATTCTCCAGCTCTGGTTTATTGCTCCAAACCACAACATAAGTGTTCCATTCAGCAGGTAAACTATTTAGAAACTTCATGTTGAGGTCTTTTTGAGGTATCACAATCTTCAACACAGTAAGTTGACTGATGATCTTCTGAAGTGATGCGTGGTTTTGCAACCTTACAACAGGTTTTACCTCTCGAGGGATCTCAAGAGGCTTACAACCCCACCAGGCAGTGTACCTGACCGATGTAGTATAGTGTAGTGGTAAGTACGGGGATTGATCGTTCTCCACAGGGAATAGTGTTCGTGTAACACCCCGACCCGACAAGGGTAAAGATATCACAAATATATGGTTTCATATCAGAATAACATAGCATCCATAAACCAAAATAGCGGAAGTCAAATACATAATCCAAAAATAAGTCAACATGACTTATATCCAAAATGAAAGGAAATAAAGGAAGTACATAAGTTCAATGCCTAAACAATGGCAACAATGTCTAAAGAAATCATATGATAGATAAGCTATAAAGAACGAGCTCCACTCAGGTGCACTCAACCCCAAAGCCATGCCCAACTCCTAGCTTAATTACCTGCCGCGGGAAAAGAAACGCGGCTGAGCTACGAGAGCTCAGTGAACAGATATAACGGTAACAAGCAGTAAAGGTAACATAATGAAGTAAAATGAATGAATTCCAGGTATAACAAGAGTCAAGAATAGGAACATAAAGATTATACAGATATAACAGGATTATAATTAGTTGCAGAAGACAGGTGTAAGGGTATAATCCGTAACTCCACCACATGCCCAGGTCAGATCAAGTCAGGTCAGGTGTTAAGTCATGTATCAGGTTACAGGTGTCAGTAACAGTAATGGAAAGTAAAGATTATAAAGTTATAAGGTTACAAGGTGCAGGGTAACAGAAATCCTCTACGAGCCCAGAAACAGTAACTTGTAACAGTAGCAGTACCAGTAACAGTATCAGTATAATCATGTAGAGGGGAGACCTCTCAGTAGCCAGTAATCATGAGGGGAGTCCTCAACAGTAAGCGGAGTGATCAGCTCCCAGAGTGTGAAAGACGTGTATCGCACACACCATCAGTCACCAGAAATAATATATCATGTAACAGGTCAGGTCAGGTCAAGTCTAGGATGCATCCATACGCCCCAGGTGGCCAGAGTCTGCCTCTACGTAAATCATAATCATAACAGGGACGGGATAGGTCATCACTCTCCTACCCTAGAGTCATGCCATCGGTGCATCGACTGACATGGACATGAAACCCTCATGCCTAGTGAGTGGCTCGTAGTATCAAACTGTGGGTTAAGGTCAGGTATCATGTATCATGTGTCAGGTGTCATGCATCAGAAATCAGTATCATGTATCAGGTATCAGTATCATGTATCAGGTATCATGCATCAGAAATCAGTATCATGTACTAGGTATCAGGTTCAAGTATCGGGTGTTAGGTCCAAGTTTCAGGTGTCAGGTTCAAGTATCAGGTGTTAGGTTCAAGTATCGGGTGTCAGGTGGTCCAGGTCATGATTTATATCAGGGTTCAAGACAGGAGATAAATCAGGAAGTTCACATCAGAGGATTTAATATCAGAAAGGTCAAGTACCAGAAGGTTCATGTCAATTTATTAAAAGTAATCCTTTTAAAATAAAGTGATCTTTAAATCAGTATTCATAATGAAAGTCTTTCAAAGAAATTTTCAAAACCTCTTCATATATAATTAGAAAAGTAGTTATAAAATCCCATGAACCTTCAAGTATCTACGGGTCTTAAATATTCAGATTACCAGATATGAAACGGGTCATGCCAACTGTCAAAAGAAACATAGTAGGGTTCAAGACATGGTTTAGAACAAAGGAACAGGACAGGAGTTCAAACATGGGTTCAAGTTGAATGGTTCATATCAAATATTTCAAAGTTCAAGTCAGGGTCTATAGTAAGGTTCATGACAAATCATTATAAGAAAACAAGCAAGGTTCACGGAACAAGGAAACATAAAAATGAACCAGAAATCAGAAAATGAGACGAAGGCACCTTACTAGAGAAGGGCAGAATATCTGTACCTTATTCAAAGCAAAATCAAATAACGATAGACGAATCACAAAGCAAAAGATCACTCCCTCTTCGAACCTAAGGAATAGAAGACAGAATTACTATAGATTCTAATTCAGGTTATTAATTTTAGTTTGCCTTTCCGTATCTAGCCATATTCAGATGGTATAAGTTATGATAAATTATTCATTAGCTTATTATGGAATAAGGTTCATTTTAACCATTTATACAAGTTTAGAGTTTAATATAACCAGTTATCAAGGTTTAGGGTTAAAAGTGTAACCTTATCAAAGTTAAAGGTTAATATTAACATATCATAAATATCCATTCGAATCATATTATTTCCAGAATTACACTTGTGACCTCCAAGTTTCATAATTTACAAGTTTCACCCCTTTAATTTACAATTTACCATTTAAACCTTATAGTTTTATAAATTATACTTTAAATCTTAGCATGATCATATTTACACATGAGACTCTTTAATTTAACCATTTACAGAAATATTCCCTTTAATTACTTTATGCCACAAACAGCCCTTATACTTCGGTAATTTACACTTTTAGTCCTTGTTCTTTATAAAATATAAATCGAATCACATAATTATCTATAATTACATATTAAGCCCTTAAATACTCCAATTTACACATTTCACCCTTTATGACTTTATTTACACCGTGAGTCCACCATTTTCCAGAATTTACATATTTAGTCCCTCTATTTAATTTATTTCTAATTCGGATTATATTATACCAAGTAGAACATTTTAACCCTTTTAAAAATAAAAATTACACATGATACCCTCAACTTATATTTTATTCGAATGTTATACAGTCCAAAATAAGTTCTAAAAATAACCCTTGAGTTTTAAAAGTTACAAAACACACCCAAAATATTTTTATACCAATCGAATAGTGTTTTAAAAATATAAAACTTAACCCTAACATGTCTAATCCATTTTTAATCATAACATCATCATTAAAAAAAACATTAATCATTACAAGAACAAACCCTATTTCCCCTTTTTCCGATCGTACAGATTTATTTCTTGCTTCTACACGTTTTTAACAAAAAAACCCGATTAACAAGTAAATTCATTTATAATTCGTATAGGCCATGATAAATCATTCTAATATTTTTCCAGATCTTATAACATTATATTGGACGTAATTAAATTGTTCATGCAGCCCAGAAAAATCGTATTACCTTTTACATGATTTTTATACGTTCTTAAGGTGTAATTCGTAAATAAATTATAGAGCATGCATGGTTCGCGTTTACCATTTTATTTAGATCCTATATAATGAGTAGAGCATGGGAAAAATACCAGACCAGGGCTAGATCGAAAGGAATGAGCTGGATGATTTTTGTTCTTTCGGCTAGGCAATAAACGATACCAAGATTCACCACGAGTACACGCGACACCAATAAGCCTTGGAAATATTTTTCACAGGTTATACATGATATTAGGGACATAGGAAAAATGGAGAACGAATTATACAAGGATCGAATGAATTAAAATGGGACATTTACCTTACGTGTGGATTAGGGAAGAAAAAATTCGACAACAATTGAATCCGACACCTATAAATCGTGGGCTATTTTTCCAGATCTCTTGAGAGGCTTAAGAATGCAGGAAAAATAGTGGTGTGCTTCCAGAATTTCGTATGAGCATGGGAGAATTATTTTGGGCGATTAGGGTTTTCTCGGTTTGAAGATTTTGGAAGAATTATTATGTAAATGTATGAGTGAGAAACAACCGAGTCTTAGGGGAGGTAAAATAGCCAAAATCTCGGGATTTAATTTAGGGAATTGATTTGATTTGATTAGCTATTTAATTTGCATTTTAATTACATTTAAAATCATAATTATTTGAATTAACTCTATTCGGCGCCCAAAGGGCATTTTGGTAATTTTGTGGCTTGTATAAATGTTAAATGGAGTTGTCAAAATTATTTGGGATCATAACTTGTTCATTGCCAGAAGTTTGGGATTGATTTGATACTTATAAGCTTTTAAATAAAATTTTAAACTGGTAGGGGCAATTTGGTCATTTTACATGTTTTCAGATTTTCAGGTATTACAGTTCGTTAGGTATGAAAAATTACTCTAATAGGTCTAAGGGTGAGAGAAGATTCTTTTTGTATTTTTTATAATTTTTATGAAAGCAAGTAAAATCTCGGGTTTGAAAGAGTGGGCGGAATTAGTTGCTAGTCAACTAACCCAAATTACTACGAATGCAAATAAAATAAAATAACAGAAAATGAAAAGGTTGGTGAAAACTTATGTGGAGGAAAATGTGTTTACTTAGATTTCCTTACTCCCTAACTATCTTTTACCGGTTGATTAGTGTGTATTAGTTGCGTGGATGATGGGTGTATTCCTTAATACCATTCGTGGGGTGGCGTACGTACTTCCCCAACTCTACAAGCTCCTACTTCACTCCTATGTCGAGCCGGCTAGGAAGCTCCTAACATGGGATCACTAGAATTCGCTTGTGCATTAAATACAACCATAAAAACCTTTAGTACGCATTGGTTCATGTTTCTTAAGACGTTCAAGCAAGTTACCGAATAGGAAGTTAGCCAGTTTTCTTAAGCCTA
Source organism: Artemisia tridentata subsp. tridentata (assembly GCA_021014915.2). Classification (NCBI taxonomy): domain Eukaryota; kingdom Viridiplantae; phylum Streptophyta; class Magnoliopsida; order Asterales; family Asteraceae; genus Artemisia; species Artemisia tridentata. The sequence continues at coordinate 217,557,206 of CP139503.1, forward strand.
ACATAGATGAACAATCATCCAATACAACTAACAACACACTAATAACCAATAATCAATAGCTAGGTTTCATTAGATCTAAGCAAACACAAGATAAATCTAGTCTAGCATGTTAAACAAAAGACAAGAACAAGATAAAATCAAACAACACATAGACATATTGAATGATTAATTGATAACTTATCTTCAATGTAACATGGAAGATCTCAAGGCAAAAAGCCTTGAAAGAGCTGCCAAATTCGTCTTAGGGTTTTCACACACAAAGTTCCCCAATAAGTTCCACAATAATGACAAAAAATTGCAAAACTATATATAGACTTTCAGATCTGACGGCGTCACGCTTTAATCTGATCAAGGTCGTCACGGCTTAATTCAAAGAGGGACGGCGTCACGCATAATCCTGACGGCGTCAAGCCTTGATAGGCCAGAGCGGATTTTGGAGCACTAAAGAGGGACGGCATCAAGAAGGCCATCCGGGAACCCTAGACACGGCGAGGTGACGGCGTCACAGTCCATAACGTGACGCCGTCAGCCCTTAAACTCTATATATAGTTTTGCAATTTTTTGTCATTATTGTGGAACTTATTGGGGAACTTTGTGTGTGAAAACCCACAAAAAGGGGGAGATTGTTAATACAAATATCGTACTAAAAACGCTATTTATATTTTACGATCTTTGCTTAATGTTTTGTTCATGACAAACACAAAGTATATTCCTTAAGCAAATTATAAATACTAGTTAAAGACTTTTTCAAACACACCTTTTATATAACATGATCACTAACATTATATTACATATACATGAGTATTTCCTTTAATGGAAACTTTAGTTTAAAAGTTACTAAGTGATATAAGATTGTGTGATATCTTGGTTAGATATGCAAGCAACATAGTTGACATTTGAAGATCTTGGATGATATGGTAAGATACAACTAAGATATGGTAAGAGACAACTAATCCATAGCTGTCACCATCCCACGGATCCAAGTCCATACAAGGACGGATCCCTTCTGAGGGATCCGCCGGATCCGTGGGAGCCTTTCCTTGCTTGCCTATAAATAGCAGGCTTGGCATTTGATCTTTGTATCCACTTAGAAAAGAAAACACATACATTCACTTTAGTTACTAACCACAGTAGTTATATATATATATATTGATGTTTCTTTTGTAGCAAAGAAGATCAAGTATACAAGCTTCAAACAAGCAGACTGTTGTGAAGTTGTAGTATAGGTTCTGTGTAAACACTTTAAGTGTTTCTTATCATTTGTATCAGTTAGATCAGTAAGTGTGGTTAGTGCTTTAGTCCTCAAAGCACAAAGAGAGTAGGGAGTGGTTGTACCCGTGTAAAGAACTCGACATCTAGCTTAGTGTCGGTAAAGTAAGTAGGCGACGTCAGGTTGGTTCTACCTTGTGAAAAGAACCCGGTGTTTAGCTTAGTACCGGAAAAGGAAGTAAGCGACGTGTAAAGGTTTTCTCCACCTTGAAGGGAGTTTGTTTCTTAGTGAAAGATATCTCTCGAGTAAGCAACTCGAGGAAGTGGAGTAGGGCAAGGATAAGGATCTCTTGCAAACCGAACCACTATAAACACTTGTGTTATGTGGTTTGATCTTTCATCTCTTTATCTCTAGTTTATATTGTGTGATAACTTAATTTGTGAATGTTTACCTATAACTAACAAATTAAACAAAAGAAACGGCAAAAACTATTCAACCCCCCCTTCTAGTTTTCCACAATTGGCATCAGAGCTACGTTACTCAAGATTTTTAAAATAAACTGTATTTTAAACTTGAAACGATCAAATCGATTTTGAAAACTTTAATGAAGGGAAATCCTAGCAAAGATCACCAGTCAGCAAAAACAATTTTTATAGTTTGGAAAAACCATTCTTTTTGTGTAATGTCAAAAGACTTAGATCTTGATAGTACTTTAGCTAGACACAATATTTCACTTAAAGCTCTTTTTAAATCCATTTCTAGTAAGTATTTTTGACAGGAAAGATCTTGACCCAAAGTGGATAGATTTAGCAACTAATATTGAAGATTCTAAGGATCATTCAAGGATGACATTAGACGAGCTCATAGGATATCTCAAAGCTCATCTAGCAATAATGGAAAAAGACTCGGAGTTACCTAAAGGCAAAAAGGAGTTGATAGCTTCTAGCACTAGTTTCAACAGTGAAGATATGTTAAAAGACAACAAAGTGGATAGTACGGCTAACAAAACAGAAAAGGTATCCTCTGACTCTTCATATATATTTAAAAACTACGACACATTAGATATAGAATACAATAGATTAAGTAAGTTCATTATAAACGTCATAAGTGAAAATAAGATCTTGAAAACCAAAGAGGAATACTTAATAAATAAAACACATAAACTGTGCAGATGATACTATGAGAATTCTTAAGTCATCTCATGGTAGCTTCAAGCCTGATTTTATGAAAAATAATCATTTAAGTGATTTTGAAACGATAAATGAAAATCAAAACACACCAACTGAGTTGGTAAGCCACGGATCCCACGGATCCAAAACTTTGGATCCGCGTAGTATAAACAAAGGATCCGTGAGTGCAGTAGAAAAATTGAAAAATCAATATTCAAATAAAACTAATTCAAAAACGATCAAAGACAGGAATGTAGTTAAGACAACAGTAAAATCATACATAGGAAATGAGCTTAGTAAACAAATACCATTTGACTATTTCGGAGATATTAGTGAACCATGGTAATATGTTATTTAACCCAAAAAGGACCCATGAAATATTGGGGACCAAACACTCAAGTTTTCTTTAGGTATGCTTAAAAGGGTTTTTATGATCTTACTCAATCCCAAAATACATTGATGAATACAAAGGTATCTTCTATAATCACTAAAGTGCTCATCTGGATAAATAGCACTTTTGGTATTAATCATCAAAAAGGTATGAACTCTCATAACTCTACTCATAGATGATTTATGATTTCATAACTATTTCTTTGAAGTATAATTAATTATTAATACCTATGTAATAATTAAAATTACATGTGTATAAGATAGGATAATTACTAGGAAAAGGTTTTAAAACCTTTGCTATAACTGGATATAACACCCCAAGACAAATGTTGTCTCATATCCTTGTGTTATATCTCAACACTTAGGAAATACCCATAAATGGATAAGTTCTTAAAACTTGCAAGAACTCTGACCAAGATAAGAATTAACCAACACATTTGTGATTATTACATCCATGAAGATTCCTAAGTGAGTTCTAACTTAATAACCTTAAAAAGAACTTGGAAGAAAATTAATTTTAGGATAATCTCACCATATTATAAAGGTTTATATCTTCATAACTCATAACAATAATACATAGGTTTAAACAATATTGTTTGTAATAATCCAATCCATTTGAAAACATTGAGATTCAAATAATTTAGTTTTTTCTCTAGAATCTAAGTATGATTGATAACTCTAGAGCATAAATCAAAAGTATCTAATTTAAATTTGAACATATAGGAAAAACATATTTTCATATACTCTAGCTTTAGCTAAAACTTAGTAAAGACTCATCTCCTTATCAAGATATGCTATGACCAAAAATCATGCATGATAAGTAAAACTTCAAGTACCAAACAACTAGGAAATTGTTTTCACTCAATCGTGAAAATTTAGGATAAAAATCATTTTGCATTAAGGATCAAAATAGTTAATTCTTTGGATAACCTTAAAAAATAGCAATACATTAGTAGAACACCAAACCTTGTGTATAACTATCATTCTTAGATCATTAATTATGAAACCAATAGATCTCTAAACATGCTGTGTGCCAATGTGAGACATTGTACCACAAATCACTAAGAAACAAACATTCCTTAAACAAGTTAAGGAGAAGAGTGGAGAAAATACCCGTAGTTTATGTCTTTAGTTTCTATTACCAATTCTCTCCTGTTTAGTCAACCTTGCAAAACATTCATCTTAACAACTACTGTGCTCGACTGTTTTGAACAGTGAGATACAATATGCTGTATTAAGAAAATCTCTCAAAGGATTAATAGCACTAAAATCTTCTTACAAACATCTCAAGTAAGAAATCTCCGTTCCTTATAAAAACATACTAATAATCAAAACATTCGTCCAAATCTTAATTTAACCAAAAACAAAAATACCACAACCTTATTCTGATCCTGCGGATCCAATTGACAACAAGGGCGGAACCCTTTTTAAGGATCCGCCGAATCCGTGAATTGCCAAATCCATCTGTGAATTACCAAACACTCCTTACTGCACTACACACCTAATTAAAACACTCAATATCAACTCATAGTCGACTCTCACCATCCCTAAATCAAAAACTAAGCCCTTCATCTCATATTCGTGCTTAATCACTCACTGTAAGTTCACCAATTCATTTCAATTAGGGTTTATTATTATTCATACACTACAGATGTTTGCTTTATCAAAAGTTGAATAGGAATTCCATGTTGTTAAACTCTTTAACAAACTCAATAAAACAAACCTCTGTTCATATCTTCTAAAACAATTTTTTTTGTAGAAACCCTTAACTAGGTAAAATAAATTTCAAACATTACCACTCTTAATTAAGACATTACAGTTAAGTCTTTTGTCAAAAATTAATAGGAGTTACATTTTGTTTAAACTCTTTAAACAAGAACCCCATAAGAAGTCTTTTCAAAATTAGAAACATTGCTAATACAAAATCTAAGAAAACGTCAAACAGAAATGTTTGGGGTATAAAGTGTTTTGTCACAAAACATATTTTTCAAACATCATAGAACAAAATTTCTTCACTTGCATAATGACTCTTGAATGCTAAAGGGAATACATAATTAATATGTATTTTCGGGTACATTCAACAGTAGCTACATTGAAATAGGAATGTTTAGGTTATCTTTCGTTTGTAAACAAAACTTGCTTAAACTAATTTTTCTTGCATCAAAAGGAGTCAAGATAACCTCACCTTCACATTGTCCCCATGTAGGCACACACTTTTATATTTTTCCACAGTTCATGTATTAGTGTAACTAAAACTATTAAATTGCTTATGACTAGGAAAATCATGCCTCCTGCCACTAACTACGATCACAAGAAAACAAAGAGGTACCTACCCAAACATCATCAAACAAAAGGACTCACAGAAGCTCAAGTCCAACTTTTCAAATCTTTAGAAAGTCGGTATGTTCATGAGGGTAGAACCATAGACTCTTCATTTTTAGAAGAAACAAACATTCGTGAACAAATGGCCACCATTCAATTTGATTCACTTCTCGACATAGATGAACCTATCATTCCTCGATTCATTCTCGAATTTTATGCCTCAGTAAAACTTATTTCTGATGACAATGGATCATTTAGCATCAACTTCAATATTAACCAAAATTCCTACAATTTTCCTTTAGACCACTTTGGGGAAGTGTTACACATCCCAAGTGAAGGAACATGCTTCTATTCTGACAAATGGTCCTTAACCATTCTAAATTCACATCTAGGAAGGGAACATCCTTACGACACTCCTCTAACTCCTAAAGAAATTATCCGAGATCATCTTTTTAACACTAGAACCAATCCAATTAAGAAACTTCGGGGAAAAGATGTCAATCGAGATCCATTTGCTATGGAACTCAATGAACTCAAACCTGAGTTCAAAAGACTCGAAGAAATTCTAAGAGCTAATGTCATTAGTACTATTGGAAACAAAGATCACGTGAATGCTGGATTATGCTATATGCTCTATTGTATCTCAACTCATCAAAAATTCAATCTTGCTTACTATATCGCCAAAAGAATGGTTGATATACGTGTCCTAGGGAAAACCACATTACCATATGGAATGCTACTCACTCGTTTGTTCAAAGCTTCCATTCCTATCCCTCCAAATTCTGTTGGCTTTGTCCCAGATTACCCCGAAATCAAATACACTTTTGTCCCTCTTAGTGACCATAGAGTGAAAGTAGGAAAAGGGAAACGAGCTTGTCTCTCATCTTCATCTTCATCATCATCATCAGCTAGTGACGAAGATGGATTACCTAACTCAAAACTTCCTCTATTAGATTACTTAAGTCAACTTCCATCTCTCAACAATGAATCTGAAGAAAGCCGACAAACAAAGGGAGTTCTAAAATGTGCAGGACGATGGATGATGAAACTCCGAAAGGGTCAAAAGAAGATACTCAAAATATTGAATGAAAAGCGAGAATAAATGAACGTCTGGAACAGTTGTTCTTTAGATCCTATATGATCATATTTCTATGTTTGTTAAGACTTGTCTTTAGTATTTTATGCTTATGTGTTCTAGCTCAACTTTAACTGATGATAATGAACTTGGTTATCAATTTTCCAAAAACTTATGCCACTGTTTGGCTCAAACATCTTTTATGATGAAGTTTAATGATTAGGTCTATTTTCATACTTGGTTGAGTTTTATTTTGAACTAACTGATTGCTGCAGATTGATAACACTCGGGGTTATCTATTTACCAAGTCTAAACCTATGTTTGGCATAACACCTAAAACGGTAAGTTTCTAAGAACGGATTAAACTATGTGCAATCATGTGTTAATATTATCATATTTAGTTGTTTTGCTATACATATTAGATGTTAAGTAAGGTCTAGATGAATTTTCGGGTTTTCATCGAAAAACGCGAAATATGACATATGTTCTGTTTACTTTCTTAGTTTTAGGCCTACGGATCCCGCGGATCCCAAAACAGGGTTCCGCCAAGGCTTATCGTTGGATCCGCCATCCGCCAACCTGCGGATTTAGCGGATCCCAGAAAATGGTTCCGCCTTTTATCCAACTTGGATCCGCAGGTTTCCCAGTAAAATTCTAAAACTTTTTCGACTCATCCCGATTCTCAAATCTTAGTGTTTAGTATCATTTAGGATTCATTCACTGATCATAATTCATCTTAGAATCATTTAGGAATTCTTAGAAACTTAGGAACAAAATTTCCCACCAAAATTTAAATTTTTAGACTTTAGGTGTGAGTTACCAAACCAATACAAAGAAGGAACCCTTTTTAGGGATCTGTCAAATCCGTGGAAATATCAAATCATCAGATTTTCCACTATCTTCTTGTATTTACTGCAAATTCACAACACATCACTCAACCCAAACTCAATGGACTGACTTCCTTGATATGACCTATCTCTGTTTCAAACTATTAGAAATCATTATAAAATTCAGAAATTACTTCCCTGCATAATTTGACTTATCCCATGAAACACAGACTGCACTTACTCCTATCACAGTTAACCCTTTTTGAGTCATTTTTCTGCACACTCTTATGTCAACTCCATTTCTATGGTTTGACTTTATCAATAGGACAAACAACTTTATCTTGTTTCAAGTCATAGATATTCACACTCATTTAATCCAGACACTAATTCTCATACAACTAGGAAGTATAAATTGGAACCTTAGAGATGAACATAGCACACTAAACTTTCACTGAACTCACATATCTTCTCCAGAAAGTTTACATGTCTAGACCATACAGACGAACTGCTAGAATTAGTGTCAGACCTTATTGGTATGCAAACCCGCTTCGCAATATAACCTCTCCTATTAGATCTAGAAACACCACAACAACCCCTATTGTGACTTCCATAGTCAACACACACTCTTCTTCAGATTCATCCACTACAAACTCACCTCCTACCATTACTCCTGTAGCAACCACACCACCACTCGCTCCCGCTCCACCACAAACTGAGAAGTCTCCATTATCAACATCTTCACCAAAACTTAACCCTATGGAACTCTTTAGGACATTTCCACAACCACATTCTGAAGAATTAGAAGATCTTCAACTTACATCAACCACTTCTCCACAAATAAGTCTTGAAAACTTAGGACCCATGACAGTTCATTCTCTCCATCCAAAGATTCATGAACCTCAATACCATATCACCTCAATTATCAACACAACAATTGCAACATCAATTGTTACTTCCCCAAGTGTTTCCACAATAATTGACTCCTCACCACAATCATCACCACCTAAAGAAAGAATCTCATCCCCATCTTCAAGCTTAATAATTGACCCATCACATGACATAATTACCACTCTTCAACACTTGGATGAATCTATGGGGATTGATAAAACAAACACTCAAGATGACAACAATATGGTTTCAAACATCTACGACATTAGTAGCTTAGAAACTAAATGGCTTGCCTCCATCATGTCATCATCAAAACAAGCAAAATAGAAGTTTGTAGTATCATCGCAATAATTACTTTTCAGATTTTATCGTCTCTAGGAACCTTCATGTGTAATCGTATGTTTGAGACTTTCGTCACAAACAAATTTTCAATATATAATTCTGCTCTAAAATATGATATCTTGTTTTGACACAAAAAGTAACTTGGGCATACAAGATAAACATCCTTTAAGATTAACCAATACTATAATCATAACACCTTATTAGTTCAACATTTTAGTTCTGCACCAAAACCTTGATTCGAATTACTAAAACCAACTCAATAATTGTAAGTAAACCTTAGCTTGAACCTTCATTAGATCAAATCAACAAAAATTGACCAAATCAATTTTTTTCACACGGAACCAAAAGACAATAAAGACGGAACCAAAATTTTGGATCCGCCAAATCCGTAGGTACCAAGTTCAGTTTTTTACCATTTAGAAACCAAACAACCTTCTCATAACCAACAAGTCTAGAATTTTCATCTCACAAATTCATCTTAAGTACCTAGAACACAATCATAGGATCTCGTGATCTTTATTCTTAATTCATATCAAACACGTCACTGTAAGTACAAACAGAACCTTCATTCCAACTTACTCTCTCAGCATATGATGTCATTTTCATCTACATATAGGTATCTATTATTTCTAATTATTACATTTGAAATTTACAATTCCTAAGTAATCACTATCTTCACTCCATTCATGGTACGATTCATCTTTAGTAAATGATAATATCATAACCGTAACCATCTTCAATACCTTTATAGCATTTGCTATACATTAGAGTTTCTGAATTCATTGCATTCTTTAAAACCACCACCTTTCATCACCCCTTTCACTAATCATCAACCTCATGGATTAGTGAAAAACCTACTTGCATCAACCTTCAGTTATCAATTAAGTTATCACTAATAAACTAACACCAACTCTAGCATTAACCTCAACTCATATCCTCATCATAGGCATTTGTTTTAGAACTCTTTATTTATTTCTAGGATATATCTGTATTGTTATATCTGTAACATTATTTCGTAATTGTGACTTTATATCACAAAATTTATAATATCTATAAATGTGATGATTTATGCTAAATGAGTGATCAACATATTGCATATTATCATTATCATGTGAACTAACATTCCTATATTGCATACATTATATCTTGCATATGATTGCTTTAGGTACAAATTAACATCAGACACCTAGTTAGACTTTTTAAAGTCAAACATATTGAAAGGCTTGTTTGGAAGTACACTGAACAAGCATTCTACTTCTTCATTGAAGTCATTTCATAACTAACACTTCATTTGCAGCATATCATACCCTTCAATAGTATACGTTGGTACTCGTGAAGTGAGGAGTATACATCGAGGGGGAACATCTCATAAGCATCTCATATACTAACCGTTTGTTTTGTAGATTCATGCATCATTACTCCATTTAGGGGGAGTATAAAACAAGGGGGAGCTATTCAAGTTCTCAAAATCGCATTCCGCCACGCACCTCTTCTTTTTGTTTCGACAAAAAGGGGGAGAAAGGAAAAAGGATTAAGTTTGCATAATTAGTTCATAATTAGTTCATACTAAGCTGTTTTATAATAGTAATCAAAAATTAAATAACTAAAAAAAAACTTAATCTATATTTTTAAAAAGGGATTTAAACTATATTTACTTATTTGCTTAAAAATATAATTTATGTTTTGTCATCAACAAAAAGGGGGAGATTGTTAATACAAATATCGTACTAAAAACGTTATTTATATTTTACGATCTTTGCTTAATGTTTTGTTCATGACAAACACAAAGTATATTCCTTAAGCAAATTATAAATACTAGTTAAAGACTTTTTCAAACACACCTTTTATATAACATGATCACTAACATTATATTACATATACATGAGTATTTCCTTTAATGGAAACTTTAGTTTAAAAGTTACTAAGTGATATAAGATTGTGTGATATCTTGGTTAGATATGCAAGCAACATAGTTGACATTTGAAGATCTTGGATGATATGGTAAGATACAACTAAGATATGGTAAGAGACAACTAATCCATAGCTGTCACCATCCCACGGATCCAAGTCCATACAAGGACGGATCCCTTCTGAGGGATCCGCCGGATCCGTAGGAGCCTTTCCTTGCTTGCCTATAAATAGCAGGCTTGGCATTTGATCTTTGTATCCACTTAGAAAAGAAAACACATACATTCACTTTAGTTACTAACCACAGTAGTTATATATATATATTGATGTTTCTTTTGTAGCAAAGAAGATCAAGTATACAAGCTTCAAACAAGCAGACTGTTGTGAAGTTGTAGTATAGGTTCTGTGTAAACACTTTAAGTGTTTCTTATCATTTGTATCAGTTAGATCAGTAAGTGTGGTTAGTGCTTTAGTCCTCAAAGCACAAAGAGAGTAGGGAGTGGTTGTACCCGTGTAAAGAACTCGACATCTAGCTTAGTGTCAGTAAAGTAAGTAGGCGACGTCAGGTTGGTTCTACCTTGTGAAAAGAACCCGGTGTTTAGCTTAGTACCGGAAAAGGAAGTAAGCGACGTGTAAAGGTTTTCTCCACCTTGAAGGGAGTTTGTTTCTTAGTGAAAGATATCTCTCGAGTAAGCAACTCGAGGAAGTGGAGTAGGGCAAGGATAAGGATCTCTTGCAAACCGAACCACTATAAACACTTGTGTTATGTGGTTTGATCTTTCATCTCTTTATCTCTAGTTTATATTGTGTGATAACTTAATTTGTGAATGTTTACCTATAACTAACAAATTAAACAAAAGAAACGGCAAAAACTATTCAACCCCCCCTTCTAGTTTTCCACAAACCCTAAGACGAATTTGGCAGCTCTTTCAAGGCTTTTTGCCTTGAGATCTTCCATGTTACATTGAAGATAAGTTATCAATTAATCATTCAATATGTCTATGTGTTGTTTGATTATATCTTGTTCTTGTCTTTTGATTAACATGCTAGGCTAGATTTATCTTGTGTTTGCTTAGATCTAATGAAACCTAACTATTGATTATCGGTTGTTAATGTGTTATTAATTGTATTGGATGATTGTTTATCGATGTTAGGCTTAAGAAAACTGGCTAACCTCCTATTCGGTAACTTGCTTGAACGTCTTAAGAAACATGAACCAATGCGTACTAAAGGTTTTTATGGTTGTATTTAATGCACAAGCGAATTCTAGTGATCCCATGTTAGGAGCTTCCTAGCCGGCTCGACATAGGAGTGAAGTAGGAGCTTGTAGAGTTGGGGAAGTACGTACGCCACCCCACGAATGGTATTAAGGAATACACCCGTCATCCACGCAACTAATACACACTAATCAACCGGTAAAAGATAGTTAGGGAGTAAGGAAATCTAAGTAAACACATTTTCCTCCACATAAGTTTTCACCAACCTTTTCATTTTCTGTTATTTTATTTTATTTGCATTCGTAGTAATTTGGGTTAGTTGACTAGCAACTAATTCCGCCCACTCTTTCAAACCCGAGATTTTACTTGCTTTCATAAAAATTATAAAAAATACAAAAAGAATCTTCTCTCACCCTTAGACCTATTAGAGTAATTTTTCATACCTAACGAACACTATTCCCTGTGGAGAACGATCAATCCCCCGTACTTACCACTACACTATACTACATCGGTCAGGTACACTGCCTGGTGGGGTTGTAAGCCTCTTGAGATCCCTCGAGAGGTAAAACCTGTTGTAAGGTTGCAAAACCACGCATCAAGTTTTTGGCGCCGCCGCCGGGGAATAGTTATTGTTTAGGTTGAATTTTTTATTTTATTAGGTCTACTCACTAGATTCCTTTCTAGTGAGATTTTTATTTTCTTTTTCTAGGATTTTCTTTAGTCTATCTTTTTCTTTGTGTCTTTGTTCGTAAAAGAAATTTCCATTGACTCTTCCGTTCACCATTATGGAGAACGTGAATCCACTACATAATCTACCCCTTCCACTCCAAAATGACATCTTTATGTTCCGTCGACATAATGGTGAATCTTTTTCCGATACATGGACTCGTTTCAAATACTTATTAAAAAAGGTCTTTCATCATGGTCTTGACTTATTGTTTCCACTTCAAATCTTTTACACTCGTATCGACCGCCAAACCCAGCAGGAGATTGAAAATATGGAAGATGGGAAAATGTGGGATTATGGTGATGAAGAGGCATGGGAAATCTTTGAGATTCTCGCCCAAAAAAGAAGTGGAACATGTGACCCAAAAAATGCAAGCTTAGACCTATTTGGTATTTGGATAAATCAATCGGAAGGTTTGTTTAGGAATGAGGTGGGTAGAGTTGAGGTACCTAAGTGCATGTCATGGTTAGGCACTACCATAATACAAGATGAACACATAGGTGATCTTAATGAGATGGAGGATATAGTAGAAAACCCAAGCCCACCAAGTACCCCACAAGTCCCACCATCACTTGAGGCATACACACCACCCGTGACTTACCCGGAAGAAGTAGAAGAGACTATAGGAACCCCAATAGAGGTAGAGCCCTTGAACCAAGCACAACTAGAGGATATAGGTTTGCATACTTGTAGTCATAACCTTTCTTTTAGTTATATGGAAGTTCCTAGTTTTGATGAACCGGAGCCTCAGCCAAAACCGTTACCTAATCTTCCATCCTTAGATGTGAATTTAGGAATTGAAAAAGGTCCCGATCCACCCATCAAACCATGTAGTCCGGGTAATGTTAAGTTTAAGGTAGTGGACATTAAGCCTTGTAGTGAGGAAGACAATATAGGAGTGAAAAATGACCTTACATGTCTACATCACCCATTCATGATTGATCACAAGAAACATTATGGGTTTAAACCGGGTCTATTGGGTCAAGATGGATTCCCAATTAGGAGTCTCTCGAAGTTGTTAGAAAATGATCCCTTTTTAGGAGAAAACTTTAATTCACCCATTGACCAAAGTGAACTAGGTAAGGTTATGATGAAAGGAGCACACCCCTTTGAGCATATAATTCATCCACCACTCTTTCCTCACGTGGCATACTCCTACCGAGCTGGTGTGTATCGCTACTATCACCCGCACTTAATCCTAAGTGTAGGGAAAACCTCTCCTTTATCCATTAAATAAGGGTAGAGTCAGGCTCATGACTCGAACAAAAACAAGCGCTTCTTGGGAGGCAACCCAAGCGTTATAAGCTTTATTTGCTTTGTTTGTTTGATTTTATTTGTTTCCGTATGTGTGTTTAATTTTTATTATTATTGATTCATGTTCAAAACTAATTTGTGAAAATGCTTTATTTTGTTTTTAACTTCGTCTTAACTACATATAAAGGTATTTTGCAAAAGATAAGTGTAAGGGAAATCTAAATCGGTTTATTAGAACAAATGAACATGAATCGTAATAATAATAAATTAACATACATATTAGTATTTGTTTGAGTCAAATGCTTGTATCGAGTCATAATGATGTTTTGCAGGATTTCCAGGAAGTAAGGTAAAGGTTTTTCCAAAAATTTTTCCGGAAACTTAACATGAGAATTCTGTTAGATTATTTCTGACGGCGTCAGGCGTTACAACCTGACGGCGTCAGGTTTAATTTTCTGAAAATTTTTGAAAGTTTTGTTTTCATAAAAAGTTTTTATTAAATCTATAACTTATAATCTCCAGGAATCTGCAAAATTATCATTCCACAAGCATTATATCCTTATATATAGAGTTTATCCCGCCGATGTTATGCAGGTTTTCGTGTTTGTTTTCTCAGGTTTAACAGGTTATTTTGGACAAGGAAATGTTTTTGGATCAAGCTTATGGCGATGCATTAGTCATGAAGCTTTTACATTCTCTTTGGAAGAAGATCTAACCGTGTTACTTCATTATCCACCGAGCGAATCAGGGGAGTATTTAATTTCATTCTTTTACTTTATGCTTTTACATTTGTTATTTGAACATTGGGGACAATGTTCATCTTAAGTGTAAGGGGGGGGGGTAAAAGTACGATTAGAGAATGCTATTACGCTTGATTTTTGTTTGTTTAATAGTATATGTGTAATAAAACTAAGATAAATACCTGATAGGGCAATTTTAGTGCCAAATTTAAAAATTTTTACAACATATAGGAGTGAAACTTTGATCTTAATGAGTGTCTCACGGATAGGAGTTATATGACTAGCACAAAAACCGTACCACTAAAAAAATTTTCCACCCCCAAATATTTGAGGTTCGCCCCTAGAATTGGTAGGAAAAGCATTTTGCTATGATGTGTGTACCGGTAGCACTTAGATTCTAGAACTTGCGTTAGGACCATTCCGAGGCCACAAGTGAGACTACATTCGTGTAGTTAGATTTACTACATGATAAGAGGCATTAGGATTAACCCATTGTTTTACACCTGTGTTTTTGTTATAATTACATTGGCTACATTGGTCAAGTAATTCTCCCACACCCTTTGCGTTGTACTCATTTTTAGTACACGATACCCCTAGTACACCCCTCAGAGCCTATCTTTTCGTTTCGACCTTTAAGCATTTTACTTAAAGGAAGAATTTGTTACACCCCACTTAAATGTACACCCAAATCGCCTTAGCCTACCTTGTATGCACTCATTTTTAGTGCATTATTGTGACAACATTTGTTTAAACCCAAGTTAATTATCTAGTTGATTACATGGTTGCTAAGTCGAGTCATATCCTTGTACATTTTGTTTTGGACGATTGGGATCATGGTAAAGTACTAGTGTAATGGAGTAATGGGAAGAACATCATTTATTACCCCATATGTGTAAATATTAAGTACTCCAAGTGTTTAATTATCTTAATTCGAGTCATTAGAATAGTATTTGTAAAGTTATGTAAAATTAAGTGTAAGGAATGCAATCCCATGATGTTATTATTTTGGATGGTAGGGCAAATAGTGTATGCAAAAAAAAAAAAAAAAAAAAAATCGAAAAAATTAAGAAAAATACAAAAAAAAATGAGAAAAAGAAAAAGAGTAGAAAAAACATACGGACTACCATCCCGTTTCATTTTATGTTTATTTTATGTTTTTGTTATTTTGTTTTTAGCTTAAGATTGAGTCGAGTCTTGGCTTAGCAACATTGTATAGTACATGTAATTAATCTAGATCTTTAACTCGCCACCAGTAAAATATCCCTTATCCAACAAAACCGTGTTTTCCTTTTCCCTACACCTAACGTTATAACCCGTTTAAAAGCCCTCTTTGATAGTTTATCTTAGGTGCTTACGCCTAGTGGGGGAGGTTTTCGATCCTTTCCCAAGCCTATGGTAATCTATTTGCTATGACAGGTAGTGAGAGATATTATCCGTTTTCATTTATGAGATTTATTTTGATGACACTTGAGAGATGTGAGTATCTAAACACTACTTGTGAGGTGCTAGTTTATAATCTCCGTGCTTATTATGATTAAACTGGAACGAATGTTTGTTGTAATTACTTTTATGTTAGCATTAAATGACCCCTAACTTGTATTTTGATTAGAATAAAAGCACATTTGCTTGAGGACAAGCAAATCTCAAGTGTAAGGGTATTTGATGAAGCGAAAAGTGTACCGCTTTTAAGGGGTCATTTAAGCCCTAAATCGTATTTATTTGATCAAATATTGCCCTAAATCGTTCCTTTTGTCATTTTAGGTACTTTTGAGGAGAAATCTGGAAAAGGAGGCATTTTGGACTCAAAACATCCAAAATTTGGCAGCTTTTTCAAGGATTTTGGCCTAGATTTCCTTACTCCCTAGCTCTTTCAAGGATTTTGGAGAGCTAAACATCCAAAATATTGCCCTATATTTATTTGATCAAAACATCAAAACATCCAAAATATTGCCCTAGATTTCCTTACTCCCTAGCTCTTTCAAGCCAGAACGGATTTTGGAGAGCTAAAGAGGGACGGCGTCAAGAAGGCCATCCGGGAACCCTAAAAGCGGCGAGGTGACGGCGTCACACTCCATAACGTGACGCCGTCAGATCTAAAAGTCTATATATAGTTTTGCAATTCTTTGTCATTAGTGTGGAACTTATTGGGGAACTTTGTGTGTGAAAACCCTAGGACGAATTTGGCAGCTCTTTCAAGGCTTTTTGCCTTGAATATCTTCCATGTTACATTGAAGATAAGTTATCAATTAATCATTCAATATGTCTATGTGTTGTTTGATTCTATCTTGTTCTTGTCTCAAAAACTTGATGCGTGGTTTTGCAACCTTACAACAGGTTTTACCTCTCGAGGGATCTCAAGAGGCTTACAACCCCACCAGGCAGTGTACCTGACCGATGTAGTATAGTGTAGTGGTAAGTACGGGGGATTGATCGTTCTCCACAGGGAATAGTGTTCGTTAGGTATGAAAAACTACTCTAATAGGTCTAAGGGTGAGAGAAGATTCTTTTTATGTTTTTATAATTTTATGAAAGCAAGTAAAATCTCGGGTTTGAAAGAGTGGGCGGAATTAGTTGCTAGTCAACTAACCCAAATTACTACGAATGCAAATAAAATAAAATAACAGAAAATGAAAAGGTTGGTGAAAACTTATGTGGAGAGAAATGTGTTTACTTAGATTTCCTTACTCCCTAACTATCTTTTACCGGTTGATTAGTGTGTATTAGTCGTGTGGATGACGGGTGTATTCCTTAATACCATTCGTGGGGTGGCGTACGTACTTCCCCAACTCTACAAGCTCCTACTTCACTCCTATGTCGAGCCGGCTAGGAAGCTCCTAACATGGGATCACTAGAATTCGCTTGTGCATTAAATACAACCATAAAAACCTTTAGTACGCATTGGTTCATGTTTCTTAAGACGTTCAAGCAAGTTACCGAATAGGAAGTTAGCCAGTTTTCTTAAGCCTAACATAGATGAACAATCATCCAATACAACTAACAACACACTAATAACCAATAATCAATAGCTAGGTTTCATTAGATCTAAGCAAACACAAGATAAATCTAGCCTAGCATGTTAAACAAAAGAAAAGAACAAGATAGAATCAAACAACACATAGACATATTGAATGATTAATTGATAACTTATCTTCAATGTAACATGGAAGATCTCAAGGCAAAAAGCCTAGAAAAAGCTGCCAAATTCGTCCTAGGGTTTTCACACACAAAGTTCCCCAATAAGTTCCACACTAAGTTCCACCTAATGACAAAAAATTGCAAAACTATATATAGACTTTCAGATCTGACGGCGTCACGTTATGGAGTGTGACGCCGTCACCTTGCCGCTTTTAGGGTTCCCGGATGACCTTCTTGACGCCGTCCCTCTTTAGCTCTCCAAAATCCGTTCTGGCTTATTAGGGGTTGACGCCGTCAGAATTAGGGGTGACGCCGTCCCTCTTTAAATTAAGCCGTGACGACCTTGATCAGATTAAAGCGTGACGCCGTCAGAATTCCCATGCAAATTTCCCTGGCTTATCATGAGTAAATTTCACATCCACCTTTTCTTGCCAAGCCATGACGCCGTCCAGGGATAATCCTGACGCCGTCAAAGGTAATTTCCAGCATGATTTTGAGACTTTGTCGTTTTCTTCACTTTTATGCTCCAAAAACGTCCAAAATGCTTCCTTTTCCAGATTTCTTCTCAAAAGTACCTAAAATGACAAAAGGAACGATTTAGGGCAATATTCGATCAAATAAATACGATTTAGGGCTTAAATGACCCCTTAAAAGCGGTACACTTTTCGCTTCATCAAATACCCTTACACTTGAGATTTGCTTGTCCTCAAGCAAATGCGCTTTTATTCTAATCAAAATACAAGTTAGGGGTTATTTAATGCTAATATAAAAGTAATTACAACAAATATTCGTTCCACTTTAATCATAATAAGCACGGAGATTACACACTAGCACCTTACAAGTAGTGTTTAGATACTCACATCTCTCAAGTGTCATCAAAATAAATCTCATAAATGAAAACGGATAATATCTCTCACTACCTGTCATAGCAAATAGATTACCATAGGCTTGGGAAAGGATCGAAAACCTCCTCCACTAGGCGTAAGCACCTATGATAAACTATCAAAGAGGGCTTTTAAACGGGTTATAACGTTAGGTGTAGGGAAAAGGAAAACACGGTTTTGTTGGATAAAGGATATTTTACTGGTGGCGAGTTAAAGATCTTGATTAATTACATGTACTATACAATGTTGCTAAGCCAAGACTCGACTCAATCTTAAGCTAATGAAAGAAAACAACAAAAACATAAAATAAACATAAAATAAAACGGGATGGTAGTCCGTATGTTTTTTCTACTTTTCTTTTTCTCATTTTTTTGTATTTTTTCTTGATTTTTCGATTTTTTTTTTTTTTTTTTTTTTTTTTTTTTTTTTTTTTTTCTTTATACACTTTTGCCCTACCATCCAAAATAATACATCATAGGGGCATTGCATTCCCCTTACACTTGAACTTTTACATAACTTTACAATTAATTATTTTAATGACTCGAATTAAGAAAATTGAAAAACTTGGAGTACTTTTTAAAATATTTAGCACATATGGGGGTAATAAATGATGTTCTTCCCCATTACTCCATTACACTAGTACTTTACCCATGAGTCCCAATCGTCCCAAAACAATATGTACAAGGATATGACTTGACTTAGCAACCATGTAATCAACTAGATAATTAACTTGGGACTAAACAAATGTTGTAACAATAATGCACTAAAAATGAGTGCATACAAGGTAGGCTAAGGCGATTTGGGTGTACATTTTAGTGGGGTGTAACAAATTCTTCCTTTAAGTATAATGCTTAAAGGTCGAAACGAAAAGATAGGCTCTGAGGGGTGTACTAGGGGTATCGTGTACTAAAAATGAGTACAACGCAAAGGGTGTGGGAGAATTACTTGACCAATGTAGCCAAAGTAATTATAACAAAAACACAGGTGTAAAAGAATGGGTTAGTCCTAATGCCTCTTATCATGTAGTAAATCTAACTACACGAATGTAGTCTCACTTGTGGCCTCGGAATGGTCCTAACGCAAGTTCTAGAATCTAAGTGCTACCGGTACACACATCATAGCATAAATGCTTTTCCTACCAATTCTAGGGGCGAACCTCACATATTTGAGGGTGGAAATTTTTTTTAGTGGTACGGTTTTTGTGCTAGTCATATAACTCCTATCCGTGAGACGCTCATTAAGATCAAAGTTTCACTCCTATATGTTGTAAAAAATTTTAAATTTGGCACTAAAATTGCCTTAACAAGTATTTCTCTCAGTTTTATTACACATCTACCATTAAACAAACAAAAATCAAGCGTAATAGCATTCTCTAATCGTACTTTTACCCCCCCTTACACTTAAGATGAACATTGTCCCCAATGTTCAAATAACAAATGTAAAAGCATAAAGTAAAAGAATGAAATCAAATACTCCCCTGATTCGCTCGGTGGATAATGAAGTAACATGGTTAGATCTTCTTCCAAGGTAATGTTGAAGCTCCATGACTAATGCATCGCCAAAAGCTTGATTCCACATACATTTCCTTGTCCAAAATAACCTGTTAAACCTGAGAAAACAAACACGAAAACCTGCATAACATCGGCGGGATAAAATCTATATATAAGGATATAATGCTTGTGGAATGATAATTTTTCAGATTCCTGGAGATTATAAGTTATAGATTTAATAAAAACTTTTTATGAAAACAAAACTTTCAAAAATTTTCAGAAAATTAAACCTGACGCCGTCAGGTTGTAACGCCTGACGCCGTCAGAAATGATCTGACAGAATTCTCATGTTACGTTTCCGGAAAAATTTTGGAAAAACCTATACCTTTGTGTGTGAAAACCCTAAGACGAATTTGGCAGCTTTTTCAAGGCTTTTTGCCTTGAGATCTTCCATGTTACATTGAAGATAAGTTATCAATTAATCATTCAATATGTCTATGTGTTGTTTGATTCTATCTTGTTCTTGTCTTTTGTTTAACATGCTAGACTAGATTTATCTTGTGTTTGCTTAGATCTAATGAAACCTAGCTATTGATTATTGGTTATTAGTGTGTTGTTAGTTGTAATGGATGATTGTTCATCTATGTTAGGCTTAAGAAAACTGGCTAACTTCCTATTCGGTAACTTGCTTGATCGTCTTAAGAAACATGAACCAATGCGTACTAAAGGTTTTTATGGTTGTATTTAATGCACAACCGAATTCTAGTGATCCCATGTTAGGAGCTTCCTAGCCGGCTCGACATAGGAGTTAAGTAGGAGCTTGTAGAGTTGGGGAAGTACGTACGCCACCCCACGATTGGTATTAAGGAATACACCCGTCATCCACGCAACTAATACACACTAATCAACTGATAAAAGATAGTTAGGGAGTAAGGAAATCTAAGTAAACACATTTTCCTCCACATAAGTTTTCACCAACCTTTTCATTTTTGTTATTTTATTTTATTTGCATTCGTAGTAACTTGGGTTAGTTGATTAGCAACTAATTCCGCCCACTCTTTCAAACCCGAGATTTTACTTGCTTTCATAAAATTATAAAAACATAAAAAGAATCTTCTCTCACCCTTAGACCTATTAGAGTAATTTTTCATACCTAACGAACACTATTCCCTGTGGAGAACGATCAATCCCCCGTACTTACCACTACACTATACTACATCGGTCAGGTACACTGCCTGGTGGGGTTGTAAAATCTCGGGTTTGAAAGAGTGGGCGGAATTAGTTGCTAGTCAACTAACCCAAATTACTACGAATGCAAAAAAAATAAAATAACAAAAATGAAAAGGTTGGTGAAAACTTATGTGGAGAGAAATGTGTTTACTTAGATTTCCTTACTCCCTAACTATCTTTTACCGGTTGATTAGTGTGTATTAGTTGCGTGGATGACGGCGCCAAAATACAACCCAACTCTACAAGCTCCTACTTCACTCCTATGTCGGGTGTATTCCTTAATACCAATCGTGGATGACGGGTGTATTCCTTAATACCAATCGTGTATTCCTTTCTCGCGACCACTAGGGCACAAATCAATTACGAAAAAAGTACCATCCAAATGAAGAAGGGGAAGAAGACGATAAACTTCCCAACGATCCCACGTCATATACGAGATGTTGCTCTACAAAAGAAGATGGAGGCTAACCCCAATGTAATCCGTGGTAATGTTCGGGAGAAAATCCTTGCATGGGAGGCAAGGATTAAGAATTACAATGAAAATGAGATTAGAGAATGTAAGGGTGGAAATAACAATTATATTGAGGCTGGTGAGCAGCCTAATAACCCCGCTGAATTTACGAAAGGAGACTCAGTGCTTCTAAGGCATTCAGAAACAAAAGCACCTACTGATGAACCAAGTCCCTGGTGGTACGGACCATTCACAATTAAAAGTCTACACCAAGATGGGGTAGTAAGCTTGACCAGCAAGGGAGGAGGTGATGTGACTGTGAATGTCGAGCGATTGAGACACCACCACCCTGATAACAAGGATTATATCTATCAGGGATACGTCATTATGAATGATGGAGTCACGTAATGTACGTGACTTTGAGTCTAGCTACAAGACTCGTTAATAAAGAAAAGCGCTTCTTGGGAGGCAACCCAAGTTTTATTTGCTTTGTGTGTTTATTTATTTGTTTGTTTGTTTTTATTTATTTCCGTATGTGTGTTTAATTTTTATTCTTATTGATTCATGTTCAAAACTAAATTGTGAAAATGCTTTAATTTGTTTTTAACTTCGTCTTAACTACATATAAAGGTATTTTGCAAAAGTTAAGTGTAAGGGAAATCTAAATCGGTTTATTAGAGAACAAATGAACATGAATCATAATAATATTAAATTAACATACATATTAGTATTTGTTTGAGTCAAATGCTTGTATCGAGTCATAATGATGTTTTGCAGGATTTCCAGGAAGTAAGGTATAGGTTTTTCCAAAAATTTTCCGGAAACGTAACATGAGAATTCTGTCAGATTATTTCTGACGGCGTCAGGCGTTACAACCTGACGGCGTCAGGTTTAATTTTCTGAAAATTTTTGAAAGTTTTGTTTTCATAAAAAGTTTTTATTAAATCTATAACTTATAATCTCCAGGAATCTGCAAAATTATCATTCCACAAGCATTATATCCTTATATATAGATTTTATCCCGCCGATGTTATGCAGGTTTTCGTGTTTGTTTTCTCAGGTTTAACAGGTTATTTTGGACAAGGAAATGTTTTGGATCAAGCTTTTGGCGATGCATTAGTCATGAAGCTTTTACATTCTCTTTGGAAGAAGATCTAACCGTGTTACTTCATTATCCACCGAGCAAATCAGGGGAGTATTTGATTTCATTCTTTTACTTTATGCTTTTACATTTGTTATTTGAACATTGGGGACAATGTTCATCTTAAGTGTAAGGGGGGGGGGGTAAAAGTACGATTAGAGAATGCTATTACGCTTGATTTTTGTTTGTTTAATAGTAGATGTGTAATAAAACTGAGAGAAATACCTGTTAGGGCAATTTTAGTGCCAAATTTAAATTTTTTTTACAACATATAGGAGTGAAACTTTGATCTTAATGAGCGTCTCATGGATAGGAGTTATATGACTAGCACAAAAACCGTACCACTAAAAAATTTTCCACCCCCAAATATGTGAGGTTCGCCCCTAGAATTGGTAGGAAAAGCATTTATGCTATGATGTGTGTACCGGTAGCACTTAGATTCTAGAACTTGCGTTAGGACCATTCCGAGGCCACAAGTGAGACTACATTCGTGTAGTTAGATTTACTACATGATAAGAGGCATTAGGATTAACCCATTGTTTTACACCTGTGTTTTTGTTATAATTACATTGGCTACATTGGTCAAGTAATTCTCCCACACCCTTTGCGTTGTACTCATTTTTAGTACACGATACCCCTAGTACACCCCTCAGAGCCTATCTTTTCGTTTCGACCTTTAAGCATTTTACTTAAAGGAAGAATTTGTTTACACCCCACTTAAATGTACACCCAAATCGCCTTAGCCTACCTTGTATGCACTCATTTTTAGTGCATTATTGTTACAACATTAGTTTAAACCCCAAGTTAATTATCTAATTGATTACATGGTTGCTAAGTCGAGTCATATCCTTGTACATATTGTTTTGGGATGATTGGGACTCATGGGTAAAGTACTAGTGTAATGGAGTAATGGGGAAGAACATCATTTATTACCCCCATATGTGCTAAATATTTTAAAAGTACTCCAAGTGTTTTAATTATCTTAATTCGAGTCATTAGAATAGTTATTTGTAAAGTTATGTAAAAGTTCAAGTGTAAGGGGAATGCAATGCTCCTATGATGTATTATTTTGGATGGTAGGGCAAAAGTGTATGCAAAAAAAAAAAAAAAAAATCAAGAGAAAAATACAAAAAAATGAGAAAAAGAAAAAGTAGAAAAAAAACATACGGACTACCATCCCGTTTCATTTTATTTTATTTTATGTTTTTGTTATTTTGTTTTTAGCTTAAGATCGAGTCGAGTCTTGGCTTAGCAACATTGTATAGTACACGTAATTGATCAAGATCTTTAACTCGCCACCAGTAAAATATCTTTTATCCAACAAAACCGTGTTTTCCTTTTCCCTACACCTAACGTTATAACCCATTTAAAAGCCCTCTTTGATAGTTTATCTTAGGTGCTTACGCCTAGTGGAGGAGGTTTTCGATCCTTTCCCAAGCCTATGGTAATCTATTTGCTATGACAGGTAGTGAGAGATATTATCCGTTTTCATTTTTTGAGATTTATTTTGATGACACTTGAGAGATGTGAGTATCTAAACACTACTTGTGAGGTGCTAGTTTGTAATCTCCGTGCTTATTATGATTAAAGTGGAACGACTATTTGTTGTAATTACTTTTATGTTAGCATTAAATGACCCCTAACTTGTATTTTGATTAGAATAAAAGCACATTTGCTTGAGGACAAGCAAATCTCAAGTGTAAGGGTATTTGATGAAGCGAAAAGTGTACCGCTTTTAAGGGGTCATTTAAGCCCTAAATCGTATTTATTTGATCAAATATTGCCCTAAATTGTTCCTTTTGTCATTTTAGGTACTTTTGAGAAGAAATCTGAAAAAAGGAGGGATTTTGGACGTTTTTGGAGCATAAAAGTGAAGAAAATGACAAAGTCTCAAAATCATGCTAAAAGTTACCTTTGACGGCGTCAGGATTATCTCCAGACGGCGTCATGGCTTGGCAAAAATGGTGGATGTGAAAATTACTCATGATAAGCCAGTGAAATTTGCATGAAATTCTGACGGCGTCACGCTTTAATATGATCAAGGTCGTCACGGCTTAATTTAAAGAGGGACGGCGTCACAACTAATTCTGACGGCGTCAACCCCTGATAAGCCAGAACGGATTTTGGAGAGCTAAAGAGGGACGGCGTCAAGAAGGTCATCCGGGAACCCTAAAAGCGGCGAGGTGACGGCGTCACACTCCATAACGTGACGCCGTCAGATCTAAAAATCTATATATAGTTTTGCAATTTTTTGTCATTAGTGTGGAACTTATTGGGGAACTTTGTGTGTGAAAACCCTAAGACGAATTTGGCAGCTTTTTCAAGGCTTTTTGCCTTGAGATCTTCCATGTTACATTGAAGATAAGTTATCAATTAATCATTCAATATGTCTATGTGTTGTTTGATTCTATCTTGTTCTTGTCTTTTGTTTAACATGCTAGGCTAGATTTATCTTGTGTTTGCTTAGATCTAATGAAACCTAGCTATTGATTATTGGTTATTAGTGTGTTATTCGTTGTATTGGATGATTGTTTATCTATGTTAGGCTTAAGAAAACTGGCTAACTTCCTATTCGGTAACTTGCTTGAACGTCTTAAGAAACATGAACCAATGCGTACTAAAGGTTTTTATGGTTGTATTTAATGCACAAGCGAATTCTAGTGATCCCATGTTAGGAGCTTCCTAGCTGGCTCGACATAGGAGTGAAGTAGGAGCTTGTAGAGTTGGGGAAGTACGTACGCCACCCCACAAATGGTATTAAGGAATACACCCGTCATCCACGCAACTAATACACACTAATCAACCGGTAAAAGAGAGTTAGGGAGTAAGGAAATCTAAGTAAACACATTTCTCTCCACATAAGTTTTCACCAACCTTTTCATTTTATGTTATTTTATTTTATTTGCATTTGTAGTAACTTGGGTTAGTTGACTAGCAACTAATTCCACCCACTCTTTCAAACCCGAGATTTTACTTGCTTTCATAAAATTATAAAAACATAAAAAGAATCTTCTCTCACCCTTAGACCTATTAGAGTAGTTTTTCATACCTAACGAACACTATTCCCTGTGGAGAACGATCAATCCCCCGTACTTACCACTACACTATACTACATCGGTCAGGTACACTGCCTGGTGGGGTTGTAAGCCTCTCGAGATCCCTTGAGAGGTAAAACCTGTTGTAAGGTTGCAAAACCACGCATGGGTAAAAGTACGATTAGAGAATGCTATTACGCTAGATTTTTGTTTGTTTAATAGTAGATGTGTAATAAAACTGAGAGAAATACCTGTTAGGGCAATTTTAGTGCCAAATTTAAAATTTTTTACAACATATAGGAGTGAAACTTTGATCTTAATGAGCGTCTCACGGATAGGAGTTATATGGCTAGCACAAAAACCGTACCACTAAAAAATTTTCCACCCCCAAATATGTGAGGTTCGCCCCTAGAATTGGTAGGAAAAGCATTTTGCTATGATGTGTGTACCGGTAGCACTTAGATTCTAGAACTTGCGTTAGGACCATTCCGAGGCCACAAGTGAGACTACATTCGTGTAGTTAGATTTACTACATGATAAGAGGCATTAGGATTAACCCATTGTTTTACACCTGTGTTTTTTGTTATAATTACGTTGGCTACATTGGTCAAGTAATTCTCCCACACCCTTTGCGTTGTACTCATTTTTAGTACACGATACCCCTAGTACGATTTAGGGCTTAAATGACCCCTTAAAAGCGGTACACTTTTCGCTTCATCAAATACTCTACACTTGAGATTTGCTTGTCCTCAAGCAAATGCGCTTTTATTCTAATCAAAATACAAGTTAGGGGTCATTTAATGCTAACATAAAAGTAATTACAGCAAACATTCGTTCCACTTTAATCATAATAAGCACGGAGATTATAAACTAGCACCTCACAAGTAGTGTTTAGATACTCACATCTCTCAAGTGTCACCAAAATAAATCTCAAAAAATGAAAACGGATAATATCTCTCACTACCTGTCATAGCAAATAGATTACCATAGGCTTGGGAAAGGATCAAAGACCTCCTCCACTAGGCGTAAGCACCTAAGATAAACTATCAAAGAGGGCTTTTACATGGGTTATAACGTTAGGTGTAGGGAAAAGGAAAACACGGTTTTGTTGGATAAAGGATATTTTACTGGTGGCGAGTTAAAGATCTTGATCAATTACATGTACTATACAATGTTGTTAAGCCAAGACTCGACTCAATCTTAAGCTAAAAACAAAATAACAAAAACATAAGACAAACATAAAATAAAACGGGATGGCAGTCCGTATGTTTTTTTCTATTTTTCTTTTTCTCATTTTTTTGTATTTTTCTTGATTTTTTTTTTCTTTTTTTTTTTTTTTTTTTTTTTTTTTTTTTTTTTTGCATACACTTTTGCCCTACCATCCAAAATAATACGTCATAGGGGCGTTGCATTCCCCTTACACTTGAACTTTTACATAACTTTACAAATTACTATTCTAATGACTCGAATTAAGTAATTGAAAAACTTGGAGTACTTTTAAAACATTTAGCACATATGGGGGTAATAAATGATGTTCTTCCCCATTACTCCATTACACTAGTACTTTACCCATGAGTCCTAATCGTCCCAAAACAATATGTACAAGGATATGACTCGACTTAGCAACCATGTAATCAATTAGATAATTAACTTGGGTTTAAACTAATGTTGTCACAATAATGCACTAAAAATGAGTGCATACAAGGTAGGCTAAGGCGATTTGGGTGTACATTTAAGTGTGGTGTAACAAATTCTTCCTTTAAGTAAAATGCTTAAAGGTCGAAACGAAAAGATAGGCTCTGAGGGGTGTAAATTAAGCCGTGACGACCTTGATCAGATTAAAGCGTGACGCCGTCAGAATTCCCATGCAAATTTCCCTGGCTTATCATGAGTAAATTTCACATCCACCTTTTCTTGCCAAGCCATGACGCCGTCCAGGGATAATCCTGACGCCGTCAAAGGTAATTTCCAGCATGATTTTGAGACTTTGTCGTTTTCTTCACTTTTATGCTCCAAAAACGCCCAAAATGCTTCCTTTTCCAGATTTCTTCTCAAAAGTACCTAAAATGACAAAAGGAACGATTTAGGGCAATATTTGATCAAATAAATACGATTCAGGGCTTAAATGACCCCTTAAAAGCGGTACACTTTTCGCTTCATCATGAAGCCTATTAAAGATTTGATCCAAAGTTTCATTGCTTGATGCAGTGAAGTTTTCATAACTTTGCTTGAGTAGGGTTTTCTGTGCCTTCTTGGTAGCTTCATTGCCACCAAATCTTTCCACCACTACTTCAAAAAGAGTTTTAGCCGACTCATAATGGCTAAAGTTCAGCACTTGATCATTAGGAATTGCCATTAGTAACAAATTCCTAGCCTTCTGATCATTCTTCTTTTTGATTCTCTCCTCGTTTGTAACTGGCTCAGTGTTAAGCTTTGTGACCTTGGAACCATCAGCACGTGTTTTCTCAACAGCAACTGGTTTGAAGGAATCACCATTGATAATAATATCTCATAATGCATAGTCTTGCACCATGAAGTATTGCTCTATCCTGAGCCGCCATAAGTCGTATTCATTCTGTTTCAGCATGGGGAGTTTAGCAAGGATTGAGGTTTGAGGTGTCTCCATGTCCATCTTCTTGGATTGCTAGTGAGTAAATACTTCTGGTTCTTCTAAACTCAATGTATCAAAAACCTTGTCTCTGATACCACTTGACCGGATCTAAACACATACGTTGTGTTGGAGATACTTTGAGTATATACTTGATAGCACGCGGAATTTACTACCAAGTACTTAGAAGAATATATGTTTATGTTTGGTGATTGATTAAGTAAAACAATAAGAACACACAATATCAACCAAACTATCACTTCAATATATCGAACGATTACAATTATAAACGTGAAGGATATTAGGTATTAGATGTATTCGATATGAATGATATATGTATATCTCACAAAACCTAATCTAAGGATATCCTTTTATAATGTAAAGAGTCCTTTACACGTTAAACATCTAACCGTATCATTCTATACAAATAAGATATTTAGCATATCTTTTCTATAATTATCTTCACACGGTTTCACCTTGATCTCTTAAGCAGTCCTAACTGTTCTTCCTTCAGCAGTCCTAACTGCTCTTCCTTCAGCAGTCTTAACTGTCCTTGTATCAATAGTCTT
Source organism: Artemisia tridentata subsp. tridentata (assembly GCA_021014915.2). Lineage (NCBI taxonomy): Eukaryota > Viridiplantae > Streptophyta > Magnoliopsida > Asterales > Asteraceae > Artemisia > Artemisia tridentata. The sequence continues at coordinate 217,585,818 of CP139503.1, forward strand.
AACTGTTCTTGTATACTTCAACCGTACAAACTGCTTAAGTTTAATTCCCAACAGTTTTTGAGGTAAACCTCTCACCAAACCATCTTTTACAATCTTATTAATAGTTTTAAAATTTACATGATCAAGAATCCTATGCCAAAGCATTGATTCATCATCTGTGGCTTTTGCAACAAGACAAGTTAGATTCTCTTTAGAAACAATTTTCTTCATATCTATATTGTCACTGGTACAGATATTGGATTTCGTCACACCAAAAATGTGTGACGATATGCATATAGTCACACACATTTTTTTTGGTGTGTGTCACCAAAGGTCGCGCCACCGTAGGTGGCATATGGTGACGTTGTTTAGTTTGTGGCCGTTTTCATTGAAAAAGAGTGACCAAAACCCGAATATGTGTGACAAATTAGGCACAAGTTTTGTTGGATTAATCAGTATCAGTGACCGTAAACACTTTATAGTCACACAAATGGATTTTGAGAGTAACTATTGTTCGTCCTTTGGCCACATAAATATATAATATATGTGACATTTGAGATGATTTATTCAAGTAAATGTGTATTTTGTGTGACTATTTCCCGTCCTATGGCCACATGAATATATAATAAATGTGACATTTGTGATGATTTAGTCACACAACGTGTGTTGTTTTTTTGGAGTTAGTCACATACAATTTAAAAAGCAGTGGCCAAAAGTGTTAATAAGTGTGACCATATGCTGTTTAAAGTGAAAAAATGTGTATTTTGTGTGACTATTGTTCATCCAATGGCCAGTTGAATTTTATGTTTGTGTGGCCTTTTGTAATATTTAGTCACACAAAGCATGTTTGTTTTGGGTATTTAGTCACATACAAAAAAGCAGAAAGTGGCTAAAAGTGTTAATAAGTGTGACCATATGCTGTTTAAAGTGAAGAAATGTGTATTTTGTGCGACTATTGTTCATCCAATGCCCACTTGAATTTTATGTTTGTGTGGCCTTTTGTTATATTTAGTCACACAAAGCATGTTTGTTTTGGGTATTTAGTCACAAACAATTAAACAAAAAGTGGCCAAAAGTGTTAATAAGTGTGACCATATGCTGTTTAAAGTGAAGAAATGTGTATTTAGTGTGACTATTGATCATCCAATGGCCACATGAATGTTATGTTTGTGTGGCCTTTTTTAATATTTAGTCACACAAAGCATGTTTGTTTTGGGTATTTAGTCACATACAAAAAAGCAGAAAGTGGCCAAAAGTGTTAATAAATGTGACCATATGCTGTTTAAAGTGAAGAAATGTGTATTTTGTGTGACTCTTGTTCATCCAATGGCCACTTGAATTTTATGTTTGTGTGGCCTTTTCTAATATTTAGTCACACAAAGTATGTTTGTTTTGGGTATTTAGTCACAAACAATTAAGCAAAAAGTGGCCAAAAGTGTTAATAAATGTGACCATATGCTGTTTAAAGTGAAGAAATATGTATTTTGTGTGACTATTGATCATCCAATGGCCACTTGAATTTTATGTTTGTATGGCCTTTTGTAATATTTAGTCACACAAAGCATGTTTGTTTTGGGTATTTAGTCACATACAATTAAGCATAAAGTGGCCAAAAGTGTTAATAAGTGTGACCATATGCTGTTTAAAGTGAAGAAATGTGTATTTTGCGTGACTATTGTTCATCCAATGGTCACATGAATTTTTAGTTTGTGTGCCATTTTGTAATATTTAGTCACACATCGAATTAAACAAATAGTGACCAATAATGTTGATAAGCGTGACCATATTATGTGAGTTCATCTTTTAGTCACAGGGTTACTACTGCTATTACTAAGTTAGTACTGTTGGAGCAGAGTTGCTACTGCTAGTACTAAGTTAGTCCTGCTGAAGCAGAGTTACTACTGTTAGTACTATGCTAGTGCTGCTGGAATGAGTATATATATGTAAAACAGAATTAAAAACAAAAAGAAATTTCAAATTGAATTAAACTCGAATGTATATAACTGAACAGAATATACAATTGTAATGTCGTACATAATCAAATTCTCAAGTACCATAATTTAAAGACTTTTGTCTCTTCGCCGTCCTAGCTTGCTTTAGGGCTTCAATAGAGACATAACTTTTGCGCTTCGATGGTGCTATTGGTCCACATTTGTTGTCACTAATCTTTTGCATCGTAGTTGGTGGTGTAACCTGTAGTAACAAAAGATGCTTGTATCAAACATTGAATTATATATGAAGAATTATATATATGTAGGTTGAAAAAACACATGTATGTACCCAAAACAACGATATTTGATTTCTTTAAGTGCCACAGTTTGCACTTAAATGGCTAAAAAAAAGAATTTTTGCATGTATATATCAGAAATTATTTAAACAAAAGAATAACAAGAAACATGTTGAAATACATACTGTTGGCAGTGCTTGTGTTGGAGACACATTTTGTTGCGATTGGGAATCTGGAGACCCGTTTTGTCGTGACTTAGGCTTTTTCTTAGGTCCGACAGTTTTAGCATGTTCCTATATGTATATATAAAACACGTTACATTATTTAAACAAAAGAATAACAAGAAACATTTTGAAATACATACTGTTGGTACTCCTTGTGTTGGAGACACATTTCATTGCGATTGGGAATCTGTAGACCCGTTTTGTTGTGACTTAGGCATTTTCTTAGGTCTGACAGTTTTAGCAGGTTCCTATACGTATATATAAAACACGGTACATTAGTCATGTATGTAAAATTCAAAAATCAAAGGGGGATGTTTTATTACTTACCATTGTTTCCATTACCTTTTCCGAAGTTACAAGCCCATTAGACTTCTCCTGAATTCTCGCATCTTTAGCACGTACAACATCACTTGGCTGAGTTTCGTCCACCTCATTAGCGCTGCTATCTATATTGTCAATGGCCATTGGAGTCACCTGCAATATAAATTAAGAAATACATTGACTCATCAGTTTATGTTCAATGCCTGCTATCATTAGCATCAGTGGTGTTAGCGTTAGAAAATGAAATTGTTAACAACATAAAAAATGGCTTACATCTGAGGCTACTGGCAATTGAGATGACAAATTTAACTGCACCCCTTGTTGACTCAACTGTGCCATCAGTTGAGTAAGTATTCCCTTTGTTTTTTTCATCTCATTGGACAATTTCTTGATCGGGTCATCAGCTTCTTTCTGCACAAAAAATATAGGAAATGTTGGGATTAAAAGTCTTCTTGATGCTGTTAGAGTAACTGCTGCTCATATTTGTGTCAATGCTGCTCAGCTGGAGTTAGTGCTGCTCATGAACTTCAATGAAAAATATGCCAAGTGTTTACTACTGCTAGTACACAGTTACTGCTGTTAGTACGCAGTTAATACTGCTGGTATACAAGTTACTACTGCTAGTACACAGTTAATGCTGCTGGTATATAAGCATATTAATAGAATTTGCAGTCAAACTTACAAGTTTATCTCCCACTGATCTAATCTCGTCATCTGGAAATTCGCCGTCTTTGTTTACCCTTCCTTTCAACCACATTATACAATGCGGGGGTTCTTCATCTACTTCAATCTCTTTATTTTTGATCTAATAAACATCAAATGCATACACATGTAAAGTTAAACCAAGATAAACGAAAATATGAGGATGCATACACATGTAATCTTACCATTTTCTCTTTCACATAAACATATCCACCTCGTCTCATTTTATGCTGATAAATATTTTTGGAACGCAACATTTTAGCTTTATCAGATATCTCCTAAAAACACAAAATCATAAGGCGTTTACATGCGGTAATGCTGCAAACTGAAAATTATGAAATGACATATAGACTTAAATAAATATGACTAATTAAAACCTTGTATGCATCGGTGGTCATGTAGTTTACAAACTCGACCCAGTCTTCTGATTTCACAAATGCAGTATACTTGGCCGGGACTTCATTCAGTTTTGGAAGGTGTATTTAGGTTGGGCAAAATGTATTTTTCTCTGAGTTTCATTCTGAAATTCCTTAGCAGTTGACCAATACGAGTCATTACCAATTTTCTGAATGTCACGTCAACATCAAAATATCGCTGCAAAGATTAACACAATTGTAACATCCCGCCTACTCAGACCACAATATTGTCCGCTTTGCCCGCAGGCTCACGGCTTTGTTTTTGTGGCCTCATTTGAAGACTTCCCGGTAGGTCACCCAAGCCAGTACTACTCTCACATGAGCACGCTTAACTGCCAGTTCCTAAGAACCCCACTCGCAGTAGACCACAAAACGCGTTGTGTCATTGTAAGGCGAATGTAATCTTATGAACCCAGCATCTCTCCAGGCCACAGTCGATGTAGGATTTGCCTAGGGTGTTACAATCACCCCCCTTAGGGACTCATCGTCCTCGATGAGGTTTGCCCTACCATCCCGAACGGCTCAGGAGTGGCTTTGATACCACTTGTAACATCCCGCCTACTCAGACCACAATATTGTCCGCTTTGCCCGCAGGCTCACGGCTTTGTTTTTGTGGCCTCATTTGAAGACTTCCCGGTAGGTCACCCAAGCCAGTACTACTCTCATATGAGCACGCTTAACTGCCAGTTCCTAAGAACCCCACTCGCAGTAGACCACAAAACGCGTTGTGTCATTGTAAGGCGAATGTAATCTTATGAACCCAACATCTCTCCAGGCCACAGCCGATGTAGGATTTGCCTAGGGTGTTACAACAATGTTGTTTATTAGTTGCACATAATGTAACTGCATAGATAAACTTATGTAGTACTGGGTTAAAAAATAGTATATATGTACCGTGATTTCAGCCCATAGTTTATCTCTTGATTCTTTATTCACCTTCCTCAGGAAAGAATCTTCAAACCCATGTTCTCACAAACCAGATCTTCTAAAAAACTCGAAAACAGTGCTCTGTGTAACCCTGATACTCTATTCAATGCATCGAAGGTTACCTTGAGCTTTATTCCACCAGGGTTGCCATATTTCATGTGAAACTTAAATAGCCTGGTTATGCCTCTCTTAGCTAGTATCCGATCTGATTGGTTGTTTCCAGGCGCATCTAGATCTTCATCATCTGAATACTTTTCGGATTCATATTCTAAGTTGTTATCATCATGTTCATTATCAGCAGGAAGCAAAAGATGATTATCAACAATGGGTTGAATTTCCATGACTCTTGAGCAACAATTGGTAAAAGAAAATGATTCTGGCTTGGAGAGTAATGGTGATAGAAGATTTGATTTTTGTGTTTTCTTTGCAGTCTTTTTTTAGGAGAGAAAAGAGGGTATAGGAAGAATATGAATCGTGCGTTATTCTTGGTAACTGCTTGTAATTAGGTGATTTCAAAATTTTGGATCAAAATTTTGGCTCCAAATTCGAATTTCAAAATAACAATTGAATTATTTAAATTTTTTGCCTTTGAACCTGTTAAGTAAAGCATAAACTTGAATAATTCAAAATTTTGGCTCCAAATGTTATATATCATTATCTTAATCGCAAATCATGAACCAAGATCTAGAACCAAGATCATGAACACAAACTGTATACAAATTAAGAACTCAAATTTACACAATTACACCAAGATCATGAACACAAACTTGATACCATTTAACACAAACTGCTACCATTAAATCATAAACCAACATGAAATCAAGAACACAAACTGCTACCATTAAATAAATATGTGCAATCATCAAATCAACAACAAAAACTGCTACCATTAAATCTAACTGTGCAATCATCACATCAAGAACACAAATTGCTACCATTTAACAAACCAAAATACTATCATTATAGTTATAAAATAGATACAGTTAAACTACTAATTACCAGTTATTGTACCATTAATAATTACATTTATCCAAATTAAATGTCAGAACTACTACTACCATATTAAAGTACCAAATACCATTTACAAAACACAAAAGCTGTTAATGGATATCCTAAACCCCTAAACCATCTTCTTACACGGCAGTCCCAAGGCAATATCCTGAGTAAATTTCTTTTTGTGTGCCTTTTCAACTGGTATTTGAGAGGATTGAGTTTTGGGAGTATATTGAGAGGATTCAGCTTTGTAATTTACCTACAAGTTGAACGAGTATAATGGATTAAGTCTGGAGAATGTCATAAAAGTAGCGAAACAACACTTATTAAATGGACCATTATTACCCCTTTTGTGTCAGCATCACCAGATTCTTCATCGCTAGAGAAATAGAAAGGGCTCTTTCTCTTCCAATATGCGTTTTCCCATACCTCCTAATAGTTCAACATACCATGTGTTTCAAAAAAATTAATTAATGGTATAAAGGTATACAACTTTAGCCACAAACACATAATAACTTTAGTATGCCTTGTTGGAAATGATTTTGAATTTGGACCTAGGGATTTTTGCCATTGAACCTGTTAAAGCATAAACTTGAATAAATTAAAAATTCACACAGCTTTACATTCAACAATAAATTCACACAGCTTTACATTAGAATCGGTAACAACCCCAAACATCACCATTTATAGATCAAAAGCCTGTTACTAATTATTGTACAATGAATCATCAACTGATATGTGAAAACATTAAAAAGCGTACCTTTGTTGTTATTTGGATTCATTGTTTGCGTGTTTGTGTTTGCCAGAAGAATGTGTGTTTTGATTAGGGTTTATTGATTATTGTGTGTGTTTACAAATGATCGGGTAAAGGGATTAATTGCCGGTTGACTATTGAAGTTGTGGTTTGGTTTAACTATGACGTGGCAAGAGGTGTAAAAAAAAAGGCTAATGGTGTTGACGTGGCGGTGAAAACCGGCTATAGCCGGTAACTAGGGATGGTAACGGTTCGGGTTCGTGGCGGGTTTTAGTGTACCCGTACCCGAACCCGTTTATAATATACCCGTACCCGCCCCATATCTCACCGGATACCCGATTAATATTATCCATCGGTTTTTCGGGTTTCCCCGCGGGTATCGGTTATCCGTAATTAAAAGTTAAAGAAAATGAATATCGTATCAAATGATTTAACGCAACGTATCGCAACGCAACGTACTCGGCACGATATTCACCAAAAAAATCAAATGCGCAAGAGGTTTCAAAAGTTAATCATTCTCATTTCCAAAAATAATCTCGTTTTAGCCTTTTAAAAGGGTTTGGTATCATCATTCGTGTAACGGTAGAGAACACGGACTCACGAGTACTCACTCCAAAAAAATGAATAACCGAATAGTCGAGAAGAGTATTGACGATAACTCGAGTCGAGACGAGATGACGAAAACAAGTCAAAGAGATAACTAACAACAAACATATCAAATAAGATGAGTCGATTGGTAATCGTCGGTATTTTCCCATAATCCCATTTATTAGTACAAGGTATACTCGTTTTATGATTTAAAACAAGTTTGGACTTACGACAAAATTAATCTTTGGAAATAACAAAATTTCGCCATGACCCTTTCATTTATCGAACGTTTCCAAGTCAAAAGACTTTATTGAAAATCAATTTCCCGAGTAATTTATAATATAACGAGTATTTATATAAACCCTAAACCCTAAACCAATCCGTAACTCAAAAAATAACCAAACGAATAGTCTAATAAATCCAAATATGTTAGTGTACGGGTAGCATGTCTCGAATAGTCCAATAGCCCTCGTGTGTTCCGTTTTTATCCCAAATGTCACACGCAAGGTTTTCAAAATCGGGATCCTACTTAAGATCCAATGGTAAAGATCGGGATCCTATAACATCTTAAGCTTTTAAAGATCCTTTGTAAGATCCGGATCATTTTTGCTTTGCAGTATCGTAAAATCGTAAGATCCTAAGATCAGGATCGGGATCCTGACAACCATGGTCTCACGTACACTTCTAATTTCCTTACTTCGTTATTAACCAAATTTAATAACAAATATCTCTACAACTTTTAATTTAACAATTGTTTTTATTTCTTTCTTTTATTTTGTCCAAGTCGAGTCAATATCAAGTCGCAACAAATGAGTTACTATTTCCTTTTGAGTCACGGTCAAACATTTATTCCCTCGGGTCAATAATAATGAACCCGATCCCAAATCATCCCAAACATTACAAACAACTAGTTGGAAATATTGAGTTTGGAAGTTTATTATTCACAAAGCATGAGATACAACTAGTTGTTGCATCAACTCATTGTACATGGAAAGTCAATACTTGGTAAAAGGAAATTGGAGACTTTTTCATACAACTTCAATTCACAGTTTACTTTTGGCGCGCGCCTTTGGTCCCTTTTCCCGCCTAAAGTCTTGGGAACCATTCATCTACCTCTCCAGCCTATTTATACCTATCGATTGTATACCAAAGAACACACACAAACACATATATCCCTTTCAATTCAAAGAATACTTCAACAATGGCAGCAAATAATGGAAACTTTCAAAATGATGCAGAAGAGTACGAGTTCGTGTTAAACAACTATTTGCTGTTTGACGCAGTGTTTGATGCTTTCAGGGATGAACCCATTGCAGAATATGGGTCGTATAGGCAGGTAGATACGTGGATGAGGACAAGAATTTTGAATTGGCTGCATTCAAAAGACTTTTACTGGGATGTGGTTTTGGGAGTGAATGAGGTGGAGGAGGAGGAGGAACAAGATGAAGAGGAGGAGGAGGATCAACAGGATGCGGAGGTGGCTCAAAGTGAGGTGGTGCAGCAAAATGAAGAGGATCAGCAACAAAATATGGTGGTGCATCAAAACCAGGGGGAGTAGCAAGATGGGTTTGAAGACCCTTATAATCTAGAAAAGAGGATTCGCGATCTTGAAATTATGTTTAAACGACTCGAGGAAAGGAAGAAGTGGAAGGAAAGCAGGGAAGAGAGCTCTGGTTCTAACAAGTTGGTGTGAAATGGAATGAAGCAGTTTATGATGATGGTGTTTTTATGTTTTTAGTATGTTTAGTATTTAGGTTGGATAATTAGATGTATGGTTGTAGCTTTTAGAAAATGTCAATGAAATATTTGATGTTTAATTAATTGTTTATGGTTGCTTGTGAATGTTTGATTTAAAAAAGTCAACAAACCAAAATTTGCATAAGGGTAAGTGGTGAAAAGAATGCTGAGGGTTTAATACTTAGAAGACTATTAACACTGAAACAGTAAACTGTGTTGTAATGCAAGAACAACAATATCACCAAAACTGAATAAGTGTCTTCCTTTACACTTAATCCCTTCCAAATGTATGAGTGCAGTATTGTTTTAAAAGAAAATTGAGTTCATACTGCTGAGAAAAAGTTTTTGCACAAAGTTTGTACTGCTAGCGTAAAACTTTGTACTGCTGGGTAGCCGTTAGTACTGTCTGGGTATTAACCGTGGTTTATTTATAGCCGTTGGGGTAATTTTTGTCAATTACTTCGCTTAAGGGTTTCATAAATTGGATAATTCTCTTTCTTTATATAATTTATACGATTTCTTCAAACTAAAGAAACAATTTATTGAAGTCGGTCCAATCATAACCCAGCACTCTAATCAAGCATTTAATCAATTTTCATGGCAAATTTAGAGTTTTGTGATACACATAACCAGGTTGCATTCTTGGAGAAGCCAGAAGGGAGTTAAGACTTCCACCAGATAGTATATTTTTTAAACACTACCCACATCAGGTATGCTCTTACAGTCAATCCTACTATCTATGTCTCTCAAATCAAACAGTTTTGGCAGACTGTTACTACCAATACATTTGAGAATGGAGACAAAGAGTTAATTGCAACAGTTGATGGCAAAACAATAACTATTACTGAGTCATCTGTTAGGAGGCATCTCCATTTAGCAAATGAAAATGGTATTAGTTCTTTGCCTAATACTGAAATTTTTCATCACCTTTCTAGAATGGGGTATGACACATCTTCTCAAATTCTGACTTTTCAAAAAAGTTGTTTTGCCCCACAATGGAGATTCTTCATACATACCATCCTTCATTGTTTAAGTCCAAAGAAAACCTCATGGGAGCAATTCAGTAGCAATATTGCAACTGCTCTCATTTGTTTAGCAACAAACAGGACTTTTAACTTTTCAAAATTAATTTTTGATGGTATGGTGAAAAATGTGGATAACAAATACAAGTTTTTAATGTATCCAAGGTTTATACAAATGGTTTTGAATATAAGGAAAAGTTTGCTTCTATCTCATAAATTTGTTTATCCAACTCCTTGCCTTACTCAAAAACTTTTCAGTAACATGAGCATGGCTTCTAAGGGGTTTAATGGGATAGTAGTTCCACTTTTTGAAACAATGTTGGTTCAAAATCAAAATATTCAGGGTGAAGGATCAACAAGCCCAGTTGAGTCCCATCACACACCCACAGGTTCATCTGGTTCTCAATCCATAGAGTAATCTGTTGTTCCTCAGCCAAATATGGGGGAAATGCCCCATGATTCACCTCTCCCAGGAGGTAACACACCTGGAAGTGATGAGGGCAGAGTGTCACTAAAGGAATTGATGGATATTTGTACCAAATTGACTCAAAGGGTGATTGGCTTGGAGAAAGAACTCAAGGAGACAAAGCAGTTGTATGGTACTGCTTACAAGAAGCTCATTGAAAAAGTGAAGAAAATGCAGTCTAAAGTCAAGTCATTTAAAGCAAAGAAAAAGGCAAATATTGTGGAGTCTACAACCTCAGATGATGATGATTCAGATGATAACATGGATGATTCTTCCAAATAGGGGAGGAAGATAGCTGATATTGATCAAGACCCCAATATTTCTTTGGTTGAAAAAAGTGTTGAGTTTCAGGGGAGGCAAGATATGGGTGAAGAAAATTTGGATGCTGAAAATATTGGTACTGCTCATCAACAATTTAGGGCTGTGTATGCTAGAAGGCAAAGGGCAGATAAAGGAAAGGGCATTATGATTGAAGAAGAGCCACCAAAGAAGGTCAAGAAGAGTGTTCTTTCTCAGATTAGTTTTGATGAAGAGGTAGCTATTAAAGCACTGGAAGATGAAAGAGCACAATTTGAGATTGCAAAATTCCTTGATCAAAAAAGACTTGCAAATCAAACAGCTGAAGCACAAAGGTTAGCACAAGAACAATCTGATGCACTTCTGGCTAAGAAGTTACATGATGATGAACAAGCAAGGTTTAATGACGCTTCACAAGTTCAGTCTATGATTGAAGCTGATGATGTTTTAAAGGAAAGACTTGGTGAACTCAGAGCAGATGAAGTGTTGTCCATTGAAGAGAAGTCAAGACAACTTGCTGAACTAATAAATTCCAGAAGAAAGTCTTCTGCAGAACAAAAAGCCAAAGAAAAGAGGAGTAAACCACCTAGTCAAGCTGAGCAAAGAACCACCATGTGTCTTTACATGAGGAACATGGCTGGATACAAAAGGAAGGATTTCCAAGGTAAAAGTTTTGAGGAGATCAAGAGTGAGTTTGAAAGGGTTTACAGAAGAGTGAACACATTTATTCCCATGGGAACAGAAGAACCAAGTAGAACTACAAAGAGAGCAGGTATAGTATTGGAGTCTGAATCTTCAAAGAAACAGAAGATTGGTGAAGAAGAAGTACCTACAGCAGAGGATTCAAATAAGCAAAAGACTGAAGAAGATAAAGAAGATCAAGCAGTTGAGGAAGAAGAAACAACAGAGGAATTAACTGATGAAAGGCTTCATCAGCATATGTTGGTTATAATCCCAGATGCATTGAATGTTGATGATCCTATTCAACCTAAACATCCAATTATTGATTTGGAGATACACACAGATACATTTGGGAAATCTTGGAAGATAATCAGGGTAGGAGGACACTCAGAAGTTTATAAGTATTTTGAAGATATGCTAAAGATTTTTGATAGGGAAGACTTGGACAAGCTATGGAGTCTGGTTCAAGAAAGGTTCAGATCTACAGATCCTATAGAAGACAAAGACAAGGAGCTATGGGTGGAATTGAAGAGGTTGTATGAACCTGATCTAGAAGATATCTTATGGCAGTTTCGAGCTCATGAGTTGAGTACAACATGGAGACTGTATGATACATGTGGTGTTCACCATGTATCTAAAAAGAATGGAGTGGATGTCTACATGCTGATAGAAAAAGATTATCTATTAAGGGCAGCTAGCTTATTTGTTATGTTAGATGCTAAGCTCAGAGTTGATGAAGACTCAGAAATGGCAAGAGAGTTACTGAAAAAGATCATCACACAAGCAAAAAGGAAATAATGTTAGTACTGCTAGTGTAAATATTTGTACTGCCAGGTTTAACTTTGTACTAACAGGTTTAACTTTGTATAGAAGATATTTGGATTTTGTAATAATTTTGTTTAATAAAACAGATAGTCTATAAGATGAATACAAAAGAAGGTATAATCGAAAAAGACCCAAAGGCGGAGATGGTTGAGTTGTTGGTGTTTTGAAGGGGAGGTCACAGGTTCGATACATGTGGCTTCCTTTTTGGTATTTCCCTCCCCAAAATTTTTAAAAAGCCCCCCATATTTTTTTCCAGCAAATTTCAAATTCTCCCTCCACCCATCTCCATCTCCACCCAAGTTTCTCACATTTCTCACCAATCACAGCCATATTTTTTTAAAAAGCCCCCCATTTTTTTTCCAGCAAATTTCAAAATTAAAGCCCCCATATTTTTTCAGCAAATTTCAAATTTCTCACATTTCTCACAGCCACCAGTCACCAATCACAGCCACCAGTCACCAATCACCAGTCACGTCACAGCCACCAGTCACCATCCACCATTCACCAGTAACCAATCACAGCCACCACTCACCGGTCCGGCCATCAACAACGGAGGGAGGTTCATTTAGATCTAAATTAGGTACTTTTTTTAATTAGAAAATCATTTTTTTTATGCAATGGTGAAATTATATTATTCTCGAAATTGTTTTTACAATTATAAAGATAGCAAATTCTGCCCAGACAGATTCCAATTAGTATGTGCTTGATGTTTATGATCAAAGGGAATTTTGAGTACCACTACACTACCTACTGTCCATTGTAGTTATACACAAATGATTTGATGCTTATATTGGTTTAATTTGTGACTTGTAGGATATATACGTTACCATTTGACCTCAACAATAGCATGGACAAGTCTTGGATGAGAACTAGTAGGACCAAGAAACAATATATTGATGGAGTAGAAGCGTTTATTAATTATGCAGTGCACAACTTGCAGAAGATGAGGAACATCGACCCACGAGGTAATAAACAACAGCTTAAGATGCCATGTCCGTGTACCTCATGTTTAAACAAAATAGAGCAGAAACTGGAGGATGTGCAGTTCCATTTATTCTACCAAGGGATTGATCAAAGCTACAAAAAATGGAATAAACATGGAGAAAAGGATGAGCAAGCAACAACTGCCCAAATACTTGTTAATGCTACAACATATGAGTTTGTTGACGACACAGATTTCGACATGGATTTTGGTTCAGAAATTCCAACAGATGGCCCAGCAACAATAGAAATGGTTAATGCTACAAAAGAAGGTTTTGATGAGGCTGACCTTGCCAAGTTTCAAGAACTATTATTAGACGCGGAGAAGCCACTTTACGAAGGATGTCCTGACTTCACAAAGTTGTCCGCAATAGTTAAACTACTCAACTTGAAGGGTAAGTATGGAGTTTCTGATAAGTTCTTTAATGAATTACTAGGATTGTTAAAAAAGATGCTACCTGCTGGTAATGAAATGGTTGAAAAAACTTATCAGGCCAAAAAACTAGTGAGAATGATGGGATCAGGATACAAAAAGATACATGTATGTAGCAACAACTACATTATTTACTGGAAGGATAACAAGGAGTTGACTGTTTGTCCAACTTGTAGGATATCAAGATGGAAGGTGGATAATAAGACACATAAAGTGTACGAAAACATTCCGGCAAAGGTAATGTGGTACTTTCCAATTATACCAAGACTGCAACGACTCTTTAAGTTAGAAAGTATTTCAGAAGATCTAACATGGCACGCAACAAAGAGGATAAAAGATGGTGTTTTACGTCACCCCGCAGATTCACAGGCATGGCGTACCATAGATGAAAAATTCCCCGAAATTGCTAAAGATCCGAGAAATCTACGGCTAGGAATATCGGATGATGGGGTTGACGTCAACTCAGGAAATAGGCATCACAGTGTATGGCCAGTTTTATCTATCATATACAACCTTCCTCCATGGTTGTGTATGAAAAGAAAGTTTATCATGCTTTCGGTATTAATATCGGGATACCGGGAAATGATATCGATGTATTTTTAGAACCGTTGGTTGATGATCTACATACCTTATTCGAGAAAGGGGTTGATACATATGATGCTTCCACAAAAGAAAACTTTAATCTGCGTACCGTTGTGTTATGGACGATAAATGATTACCCTGTACTCGGTACATTATGTGGCTACCCATACAGTGGATTCAAAGGTTGTGTAGTATGTGGGAAAGATACACACTGTGTTAGACTTTCCGCCTCATCCAAGAAAAGTTATGCTGGAAACAGACGATATCTACCATACAACCATGCGTTCAGAAGGCAAACGAAGGCGTTTAATGGACAAGAAGAATTTCAGCATGCTCCAAATCCATTGACCGGGGAACAAATATACAACGAGGTACAACATATTGAAAATAAGTGGGGAAAAGGAAAAACCTCGAAAACCAAGAAGATACCAGAGGCAGAGGTGGGAAGATTAAAAAGCAGAAAAGGAAAACAACAGAAGAAGAGGGTAGTTCAAGCCAAGTAAATGAAGCATATTGGAAGAAATTCAACATTTGGTATCGAAAGCTAAGGTATTGGAGGCATAATTCTGTTCCGCATTGTATTGACTTCATGCATGTAGAAAAGAATGTTGGTGAGAGTCTAGTCAAAACTTTGCTGAATGTTCCTGGAAAGACAAAAGATGGAATGAATGCTCGATTGGATCTGAAAGAGTTGGGGATAAAAAAAAGAGTTGTTTGCTAGGCAAGAAGCAGACAAAACAACACTACCTCCAGCAGGTTACACATTAACGAATGCTGAAAAAGACATCTTTTGTGAAACGTTATGCAACATCAGGGTACCACAAGGCTATTGTTCAAATTTCTCTAGTTTGGTCAGCCTAAATGATAGGAAGCTCATTGGCCTTAAATCGCATGACTATCACATGCTAATGCAAGAGTTTTTGCCCATTGCTGTACGTTCAATCATGCACCCACCCACACGATATGCTATTATCAGGTTTTGTTTTTTCTTTAAATCTATATGTAGGAAAGAAATCAGCTTGCAAGAACTAGATAAGATGCAAGAAGAACTTGTTGTGAAATTGTGCCTACTCGAGAAGTTCTTTCCTCCTTCATTTTTTGATATTATGGTACACTTAACTGTGCACCTAACTAGGGAGGTAAAATTATGTGGTCCCATATGCTTTCGGTGGATGTATCCCTTCGAAAGATGTATGAAGGTTATTAAAGGACATATGCGAAACAGAAATGGACCAGAGGGATGCATTGCTGAGGAGACTATCGCGGAAGAAACAATAGAGTTTTTTAGCGAATATCATAAAACCATGAAAACTATTGGTATCCCACCTGAGAAACATGTAACCAATGAAAATGAGGACGGAAAGCCATTGTCGGCCGGCAAATCAAGTGAAGTTTCCAGAGAATTCTTTCAGAAAGCACATTTGTATGTAATACAAAATACATATGAAATTCAACCGTATATTGAATAAGTATTACTAACACATGTCTATTTCGTTGCGTAAAATGTGCTATCAAATATAATAATCAAAGACATTTATTTGTTTCAGGCGACACAAGGAAGTTTTAAACAAAAAACCCGGGTAAAAAAATGGCATTGCTGGAGAATGAGCACAGTAAATCTTTTGCTAACTGGTTACGCGAAGAGGTAATTACTCGTATGTTGTTTATAATTGTTTGTTGCTAAAAAGAAGTGAGTTGAGATAAAATGTGAAGTGTGTTTTATTTATAAGTCCTTAACTGGTGTTTGTGATAAGCTATATAAACCATTAATTAGGTGTACCATTCACCATTAAAAATTCATAGCTACAAGCTCCAAAACCAATAGTAGTAGTCTATAATAAACAAGCACTTACCAATGATTTGCCCAGCAACTTTGTCAGTCATAGATCCTATCATCATAATTGTCCCTCCTGTAAATGACATTAGATAGAGGTCCACCAGCACACCATTTTATTATCCCAAACACTCCTATTCTTTAATTGTTTGTTTGTTGTTCCTGCTAATTTAAAGGTAATATATGCTTGTAATGAAATTCTGGTTGAGAGAGAGTTAGCGATATCCAATGTTAGTGTATCAAAAACTGTGAGGTGGATATCATTTGGACCACGCACCAGCATAGTGAAATACGAGGCGTATAACATCAATGGGTATACATTTCGTACGAAAAGTAATGATGGCATAGTTTACCAGAACAGTGGGGTTAGTGTTGAGGCAGTAGATCTTCATATATCCAAAGAAGTTGAAACCACAAGAAAAGCATTTTATTATGGGGTTTTACAAGAGATATAGGTACTAGATTACCGTTTCAGGCAAATTCATCTTTTCAAATGTGATTGGGTTAATCACAAAACTAGTGGGGTCAAATGCGATACTCTTGGTTATACGTTGGTAGACCTGAATAGTTTAGGCCACAAGGGTGATCCGTTCATATTAGCCTCACAAGCACGACAAGTGTTTTATGTGAAAGAGCAGGTAGATAAAAAATTGTCTATTGTCTTTAAAACACCTACCAAGAATTACAAAGATACATATGACGAAGTCGATGAGGAGTTTAGTACAGTCATTCACGAGCACAATGATAACATATTGCCACGTGTAAATAAAAATGACTTGGGTAATGAATCACGAAATGACTACTATCGAACCGACTGTGAAGGTATTGTTATACGAAAATCCAAGTGAAGCATGTCATGCTGCAAGTTAAGACTGTTAGTGTAACAGTTAAGACTGCTGGTTGAAGTTAAGACTGCTGGTGAACTTCAAAGGAAATACACCAAAGTGGTTAGTGCTGTTAGTACAAAAGTTACTACTGATGGGCTTAAAGTTAATGCTGCTCAAGGCTAAGTGCAAGGTTACTGCTGGTATTGTTAAGTTAGTACTGTTAGATGATTAGCAGTTTTAGTATTAAATAGTTGTTTGTGTAATTTAGCCTGTTGTAATGGATTTTGACTCCAAAAAGTCAAGCTTTTCTATGGCAATGAAAAAATTTGCATTTTTCACTAATATATCCACTTGCAGTCAAGCTTTATTGTATTTGCAGTTTCCATTTATCATGTATATGCACTTGCAGGCAGTTTAGTAACATGTTACTTCATTAAAGTTGAAAATTGACTTTAGAAGGTCAAGTAACATAGTTCCTAGGGGTTACACAGTTTTATGATGGGGCATTTAAGCCATACAACTAAACCAAACTCTTTTTTCCCTTCCCTTTTGAACCATCCCTTGCATCTTTGGGAATTTTGGCAACAAAGGGCTTGATACCAATCAGTTCACAAGTTTTCTCATTGGCAAGGGCTAGAACCTTAACCCTCTCAGCAAAAGCCTTTTTTGAAATCTGTTTGGGTGTTGGATTCTTGCTAGCATCACCCTTTTTTGAGCTTGAACCAGAATGTTGAACCTTTGGAAAATAGTCTGACCATGGCATTGAGTATGATCCATCATCAGAACTTTCACTGCTCCTGGAAATGTTAACGATTTCTACACACACACACACACAGAGAAAAAGGAAAATATATTAATGGTGTGTTACAGATAGCAGAAATGACTTGAAAAATACAATGTTGAATACCTGGTTTGTTGTTGGCCCTCATTGTTTCAATTGTTGTTTTTTGTTACAGTTTTTTAGTATATGCAGTTTTCATGTATGTGGTTATGCCTTTATATAGTGCAGGCATTTGGTTGAAAAAAACAGTGTTTGGTATGAAAGATTCTCAATTGCAGGCATTTGTTTGAAAAAACCAGTATTACCTATGAAAGATTCTCAATTGCAGGCAATTTGTTGAAAAAAATAGTGGTTGAAAAAGTAGTCAATGTCCAGTCATGCATGTGACTATTACCCACTTGTTTTACTACTGCATTAAACTAGATAGACTATAAAATCCCAGCATTGTAATGGGGAAAATGCATGAGGAGTCATGACTAATAGTCTGAACTCAATTCAGTGAATATCAAATTAGATTCAAACTAGATAGACTATAAAATCCCATATGTAACCCCTCAAAATTACATAAGTTATCAGAAATGTGTGACCATATGTATCGAATTGTGACTACACTTAAATAATGTGTAACAAAATATGACTCTATGATTTAGACACCTAAATAAATACTTCATGTGACCATATATAACATCTTGAATTTAGTCACACAAACACTCAATGTGACTAATATCAAGGTTAATGATAACTGAGTTCACATTTTGCTATAAATAATAGTCACATGAATATTTCGCAATGTGACTATTTTGAATGTATTGGTCACCTATAATACCCTTATAATGTGGCCATAAACATAATTTAGATACACATTTGTTATATGGTGTGACTATTGTATAGCCTATAGTCACATGATCGTGCTACAATTAAATGTGACCATACACATTAGGATTTGGCAAGCAAACACACACTAAACTTTAGACACACATATTAACTTACGTGACCATATGTATCAAATTTTAGTTACACTTAATCATGTATGCCTATGGTTTAGTGTGACCATATATGACATTTGGTCACACTGTTCAAGTGTGTGACATATATTTGTCACTTTTAAACGCATATCGTGACTAATGCTTCTGTAACACCCCCAATTTCGTGATACGCAGCGGAATTCAAGTTGGGTGTTACTCGACAGTACAACAGTTATAGTAATAGAAAACAATCTCTAATGGAGTCGTTTTAAAATATTTATCATTCGAATTTTATAAATAACAGAGTTTACAAAATGAGGTCCCAGTAGTTTTACAGTTTGTTAATAAGTTTCGAATGATAATTAGATTTTAGCCTTTTATCAATGTCCGTGCCTCTCCGTGCCATCCTCATTCATTATGGACCTGAGATAAAACATGCTAAAAAGTCAACACAAAGGTTGAGTGAATCCATAGCGTTTAAAGTTATAATCAGTTGAACACAAGCTAAGTAGAAAGTAAATCAGTAATATTGCAGTTTAGTATATTGCACTAAGTCTCATGAACTCAAACGTTAACGGGTGTTTGTGTGCTATTACCAACATAATTAAATGTAGTAATAATACCCCCGGGTAGGAGCTTGCCAACTACCTACGGTGGTTCTCAAATAAAGTGCATTTGGCTATCAATCCGGTTAGCACATAGGCTGTCTATCCGGCTAACACAAATGGGCTGTCAACCTCCAACAGATCTATTCACCATATTCGCGTTCACTCGCAAGTGACTAAGGGTTCATGATATGAGGGTCTTTTAATGGCAACGAAGTGTCTTAGGCAATATCAATCAGGAAAGCATACAGAAAAAATACTTATGTTCATGTTTGTAGCATGTATCTCCCCACAAGTTTGGAAAACGTATAAAAGTGGGACTATGAACTCACCTTAGCAGTCCGGATGGAAAACAAATTAAATATAGTTGATAAACGTCTCCGGCACGCGACCTGTGTTGGTATGTCAAGTTTTAGTACTCGTATTCAAATATACGTGAGTTTTAGTATTCGTTTCGTAACGTTTTGGTTGACAGTTAAATGTTTAAATGAGACAACATGAAGTCTCTTCAAAAGTTGGTGGACGATAAGATTTTATCTTATTTCATGTGTTTATGTTTATGTTTTCGTTTGTTTGTTATCGAAATAAATATATTTCGTTTATTATTTCTTATTATAAATCGAGTCGAAATATATATTTCGTAATAATTATAAAATGTTACGCTTTTTACCCTTATAGTTTCATATATTGACAGTTTATACCCCTGAACTTTCATAAAATGAAAATTTTTACCCCTAAACTTTCATAAAATGACAATTTTTACCCCTCAACTTTGGTGAAATGATAGTTTTTACCCTTGTAGTTTCAAAAATGACAATTTATACCCTCAACTATGGTTCGTTGGCAAAAATGACCCTTGTTTTAATAACTTTGAAATATTTACACTTTTGGCCCAAGAAAACTCTATCTTTCAGATTTGGCAAGTTTTACCCTTAAACTTCAGGTCGATTTCAGTTTAGGTCCTAGTTATAAAAGTAGTTAGAGTTTTGGCAGTTTTGACCCTCAAAGCATTTTTATTGTTTCACTCGATGTCCTTAATTCATTTTAACGCGTTTTAAGCTTAGGGAAAAGACACGACTTGTTACGACTCGTTTATACAAGTTATGATAAGTTTGAAAATAAGTTGATAAGGGCTTATTTGCTTATTTTCTAGCTTATAGCTTTTCAAAATTAAAAATAAGAATTAAAATGGGTGCGTTGGGTTTTTGTTCTAACTCGCCCAAAATAAAAATTAATATAGGCGAGACCATGCGTTATTTTTACAACGTTCTTAATCCTTCTTATAGTTTGCTAGGTGGTCTTTCTAACGGTTCAAATTCGAAGTTCTAAACCTTTGTCGTTTGCTCAAAATAATTATTCAAAGAGGGGGGTTTGGGACGATATATAAAGGATGTTTGTTTTTAGCGAGCGACCAACCCAAAACATGGTTCATTTTAGGACGGGGCGAGACCAAGTTTTGAAGATGCTTTTATTTCTATAATATCTATGCTGGAAGGTCTTTAAGATAGACAAAAATTCAGATTTTATGAGGGTGGTTTGGTGGTCGAAACAATTGTCCAAAGTGAGTCGATTGGAGCAATTGTCTCGGTAAGGAACAGAAAAGGAAAACGAGTTGGATTTTGGTTTTTAAACTTAAGACCGGACTTTTTGAGCATATTAGCAATATTGTCAACTTATCTAATTGCTTCTCTAAGTATTTTATAGCCTATTGTTCTATAAATAAAGGGTGTTTGTTTGGCTCGATATAAAAAAAGAAAAAAATTTGTTTTGAGTTTAAAACGGGTCACTCAAGTTTTGATATAAATAAAACCTTTGTTTTGCACTTTCAGGCCGAGTTTCCACAAAGTAGACGTAAAACATCATTTCGGACAACTTTTGTGTTTTAACTTTTCTATGAAACGGACCAGAAATGCCTCGTTTTGCGTAATTTAACATTCTGTAACAGAATGTATTTAACAGATTTTATGAAATTTCGAATTGCCGTAACTTTTGACTCGTATATTTGTTTTACGTGATTCAAATTGCTATATCTTCTATTTAATATTATCTATAACAATATGTAAACTACCAAATCTATATGTGGTTGGTTTAGTAGGAAATTTGGATAGAAAGTCTATTATTTTAACATTTATAAACCCAAGTTAACATATAGTTTCTTATAACTTATATTTTAAAGATCTTTGACCTAGCGTGCTATTAGGGCTTGATTAGTGACATGATTAAGTGTATTCTAAGTTGACAAAAAGAATGATAAAGGTCAAGATTACTTACTTGTTTACTTATTCGGTTATAAGTGGTTTTTGGCGAATTGACTTGGAAGATGAACACCAATGTTCCTCCTCCTTCTAAGCCTTTTTAGATTCTTTCTTTAGCTTCTATTTGGACTATAGGATCAGTAGATAGATGGGTGTGAGGCTGTTTTGGTGTAGTTCGAATTATGGGATGATTATGGAGTTATGGGTGTTTTGATTTATATAGGAAGGAAAAGCTAGGGTTTTCAAGGTTCTAAGTCATTGTGTTGTAGGAGAGGGAACATGATGAGGTGGTCTTATGCTACTTGGAAGCCATATGTGGTGAGGAGAGGTGGCGTGTGGTGTTATATGGTGGTGATGATGTGTTTCGAACTCTAGCCATGGATTCTACCTACTTGTTTTGATTATGGTTAAATATCTTGAAGACAAGGTGATGTGTAGTGGATATTTACCTAGTAAGATCCTTGTGGCTTAAGATTTTCCAAGTAGCAAGGTTGAACTGGTTTGGTTTATCTTCGGTAAAACCGAACTAGGTTATTTCATATGGATCGAATGGCTTCAAGTGTTGGTACATAGGGCTATAGAGTGTTGTACATAGGGTTTAAGTGAAATAACAAGGTTAGTTCAAGGCTTGGTTTGGACATTTATTGGGTAGGAATTAAATTAGGGCTTGTATGTATTATATATATGTCGAATTGTACATAAAATGGTAAGGAATTACATTGTGCTTTAAAGGGTTGTACCATAGGCTTGATAGGGTTGTACTAAGGTTCAAGAAATATAAAAAATATATTTTTAGGGTTTGCTTAAGTTAATTTAATTATATGTTGGTTTAATTAGGTTTAAAGTATATAAATGTAGTTTTTAGGTTTTTATGCATTGGACTCTTGTACATTAGGTTTAGGGACTTGTACTTAAATTTAGTATGCTTAAGAAATCTATTTTTAAGGTTGGTGCATAAAAAACTTGTATTGTGTGCTTTAAAATAAGTACCTTGAGGTTTATAATGTGATTTATATTTATATTATGTTGTTATGCATAAATGACTTGTACATTGGCTTGAAAGACTCGTACACTTATAATTTGTAGAAAACATATATATATATTAATTAGGGTTTATGACTTTATTACATAAAATCATAGTTTTTTAGGGTTTGTATCGGGAGTTAAAGTGAATTTAGGGTTTCTGTGCTTTAGGAGCTTGTACCTTAGCTTGGATGAGTTGTACTTTAGTGTTTTAGGGTTTAGTTTCTCATATTCATTGTTATAATGGTTTAGGGTTTCGTAGAAACTCTAATAGATAATGAATGTTTAGTTTGAACGTTTATTAGTCGTACGTTTAACGAATTAACGTAAAGTGACAAATGACATATCGTAGGATTTTTATACTTGACATATAAATGTTTATTTGAAATAAACATTAGGTAAGTTGATGTCGATCCGCGTGAGAGCACGTTTATCGAGGATGTGAGTTACGTCACATTAGATAGTAGTTATGATCAGATAAACTGATTACGTTAAAAAAAATAGACGTAGAAAATGGATAAGTATTCTTTCGTTAGAATATTAATACAAGTGGAATTTTACCGGTGGTTACAGTCTCATCCTCTTAACAGAATCCCGTCCCGGGATTCAATTTGTGTTAATTGAGGTGTTGTGTAAAAGGTGTAGATATCTATGGAATGTTGGCAACAGACTTGTCTACGAACAGTTCATCTAATGACAAAGCTTTGCTTTTGAATGAAGATTGTTTTAGGAAATTTGAAAAGATGATTGTTTCCTTCATGACATGATTCTTCCTGAATTATACATAGGTGATCAGGCTATGTATAATTGAGGACAAATGATGTGATGTTCGGCTTAGTCAAAGTAGGGTTAAGTTTTTCAAAAGTTTTAGATGGTATTCAATGTGTTATTTTTGTAAAATGGCAACCTAAATACCTTTTCAAGGTAACAAGAAAAATCGGTTCGCATAACGATAGTGAATAGTTGGTAGAGTGATAGATTATCAATTTCCGAGGTGGGAACATGATAGTTTGAAATAAAATTTTAGGAATGGGTCCTAGGATTTGTGGGAAAATCTTATAGGATGGTAATAGTCTTATTATTCGGTCAGGAATAAAATTTAAACCGATCCCTAATAGGATAACGGTATATTGTTAGAAATGGTTATGAACAAAGTGAGTGGAATAGGAAATGAAATTGATGAAGGTTGGGATCATCGTGAAAATAGTAAAAGATAGAGATTTCATTAGATAGGAAGGTACTTGTTACAACTAGATTATGCCACCGCACCTAAGGTAAAGTACAAAAAGAGAAATACAACCCTAGAGGGCTTGAATTATAGTTTTCTATTATAGCAGAAACTTCTTCTTTTGTTTAAACATTGTCCTTTGACGTTGCTGAGGTTCTAACGAGCTTCTATTCTCTTCAACTGGTCTTTTCGTCCTAATTGGTATTCTTAATCGGGCACTGATTCTTGTAGTGTCCTTTCCCACCACATCTGTGGCATATCACAGCTACTGGTTGCGCATTAACGACTGTGACCTTGCAGTCTCCTGTTTTGTGGCCTATTCCTTGGCATTTTCCGCACTTAGCAATGCTAGACCCAGTGTGATGCATTTTGCATCGGTTACACAAAGGTTGCTTCCCACGATAACCATTTCCTTCAGTAGGTGTGACGACGTGGTCTCTGCCAGCTTCCTGCCTGCGATTCTGTTGATGATGGTGGTTATTGCGGTTTGGTTGATAGTTGTTATGGTAGTTGTTGCTGCTGGGATGGTTGTTGTAGTGATGAGTGGTTCTCTTGTCATCAGGCTTCCGCTTGTGATCATTGCTTCCTTGGGTGGAACTACGCTTGATTTCGCGATCCATTAACTGTTGGGCTATGGTAATTGCCTCTTCCAATGATTGAGGCTTGGATGCAGTAACATTTCCCTCGATACTTCGAGGTAATCCTTTAGTGTACTTCTCCAAGGTTTTCTCAAGATCAGGCACAACATTTGGGCACAGGATAGCAAGTTCCTGAAATCTCCTATTGTAGGCCTTGAGATCAGTTCCTTTCACAACTAGTTGATGAAACTCATCCTCCAGCTTTTTAATCTCAGTACGGGGGCAGTATTTCTTTAGCATTTTCTTCTTGAAATCATCCCAAGTGAGTTGGTGAGCTGCTTCAACACCAATAGTTTGGGCGGTAGAAATCCACCAAGACAGGGCATCTTCCAAGAAAGTCCTTGTAGCAAAAGTAACCTTACAGTCTTCGGTACACCCACTTCTCACGAAGACTATTTCCATAAGCTCAAACCAACGAGCCAACTCAGTTGCTCTTTCTGTTCCTTTAAAGAAAGTTGGTTTGCAGTTTATGAAGTCCTTATAAGTGCACTTGCGAGCTGTAGCTGTCTCGCTTTCTCCATTGGGTCAACTAGTGCTTCCAGAATGGGCCATTGCTGCTGCTTGAGTCTCGAGTGTTGCAGCAACACTGTCTGCAACTAGTTTTCGGATAGCAGCTTGGGACATGGCTGGTTCTGGATTTGGTGAAGTACGAGGCATATTTCTATTAATACCACAAGAAAACACATGTTTAGAATTCGCGTAATAACATTGCCACAGTATAAGACCATAATCGTAAGATCACAACATGTCTAGATACTGTCATACATGTATGTAAAGTGATCAATACTGGCCCACATCAGTCAATATCGTAACACAGCGAAATACAACAAAATCACAACCACATATAGCCATAAATAACTTGCTAATTGTTATATGTATAACAAAATAGATACAAGCGTTATATTTATGACACACACCCCGTGGCTAGGATAAGGTACAAAAGCTGGTAGATATAAACTAAATACTAGCGTCATATCTATACTATACATCCCATGGCTGGGACATAGTACAAAAGCTAGTAGATAGGGATCTAATCTAGTGGCTACCAAATGCTCCTCCGAGTCGACTTTCGAGCTTAATGATCATGCTGATGAGGATCTGTATATACTCCTGGTATCAAGCCTGGATATCTCCCACTACTGTCTCTGGTGTGGTAATCCTAGTTTGAACCATCATCAGTTCTTCATCTCCTTTAGTCTATTATCATATATTAAAGGTATCCCTTGTCTCAGCTATCCGTGACGTTCCTCCGAGTTGTTTATCTTCCCTTGTATCCCAGTGTCTAACTTCTGCTGCATGGTTGCTAGGTCCTCAGCTGTATACTTCATCGACTCGATACGCTCGAGGGGTCGCTTATCGAGGTGACCCAAAGTAGTACCAACCTGCTCCTTATGGCGATCCATATGTGCTATGAGGGTAGAAATGGTAGGTTGTCGGTCCATTGCTGCCTGCGAACTTTCTCCTATCTTGAATACTCATGGTGGAAAAGTGAAATCGGGAGAGGGTGACCGTGGTAAAGAGGGATATCGGGCAATAGCGGCCATTGCTCTTTCTTTGAGCTCAAATGGTTGGGTCGGGGGAGAGAAATCTGTAGATGATGGTGGAGGTGGTAGAGAAGGACTTTATTTGAGTAATTATTTAAGTGTGAAAGGTGGTATGAAGGTGTAGCAAATAAAGTAGGTATGCGTAAAAGTTCTAGAACTATTTATACTGGGCTAGAATTATAGATTTTAAATAATGAAAGTTTCGGAAAATAGCTTGATGAATGTAGAGAAAGTCGTTGAACTTCAGCTTTTGTAGATGATGAGTCATTTTGTTCCTTAGTAATTCCATATCTTGTATTTTTAGCAGGAAAGTCAATAGATTGTGACAGATTTTAGGTAAAACATTATTACGTAAGATCGTGAAAAGTTTAGAGATCACTGAATCTAGTCCCAATGTCTTGGGAAAGTTTCATAGATCGCAAAAGTGTGGGAGTAGGTGCATGATTTGGGGATATGTGGCTGTGTCGTAATGCCCTAGAATAGTGTTAATGTCTAAAATCAATCCTAAACATACAACTTCTTACTAGATAATATTAAAGAAGAAGAGTGGAACTTGAATAGAAACTTTATTAATCACACACTTATCCTTAATACAAAACCTAGAATACTCTTAAGCACTATGAGGACCAACCTTCCAATTGAGGATGAAAGGTGGTATTTATACATTTCATGACATGGGTGGGCTTGGACAAAACTTGGGCCTTTTACATGGACTAATACTCATAACATTTACTTTATATGTTTAAGTCCAAGCCCTAATTTACTTAAACTAATTCATACAACGACACACTTAATTATAAATATTACAATAATAATGACCATCACTTTTAATAAATCCTAACAATCTCCCCCTAAGGGATGGTCATTCAAATAATGCTTTGAGTGATGTGGTCTTCCGTCTTCATAATCTTGTGCTTTGTGTGTCGTTGCAGAATAGTCTTTGTTCTTGTTCCTTCATGCACTGTGATCTTCAAAGTATCGTCTTTTTGTGGTTCTTGCCTTGATCAGCATCTTCTTTACTTTGGCTTCGCGTCCTCCAACATACTCATACCTCATGATCTTCGTACTTGTCATCCTTTCATGATTCATTACTTTGTTCTTGACTTCTTGATTAGCTTCTTGACTTTGTTGTTGCACTTTGTCTTTCACTTGATCTTTTGGTCTTGAACTTTTGCACTTGAGCTCTGTTGAGGATGATCTTTATATGTATGAGTATGCGGAGGTGAAGATGTTGGATACATCGGATGATGGTTGATGGACTTTTGTAGTACCTGCATAAAATTGTTAGCAATAATACGTCCAGCACTTACAGATTTGAATTTCGAGATTGTCGACAGCATAGTGTGAAGACTTTCTCTAATCCTAACCCAGGCCATTCTGAACCGGATACCACTGAAAGGGCTTACACAGACACACCGAAGTGCACCCACGATTCTGTGAGTCGCTGGAGATCACCCCACGACTGTAGACCGTTTAAAGTACGTAACTGATGAGTGCCTAGTTACTCATCATTTTAGGCCCATTTAATACATAAAAAAAATGCTAAAAACGGCCAAATATACCAAATTATACTACAGATATCCTTGGTTTGTGTTTTTATGTGTTTCAGGTACAAAAGGACTGAAAACGAGGCAAAACGGACAAAAACCGAGCACGAGATTGGAAAGTCATCAAAAGCCGAAGCTGGGAAAGGAATTTACGAGTTTAGACCACATTTATGATCAAGTTGTCAAAATAAACCCTCAAGAATATCAAGTTGTCAAGATTGGCCCTTGGAAGTATTTTTGCAAAAATGACAAGTTTGGTCCCGGGATTTTCAGAAATGGCAAAGTTGTTCCTTAAACTTTATTTCAATACCAATTCTAATCCTAAACTACTACAACTAAAACCCAATCCCTTTTATCCAAATAACTAACCCAGCCCAACTCCACCAAAAAGCCCAATCCCAAATAAATAACCCATCCCGTTCCTTTTAGCTAAAACCAGGTTGACCCTGGTCAAACCCACTCACTCTAAAACCATTGCCCGCCAAAAACCAATACCACCCATCACCACCCTCTCCCTGACATCCCCCTCACCCTGCTTCTTCACCTCTACACTCCACCTTCCCCCTCCTCCAATGAGCTTATTTCCAAGTACTAACTTCACGTGAGGCTGTCCAGCTAGAAATCCACCTAATAACTTTTTGGCGCCAAAAATGGATTGAATGGCTGAGATGATCACAAGCATATCTAATGGTCCAGAAATGATCAGAGAGCTTAAGAAGGAAGATCCCAGCTTATTTTAGTATAAATAAGACCTTTTATAAGCCAAAAATAGCATGTAGATTTTTTAGTTAAGTCGTATTTGTAGTTTAATGTTTTAATTAATAGGAATTTAAGTTTTCAGTAGCAATTCAAGTTTATCTAAGCTCATTTGTCTTTAAATTTTTCAACATTGTACTATCTTCAAAAGTTAATGAAATTTCAAGTTTCAAAGTCCTCTGTTAATTCGAATTAAGCTTATTGGTGATTGAAAAAGATTCTTTTCTGTTTCTATAAGCTCACATAAGCTCACTATAGCTTTTTGTAAGCTTATAATAGTTCAAAACTAATCTAATCCAAAAATACCAAAAAAGTCAAAGAAAGTCAAAGGAGGTTCAAAATATGTAGCTTATGGATGATGGGCAGAAATGGAAGGACCCATGGGTTTCACTAGCTTATTGATAAGCTAGAGCTTGTTGAGAAGCTCCTCGAGCATTAAAACCCTTGTTTTGAGCAAAGGGCAATTGTGAGTAAAAAATCCAAAATTTATGTTTCACTGTTCATGTGGTTATTTTAGTGCTTATTTGCCTTTTCCTGTGCTTATTGGTTCTGTTGATGATAATGTAGGCTAGTTTGATAGTTAGTATTAGGTTGATCCTTGTTTTCACTTAAAAACCTTAAAATAGTCATAAATTAGCTTAAAGTAGATTAGCTTATTTTTGTGCTTAATCCTAGGTAAAAGTTGCTTATATTAGCTCAATTAAGTTAGAAAATCATCTGTTAGTAGGAATCTTACCTTGTTTTGGCCTAATTCAGTTTGAATCTTAAAAAGCAGTAGATAAAGGTGTGTTTGGATTAAGGCTCTAAAATGGGTTAGATTCTGAGTACTGTTCATTTGCATGTTGAGAAACTTTAAGCTAGCTTAATTTTGCTTATAGAAGCTGTTTGTGGCTTGTGTTAAACTTATTTGAAGGATTTGGAGGATTTGAGTGACTACTGTACACTTAAGGATAGAATCTACTCATATCTGCTTATCTTAGAGATAAGCAGATTTAATGCTTGTTTTTGTTGTCTTTAAGTTCATACTAGTTCATTAAGTGTATGCTTAAGAGTTGGTTTCAATGCATTAAGAATTGAGGACATTGTGATCAAATTCCCAAGTCTGCCATCACAGACTCACCATAGCATACTGCATTTTCTTGATTTTGCCATTTTTAGCCTTTTTCTTTTATTTTTAATTTGTTGGATATAAGTTGTCATAAGCTGAATTTTGGCACAATTAGATTTGGCTTGCTCACCTAGTTATTTCATATTTTTATAGATTTTTAGAATTAGCTTATAATAGCTTTTGAGTGGCTTGAAAAGAGCACTTTTTCCCCTGTACCATAGTGTATCAGCAGACCTTGTGCTTAATTTGCTTTGCTCAGTGCTTATTTGCCTGTTTTTGGTGGCTTGTTAAGTTTCCTTTTAGTTTATTTTCAGTTACTTAACTTATTTCAGTTGCCATTTAGTTTATAAATAGCTTAATCAGCCCATTAGATATTAATTTCAGCTTATTTCCTTAAAAAGCCAACTGATCAGTCCATATGCCTTATTTCTGAGCTTATTTGTTGTTTTCAAAAATAGTTTCAGTTATAAAATATGCTCCTAATCATGTGCTTATTCAGTTTGCAAAAAGAAAAAAAAAAAAAAAAAAAAAAAAAAAAAACAAAAGTTCATAACCAGTGTTCGAACCCCGGTCTGCACACTCACAAGCCACATACACCCCAACTGCCCTTGGTCTTTTTCACTAAACCTTTGCCCACTTTTTTACTTAACCTTGTTTTTTATTCTAAGCTTAGTTCCCTTTTAAGCTTATTAACAGCTTATCTGAATAAGCTGTTGGCTCAATTTTATTTTTCCTAGGATTAGAATAACCCTTAGCACTTTCCTGTAATTTTTCATAATTTTCCCTTTTCAATTAGTATTTTTAATATATTTTTCTTTTAAAAACAGTTTTTAATTCATAATAAATAAAATAAAAGTCCAAAAAATATAATTCTTTTTTTCTAAAATTTTCTTTTATCATTTAGGACTTAGTAAATTTAAATTTGCACTTGTAGGGTTGATTTTTAAAGATTTTAGTTTTTAGGCTCGTTTTTGGAATTCCCGGTTTGCGTTTTTAGTGTAATTTCGTTATTTGCTTAATTTTCTTTGGTTATTCACTTTCCATCACTCAATTAGAATATTAAAAAACCAAAAATCCAAAATCCACACTTCAAGCACTTTAATTCCAAACCTTACACGAAATCCTCGATTCACACCTCGCTGGGACACGACCCGGGTAATCACTTGCCCGGTATCTCATATCGTATTCACGGGTTTTGCAAGTTGGCCTTTTTCCAAAAGGGTTGATTTGTTGATCCCCGCGTATCACGCATATCCGTATGATATTTTCATATATACTATTTTACACGGATCAGTTTTTGGCGCCGTTTGGTCCCTCAAATGAACTTTCTAACTACATCAAGTCAAATGAGGCTAACATGAGGTCAATGCAAAATCAAATCACCACTTTGAAAAATGATTTTCAAACCTCAATGTCTAAACAAGGTCAAGAGCTTAAAAGTGAACTTAGGAATACAAATCACAAAATTGATCAATCTCAAAATAAAATTGAGAACATGTTTGCTAGCCTCATGAACCAAATGAATCAAGCTTCAACTTCGGGAACTCTTCCGGGAAATACCATTCCCAACCCGAAGGGTGAGTTGAAAGCTATTGCCACTCGTAGTGGTAAGGCATATGATGGACCCTTGATTCCTACTCCTTCTCCGGTGAAGGAAGTGGAACGAGAGACCAAGGTGACAAAGGACAAAGTGCAAATTACAAGCCCACAAAGTACCGCACACGTCCAACCTCCGGTCGTCCAATCTAAAATTCCAGAACCCGATGTTCCGAAGACCAATCCTAAGCCTTCAATTCCTTATCCTTCGAGGCTTAATGATCAAAAGCTCAGTGATAAAACTAATAGTCAAATGATGAAGTTTCTTGAAATCTTTCAAAAGTTACACTTCGACATTAGTTTTGCGAATGCTCTTCTCTACATGCCAAAGTTTTCTTCTACATTCAAGAGTCTCCTTAGCAATAAGGAAAAATTGTGTGAATTGACAAAGACTCCATTGAATGAGAATTGTTCGGCGGTGATCCTTAAAAAGTTGCCAGAAAAACTAGGAGACCCCAGCAAATTTCTTATTCCTTGTGATTTCCAAAAGCTTGATGAATGCTTAGCCTTGGCCGATCTCGGCGCAAGCGTCAATCTAATGCCTCTTTCAGTTTGGAAAAATCTTTCTCTTCCAGAGCTTACTCCTACACGGATGACTCTCGAGCTTGCAAACAAATCGGTCACTATTCCGAAAGGTATTGTCGAAGATGTCTTCGTGAAGGTGGGCAAGTTCCGTTTTCCTGCTGACTTCGTAGTAGTCGATTTTGATGCCGATCCTTGTGTCCCCCTTATCTAGGGAAGACCATTCTTGAAAACGGCTCGTGCATTAATCGATGTCTACGAAGGTGAGATGACTCTTAGGGTAGGAGATGAAAAATTGGTCATAAATATTGAAAGCACTTCAAAATATCCTCCCGAGCATGAAAGCGAGTCAATTAACCAAATTGATATCATTGATACTACATGCGAGGAATACTTCCAAGAAGTGCTAAGTGGCAATCCCACTTCATCAGATCCTACCGTTGCTCTCTCTTCCCCCTCTCTCACTCCGTTTGAGGGAGGTGACTTCATCTTGGAAGAGATCAAGGCTTGTTTATCTTGTGATTCAATTCCTTTTGGAATTGATGATGGTGTATTTGACTCGGCGGGAGACATTCTTCTCATCGAGAAGTTGCTTAACGATGATCCATCATCTCTCCCTCCGAAAGAACTTCATAATGAGGAAATCAAATCTGTTGAAAATTCTGATGATCCTCCGGAGGTCGAACTTAAGGACTTACTGCCTCATCTCGAATATGCATTTTTGGATGGTACCAATAAATTACCCGTCATAATTGCTAAAGATTTAAATGATGAGGAGAAAACCGCTCTCATAAAGGTTTTAAAGTCACACAAGCGAGCCATCGCTTGGAAACTTTCCGACATTAAGGGTGTTAACCCGGAATTTTGTACACACAAGATTTTAATGGAAGATGACTTTAAACCAGCGGTTCAACATCAAAGAAGGGTTAATCCTAAAATCCATGAGGTTATCAAAAAGGAGGTTCTTAAACTCCTTGATGCCGGCTTGATTTACCCTATCTCGGATAGTCCTTGGGTGAGCCCCGTTCATTGTGTGCCTAAAAAGGGTGGCATTACCTTTATTGAAAATGATGAAAACGAGTTGATTCCTACTCGATTGGTAACGGGATGGCGTGTATGCATTGACTACCGAAAGTTAAATGACGCCACCCGTAAAGACCACTTTCCTTTACCCTTCATGGACCAAATGCTCGAAAGACTAGCGGGAAACGAATACTATTGTTTTCTCGACGGTTTCTCGGGTTACTTCCAAATTCCCATTGATCCGTAAGATCAAGAAAAGACCACTTTCACGTGCCCTTACGGAACATTTGCCTACCGACGTATGCCTTTTGGCTTATGTAATGCTCCGGGCACGTTCCAAAGGTGTATGATGGCCATTTTTCATGACATGATCGAAAAGACTATGGAGGTCTTTATGGATGATTTCTCGGTCTTTGGGGATTCTTTCACCACATGTCTCTCCCATTTGGACAATATGCTTAAACGTTGTGAAGACACTAATCTTTGTCTAAATTGGGAGAAAAGTCATTTCATGGTCAAAGAGGGCATTGTCCTCGGCCATAAGATTTCTAAAAACGGGATTGAGGTCGATAAGGCTAAAGTTGATGTTATCGCTAAGCTACCTCATCCCACTACCGTCAAAGGCATTCGGAGTTTTCTTGGTCACGCCGGTTTCTATCGTAGATTCATTCAAGATTTTTCAAAAATCGCCCGGCTGATGACTCGTCTCCTTGAAAAGGAAACTCTATTCATTTTTTCTAAAGAGTGCATTGAAGCTTTTCAAACTCTTAAGAAGAAACTCACCGAAGCACCAATCTTAGTTGCCCCCGATTGGGACCTACCTTTTGAGCTTATGTGCGATGCTAGTGATTTTGCCATAGGTGCGGTCTTGGGGCAACGAAAAACAAAACATTTTCAGCCTATACACTATGCAAGCAAAACTATGACCGAGGCTCAAGCTCATTACACCACAACGGAAAAATAATTATTAGCCGTGGTGTATGCTTTTGAAAAATTCCGGCCATACTTGATCTTGTCAAAAAGCATAGTGTATACGGACCACTCGGCTCTCAAATATCTCTTTGCAAAACAAGATGCAAAGCCGAGATTGCTCCGATGGGTTCTCCTCCTCCAAGAATTTGATATCATTATCCGTGATAAAAAAGGAGCCGAGAACCTCGCTGCTAATCATCTGTCCCGATTAGAAAATCCCCATCAAAGTGTGCTCGAGAAAAAGGAAATAAATGAAACATTTCCTCTCGAGACACTTAACGTGGTATCTTTTCGTGGTGATTCTAGTACCCCATGGTTTGCCGATTTTGCAAACTACCATGCGGGAAACTTTGTTGTGAAAGGGATGTCGTCCCAACAAAAGAAAAAATTCTTCAAAGACGTGAAGCATTACTTTTGGAATGACCCCTACTTGTTTAAAGTGTGTGCGGATCAAGTCATTCGGCGGTGTGTTCACGGCCAAGAAGCCGTTGATATTCTTAAAGCTTGCCACAATGGACCCACCGGGGGACATCATGGCCCGAACTACACCGCCAAGAAGGTGTTTGACTCCGGTTTCTATTGGCCCACAATTTACCGTGATGCCCATGACTTAGTCAAATCTTGTGACTCTTGTCAACGTCAAGGGAAAATCACGCAAAAAGATGAAATGCCGCAAAATGTCATTCAAGTTTGCGAAATCTTTGACGTTTGGGGCATAGACTTTATGGGGCCGTTCCCGTCTTCACGAGGGAACAAGTACATACTCGTGGCTGTTGATTATTTGTCTAAATGGGTTGAAGCGAAAGCACTCCCCACCAACGACGCCCGAGTAGTTTGTAAATTTTTGAAATCTCTCTTTGCTCGGTTTGGAACTCCCCGTGCTATCATTAGTGATCGCGGTACGCACTTTTGCAATGACCAATTTGCAAAGGTCATGCTTAAGTACGGTATCACTCACCGTCTTGCTACCGCGTATCACCCACAAACAAGTGGACAAGTGGAAGTTTCCAACCGTGGTTTGAAAAGAATTTTGGAAAGGACCGTAGGTGAAAACCGTGCATCTTGGTCGGATAAATTAGATGATGCACTTTGGGCCTTCCGTACCGCTTACAAAACACCCATCGGGTGTACTCCTTACAAGCTTGTGTACGGAAAGGCGTGTCATCTACCGATCGAGCTCGAGCACAAAGCCTATTGGGCCTTGAAGCATGCAAACTTTGACCTTAAATCCGCGGGTGATCACCGGAAAGTTCAACTCAATGAATTAAATGAACTTCGTGATCAAGCCTACGAGAACTCTTTGATCTACAAAGAAAAGACAAAGAAGATCCATGACTCCAAGATCAAAAACCGCGTTTTCAACGTTGGTGATCGAGTCCTTCTTTTTAATTCTAGATTGAAGATATTCTCGGGTAAACTTAAAACCCGTTGGACCGGACCATTCACTGTTGCCAAAGTTTTTCCTTATGGTACCGTCGAGTTATCTCAAAACGACGGACCAAACTTCAAGGTGAACGGTCATAGGTTGAAGCATTACTTTGGAGGGGACATACCACCCATGGTTGTCCCGGATCTCCAAACTTTCCCCATGGACCAATGAATTTGGGGTCGAGTCAAGCTAGTGACTCGGTTAACAAAAACATTAGCATTTCATAGGTGACAACCCATGTTTCTGACTTCTTTCTATTTTCTGACACTAAGTGTGGGGGAATTCCTCTACTGTGCTTTGTTTTGTGTGTTGTTTGCTCTTGTTTGCAGGTTTCCCTTAGATCGTGATGATTGATGCGCCTGTTTTCAATCCAGCCGCCCAATATCCGATCTTTTTGCTAACGATTATCTAGGGATATCTTTTTAATCCTGTTTGTGAAAATAGAGAATTCTGTCACACACTTGGCTATTAGTATTATCTTTTTACGTTCTAAGTGTCGGCATAATAGCCGGTACTTTGAATATTGAGGGCAATATTCAATTCTAAGTGTGGGGGGGAATTCTCGCGAATTTTGTCACATTTGTACCTTCTAGTGCCCTAGTACCCCCGTTTTGGCCAAAATTTTAGATTTTTTTGCGTTTTTGAATAAGAAATTGCATGAAAAAGAAGTGTTTTGCCCATAAAAAAAAGAGTGTTTAGTCTTGATTAGGTTAGAACAAAGGGAATCCCGACTCTGCCAGAGTGTTGATCTGGCTGCTTTCTTAACAATTAGACTAAGGTTTTACGATTTGTGCAAATGAAAAT
This sequence comes from Artemisia tridentata subsp. tridentata, assembly GCA_021014915.2. Lineage (NCBI taxonomy): Eukaryota > Viridiplantae > Streptophyta > Magnoliopsida > Asterales > Asteraceae > Artemisia > Artemisia tridentata. Next base: position 217,621,430 of record CP139503.1, read on the forward strand.
GCTAAGCGTAGAGTAGTTGGTTCTCTTTAGAGCTTATACAAGTAATCTATGGCTTTTCCTTCCAGGAGCTCCTAATCTGAATAAATAAGTGCTGTTTTCAAACGTTTGAACGTTGAAATCATGTTGTTATGCAAAACAAATTTTTATACAATTTTGATATAGAGCCCGAGTTCAACTTTTTATTTTAATTTTTGAGAAAGCATATATATATATATAATAATAATAAAAAAAAAAGTGAAAAAATGAAAAAAAAAATGAAAAAATGAAAAAGAAAAAAAAATGGAATGATATTGCAAAATAAGAAAATGGAATGATATTGCAAAATGCAATAAATTTTGATGCTGCAAAAATAAAGATGTATATGTTAATAGTGTAGGGTTATTTTCAGAACAAAAAAAAAAGTCGAGAACTGCGAGAACCGATCTGAGCCATCTATTATTTGATCAATGGCTATAAATGTTGGTGGCACAAAGGTAATAAACTTAAACTCTAAGTTACATTATTTAATTGATGGAAGGGCATTTAGGGGATTTCAACACTGATATTTTAAACCCATTTAGCTTAAAAAACGTTACAAATTTTTCATAATATCACAATAAAAAACTGTTCCACTAAATAAGGAATTTGATTGTGAAATAATCATATCATTAAAACTCACGATCTCCCTTTTCAGATCTATTCTTCTTCTCCCTGGACACATAGTAAACTCCGCACCTTCACCCTCCGATGACTATGAAGATATTGTTAAGGTATATCCTTTTTCTTTCTTTGCGAGTGTTTTTTTCTTCATTAATTTATATTTTGTCACTCATAATGACCATTAAATAACCATTTATTTATATTATGTCAGAGTAATCAACAAATCAAAATTCATCATAGAAGTTTCGTTCATTATGGATATGTTGCTGGTGGTGTTTCGAGATCTCGATTTAGAAGAGTATATTTTTTGTGGTGCAGGTTGGTAGATTCGATCTTCTTTCTAACTGAAAAAATATGGGTTTTGATATGATCATAGATTCGGTGTGATGTTTTTTTGGCTTTGGATCTGAATTTTTTTTTGGCCTTCGTTCTAAAAACGAAATGTGTTTCGATTTGAAATTTAGATCTACGACGCTATGTTTAACAGATCTACAACGTCAACAATGTTTTGTTTGGTTACAATGTGATTTAATTATTAGGTTAGACTTGATGTTGATAGATCAGGTAAGTATTGCTCACACGTAACTAAATGAAAGTCACTCTACTGATTTTGTTAAATTTCTTGCGTTAGTTACAAACTTACAATGTAGTAGATTCGATTTGATATGTGTTTCTAGGTTAATATAAAATTAATGGAATGATGCATATGTGTTTTATGGCTGGTATAAAATCAATACAGTTAACATAAAATTATGTGCATATGTATTTCAAGGTTAATATAAAATTTATGGAATGATGCACATGTATTGGTAAGTCTTATAGATATAAAGATACGATGCACATGTGTTGGTAAGTGTATATTGCTTATAAAGATAATGTATGCCTAGATGAATAAAAAGAACAAAAGATGTACTCCCTAGAGTGAATATTATTCGGTATGCCTAGATGAATAATATATCATTTTCGTTCTTCTTGTATGGAAAAAGAAACTGCATTTTGATTAATAAACACATGTAATTCGGTTAATATGCACATATATTTTTATAAAGTGGTCAGTTTAGAAAATTATGCATATGTATTTTCATCATTGTTTACTTTCGATCTCAAGATTCTACAAGGTTTAGTTATGTTTAAATGGCTTATCAAGGTTAATTAATTTATTGACTTTGTAGTTTTCTTTTTTTAGTTTCTCTAATTAGTATTTACTAGTTTAACAAAATGTTGTGTTTTGATTTCACAGGTCTTTTGTTTTTTTATGTGTTTGAAAAAGATAACGCAGATGATACACATGTGCATACAAGTGCATATGGATGGAACGAACGCATATGTCCAAGAAAGGCAAGAGCGACTAATGAGGAGAAATACATGTGCATACATCAAAACAAAATCCAATTCTGTTAAAGATTATCGGTGCACACATGCAAAGACATTTTATACCGTATTTGTATATCATATGATGTAAATGTTTATGTACTTGTATCTAGTGGCTAGAATAATAGATTGGTCGCATTTGCACATGTATCTATTTGTATATCATATGATGTTAATGTTTATTTACCGTATTTGCACATGTATTCTATTATATCAACACATTTTTTTATATATTTGTGACCAAAACACATTAAAGGTTTAAGCAATTGAACATTAAAAATATATGTAAATTTACATTATATGAAAAGAAAAAAACACATATGCACCTTACTTTTGAAATCATACACACTGAAAATAAAAATTATTTAAAAAAAAAAAGAAAAAAAAAGTTTCCTAAAATTTAGGAACTAAAAAAACGTTTTTTTATTAAAAAAAGCAAAAAGAAATTAAAAAAAGTAATTTTACGATTATACCCTTTTGAATTAAATAATAAAAATAAATATTCAAAAAAATCTGATTGGTTGATGCTGGTTCTCGCAGTTCTCGACCTTTTCTTGGTTTTGAAAATAACCCTTCCCTATGTTAATAAATGTAGGAAAATTGCTTTCTCTTAAATTTAAATCGGAAGTTGAACTTGGATTCGTCAATTTTGTCATAAAAGTTAAACGGTAATTTAGTAGATTGTTGATTTTAAAGACCCCGAAAGCTCCGGTACTATTCTCTGTGAGGTGTCAAAAGCCTGGTTACCTAAAACCAACTGGTTTGGGATGTGCCGAGAAGAAAGCCGTTACATGGAGTGATATCACCTTTGAGTCTCTAATCTCTAAATGGTTGTTTGTTGTTATCTATTTAAGTGTTTAATACTAGCTTAGTGGGAATATCCAAAATCTTTGAAATCGAAATTCCGCTGATTCCGGTACTATTCTCTGTGGGGTGTCAAAAGCCTGGTCACCTAAAACCAACTGGTTTGGGATGTGCCGAGAAGAAAGCCGCTACATGGAAAAGGACCTTTTCGATCCTTAGATTGTCGAGGTTCCCGGTAAATTAGTATTTGACTTAAACAAGTAACAACCATAATAAATGTCAATTTTTGCGGTCAAAATTTTGAAAATGAGCACAGTCACCTAACTTGAATAAATTGTGGGAGTGAAAAGTTAAGTTTCGGCTTACATAGATTATTAGTATAAGTAGTGTTAGCATTTTACAAAAATATTTGCACATTGAGTTTAAGCTTAGTTGGGAGTATAAAAAAGAGGATGACGATTACAATTCCCTGGAGACACCCATTTTGTGTGAATCCCGTTCCATGATACCATTTTTGAAAATCAAGCATTTTATCTATTTTTGTTCTAGTTTAAATTTCTTGCATTGAATAAAAAGTCGAAACGGGGTATGCTTGGTATTCTTTTAATCATTTCATTACTTCATATGATCGGATTGCTAGGGACTAGCAATTGATAGTGTGGGGGTATGATGAGTGCCTAGTTACTCATCATTTTAGGCCCATTTAATACATAAAAAAATGCAAAAAACGACCAAATATACCAAATTATACTGCATATACCCTTGGTTTGTGTTTTTATGTGTTTCAGGTACAAAAGGATTGAAAATGAGGCAAAACGGACAAAAACCGAGCACGAGATTGGAAAGTCATCAAAAGCCGAAGCCGGGAAAGGAATTTACGAGTTTGGACCACATTTATGATCAAGTTGTCAAAATCAACCCTCAAGAATATCAAGTTGTCAAGATTGGCCCTTGGAAGTATTTTTGCAAAAATGACAAGTTTGGTCCCTGGATTTTCAGAAATGGCAAAGTTGGTCCTTAAACTTTATTTCAATACCAATTCTAATCCTAAACTACTACAACTAAAACCCAGTCCTTTTTATCCCAATAACTAACCCAGCCCAACTCCACCAAAAAGCCCAATCCCAAATAAATAACCCATCCCGTCCCTTTTAGCTAAAACTAGGTTGACCCTGGTCAAACCCACTCACTCTAAAACCATTGCCCGCCAAAAACCAATACCACCCATCACCACCCTCTCCTTTACATCCGCCTCACCCTGCTTCTTCACCTCTACACTCTACCTTCCCCCTCCTCCAATGAGCTTATTTCCAAGTACTAACTTCACGTGAGGCTGTCCAGCTAGAAATCCACCTAATAACTTTTTGGCGCCAAAAATGGATTGAATGGCTGAGATGATCACAAGCATATCTAATGGTCCAGAAATGATCAGAGAGCTCAAGAAGGAAGATCCCAGCTTATTTTAGTATAAATAGGACCTTTTGTAAGCAAAAAATAGCATGTAGATATTTTAGTTAAGTCATATTTGTAGTTTAATGTTTTAATTAATAGGAATTTAAGTTTTCAGTAGCAATTCAAGTTTATCTAAGCTCATTTGTCTTTAAATTGTTCAGCATTGTACTATCTTCAAAAGTTAATGAAATTTCAAGTTTCAAAGTCCTCTGTTAATTTGAATTAAGCTTATTGGTGATTGAAAAAGCTTCTTTTCTGTTTCTATAAGCTCACATAAGCTCACTATAGCTTTTTGTAAGCTTATAATAGTTCAAAACTAATCTGATCCAAAAATACCAAAAAAGTCAAAGAAAGTCAAAGGAGGGTCAAAATCAGTAGCTTATGGATGTTGGGCATAAATGGAAGGACCCATGGGTTTCACTAGCTTATCTTTTATAAGCTAGAGCTTGTTGAGAAGCTCCTCGAGCATTAAAACCCTTGTTTTGAGCAAAGGGCAATTGTGAGTAAAAAATCCAAATTTTATGTTTCACTGTTCATGTGGTTATTTTAGTGCTTATTTTCCTTTTCCTGTGCTTATTGGTTATGTTGATGATAATGTAGGCTAGTTTGATAGTTAGTATTAGCTTGATCCTTGTTTTCACTTTAAAACCTTAAAACAGTCATAAATTAGCTTAAAGTAGATTAGCTTATTTTTGTACTTAATCCTAGGTAAAAGTTGCTTATATTAGCTCAATTAAGTTAGAAAATCATCTGTTAGTAGGAATCTTACCTTGTTTTGGCCTAATTCAGTTTGAATCTTAAAAAGTAGTAGATAAAGGTGTGTTTGGATTAAGGCTCTAAAATGGGTTAGATTCTGAGTACTGTTCATTTGCATGTTGAGAAACTTTAAGCTAGCTTAATTTTGCTTATAGAAACTGTTTGTGGCTTGTGTTAAACTTATTTGAAGGATTTGGAGGATTTGAGTGACTACTGTACACTTAAGGATAGAATCTGCTCATATCTGCTTATCTTAGAGATAAGCATATTTAATGCTTGTTTTTGTTGTCTTTAAGTTCATACTAGTTCATTAAGTGTATGCTTAAGAGTTGGTTTCAATGCATTAAGAATTGAGGATATTGTGATCAAATTCCCAAGTCTTCCATCACAGACTCACCATAGCAGACTACATTTTCTTGATTTTGCCATTTTCAGCCTTTTTCTTTTATTTTTAATTTGTTGGATATAAGTTGTCATAAGCTGAATTTTGGCACAGTTAGATTTGGCTTGCTCACCTAGTTAATTCATATTTTTATAGATTTTTAGAATTAGCTTATAGTAGCTTTTGAGTGGCTTGAAAAGAACACTTTTTTCCCTGTACCATAGTGTATCAGCAGACCTTGTGCTTAATTTGCTTTGCTCAGTGCTTATTTGCCTATTTTTGGTGGCTTGTTAAGTTTCCTTTTAGCTTATTTTCAGTTACTTAACTTATTTTAGTTTCCATTTAGTTTATAAATAGCTTAATCAACCCATTAGCAGCTTATTTTCTTAAAAAGTCAACTGATCAGTCCATATGCCTTATTTCTGAACTTATTTGTTGTTTTCAAAAATAGTTTCAGTTATAAAATATGCTCATAATCTTGTGCTTATTCAGTTTGCAAAAAGAAAAATAAAAAAATAAAAAAAAAAGCAAAAGTGCATAACCAGGGTTCGAACCCTGGTCTGGATACTCACAAGCCACACATACCCCAACTGCCCTTGGTCTTTTTCACTAAACCTTTGCACACTTTTTTACTTAACCTTGTTTTTTCATTCTAAGCTTAGTTCCCTTTTAAGCTTATTAACAGCTTATCTGAATAAGCTGTTGGCTCAATTTTATTTTTCCTAGGATTAGAATAACCCTAAGCACTTTCCTGTAATTTTTCATAATTTTCCCTTTTCAGTTAGTATTTTTAATATATTTTTCTTTTAAAAATAGTTTTTAATTCATAATAAATAAAATAAAAGTCCAAAAAATATAATTCTTTTTCTAAAATTTTCTTTTATCATTTAGGACTTAGTAAAATTAAATTTGCACTTGTAGGGTTAATTTTTAAAGATTTTAGTTTTTAGGCTCGTTTTTGGAATTCCCGGTTTGCGTTTTTAGTGTAATTTCGTTATTTGCTTAATTTTCTTTGGTTATTCACTTTCCATCACTCAGTTAGAATATTAAAAAACCAAAAATCCAAAATCCACACTTCAAGCACTTTAATTCCAAACCTTACACGAAATCCTCGATTCACACCTCGCTGGGACACGTCCCGGGTAATCACTTGCCCGGTATTTCATATCGTATTCACGGGTTTTGCAAGTTGGCCTTTTTCCAAAAGGGTTGATTTATTGATCCCCGCGTATCACGCGTATCCGTCTGATATTTTCATATATACTATTTTACACGGATCAGTAACCATCATGATATAAGTGGCAAGATCCGAAGATCTCATTAAGACTCTTACAACTTGTGTCCTTTTTGGCGAACAGAAGTGTAGTATATAGGAAGTGTTCCTAAGAGATGTTTTAATGAATCTCATGGCTCTAGACTCGATAATGTGCGTTTTGGTTTTAGTCGTCGGAGGCATGGAGCAGAGTGCCACCTTTTCAATATCAACGCATCTCGGAGTAAGAGGCCGATAGATTATGCAGTGTTCTCTGTGAGAAATGAAACAAATATCTTTTAAGAGATATCTGAGTGGCTAGGAGGGGTGGTGCAGTGCGTTACTGGGTCCATGACGTCTTGTCTTCAATATCAGTATCAGCTTAGTGAATACCGATAGCAGATGTATTGACCCGGTTTCTGCCCTAAGTTTTCATGGAGGGCTATTTCTTTTCACCCTTTCATAAAACTTTTCTTTTTAATTCTTCAACCCCTTCTTTTCCTTTCTCATTTACTCCTTTTTTTCAATCTTACCTAAGGACTTCTAATTCTAATCTATTGGAGTTGTCCTTGGGTAGATCCCTCCGGCTCTGGCGGATCATAGGACATAACCTAACCATAATCCCCTTATTACTCCATGATTATCCTAGATTAGTTGATCACTTGCCATAAAACCTTTTGTGAAAATCTCTCAAAGTGTTTATGAGTAAAACACATTTAGTTAACACTTCGAGAGTTTTACATTTTCTGAAATACTCCCCCTTCACATGTGCTCATGCATTTTTTATATAAATTTGCACATGTTGGGTAGAGTTCGCACATTTTTGAATTGATCGATTTTCAATTAATATGACCTTCGTGAGACACGTTTACATCACTAGTTAGACTAGCTTGAAATTATTACCCGTCCCGGTCATATCAAAAATGAATCTCTCGAATTGGTACTGATGCGTGGTTTTGCAACCTTACAACAGGTTTTACCTCTCGAGGGATCTCAAGAGGCTTACAACCCCACCAGGCAGTGTACCTGACCGATGTAGTATAGTGTAGTGGTAAGTACGGGGGATTGATCGTTCTCCACAGGGAATAGTGTTCGTTAGGTATGAAAAACTACTCTAATAGGTCTAAGGGTGAGAGAAGATTCTTTTTATGTTTTTATATTTTTTTTATGAAAGCAAGTAAAATCTCGGGTTTTAAGGAGTGGGCGGAATTAGTTGCTAGTCAACTAACCCAAATAACTACGAATGCAATTAAAATAAAATAACTGAAAATGAAAAAGTGGTAAAACTTATGTGGAGAAAAATGTGTTTACTTAGATTTCCTTACTCCCTAACTATCTTTTACCGGTTGATTAGTGTGTATTAATTACGTGGATGACGGGTGTATTCCTTAATACCATTCGTGGGGTGGCGTACGTACTTCCCCAACTCTATGAACTCCTACTTCACTCCTATGTCGAGCCGGCTAGGAAGCTCCTAACATGGGATCACTAGAATTCGCTCATGCATTAAATACAACCATAAAAACCTTTAGTACGCATTGGTTCATGTTTCTTAAGACGTTCAAGCAAGTTACCGAATAGGAAGTTAGCCAGTTTTCTTAAGCCTAACATAGATAAACAATCATCCAATACAACTAATAACACACTAATAACCAATAATCAATAGCTAGGTTTCATTAGATCTAAGCAAACACAAAGATAACCTAGCCTAACATGTTAAACAAAAGACAAGAACAAGATAGAATCAAACAACACATAGACATATTGAATGATTAATTGATAACTTATCTTCAATGTAACATGGAAGATCTCAAGGCAAAAAGCCTTGAAAAAGCTGCTAAAATCGTCTTAGGGTTTTCACACACAAAGTTCCCCAATAAGTTCCACCCTAATGACAAAAAATTGCAAAACTATATATAGACTTTCAGATCTGACGGCGTCACGTTATGGAGTGTGACGCCGTCACCTCGCCGCTTTTAGGGTTCCCGGATGGCCTTCTTGACGCCGTCCCTCTTTAGCTCTCCAAAATCCGTTCTGGCTTATCAAGGCTTGACGCCGTCAGAATTAGGCGTGACGCCGTCCCTCTTTAAATTAAGCCGTGACGACCTTGATCACTTCAAAGGGTGACGCCGTCAGAATTCCCATGCAAATTTCTCTGGCTTATCATGAGTAATTTTCATATCCACCTTTTTCTTGCCAAGCCATGACGCCGTCCAGGGAAATTCCTGACGCCGTCAAATGTCTAAAATGCTTCCTTTTCCAGATTTCTTCTCAAAAGTACCTAAAATGACAAAAGGAACGATTTAGGGCAATATTTGATCAAATAAATACGATTTAGGGCTTAAATGACCCCTTAAAAGCGGTACACTTTTCGCTTCATCAAATACCCTTACACTTGAGATTTGCTTGTCCTCAAGCAAATGCGCTTTTATTCTAATCAAAATACAAGTTAGGGGTCATTTAATGCTAATATAAAAGTAATTACAACAAATATTCGTTCCACTTTAATCATAATAAGCACGGAGATTACAAACTAGCACCTCACAAGTAGTGTTTAGATACTCACATCTCTCAGGTGTCATCAAAATAAATCTCATTAATGAAAACGGATAATATCTCTCACTACCTGTCATAGCAAATAGATTACCATAGGCTTGGGAAAGGATCAAAAACCTCCTCCACTAGGCGTAAGCACCTAAGATAAACTATCAAAGAGGGCTTTTACATGGGTTATAACGTTAGGTGTAGGGAAAAGGAAAACACGGTTTTGTTGGATAAAGGATATTTTACTGGTGGCGAGTTAAAGATCTTGATTAATTACATGTACTATACAATGTTGCTAAGCCAAGACTCGACTCGATTTAAGCTAATGAAAGAAAATAACAAAAACATAAAATAAACATAAAATGAAACGGGTTGGTAGTCCATATGTTTTTTTTTTTTTTTTTTTTTTTTTTTTTTTTTTTTTTTCTATTTTTCTTTTTCTCATTTTTTTGTATTTTTCTTGATTTTTTTTTTTTTTTTTTTTTTTTTTTTTTTTTTTTTTTTTTTTTTTGTGCATACACTTTTGCCCTACCATCCAAAATAATACATCATAGGGGCATTGCATTCCCCTTACACTTGAACTTTTACATAACTTTACAATTAACTATTCTAATGACTCGAATTAAGATAATCGAAAAACTTGGAGTACTTTTAAAATATTTAGCACATATGGGGGTAATAAATGATGTTCTTCCCCATTACTCCATTACACTAGTACTTTACCCATGAGTCCCAATCGTCCCAAAACAATATGTACAAGGATATGACTCGACTTAGCAACTATGTAATCAATTAGATAATTAACTTGGGGTTTAAACAAATGTTGTCACAATAATGCACTAAAGATGAGTGCATACAAGGTAGGCTAAGGCGATTTGGGTGTACATTTTTGTGGGGTGTAACAAATTCTTCCTTTAAGTAAAATGCTTAAAGGTTGAAACGAAAAGATAGGCTCTGAGGGGTGTACTAGGGGTATCGTGTACTAAAAATGAGTACAACGCAAAGGGTGTGGGAGAATTACTTGACCAATGTAGCCAATGTAATTATAACAAAAACACAGGTGTAAAACAATGGGTTAATCCTAATGCCTCTTATCATGTAGTAAATCTAACTACACGAATGTAGTCTCAGTTGTGGCCTCGGAATGGTCCTAACGCAAGTTCTAGAATCTAAGTGCTACCGGTACACACATCATAGCATAAATGCTTTTCCTACCAATTCTAGGGGCGAACCTCACATATTTGGGGTGGAAAATTTTTTTAGTGGTACGGTTTTTGTGCTAGTCATATAACTCCTATCCATGAGACGCTCATTAAGATCAAAGTTTCACTCCTATATGTTGTAAAAAATTTTAAATTTGGCACTAAAATTGCCCTAACAGGTATTTATCTCAGTTTTATTACACATCTACTATTAAACAAACAAAAATCAAGCGTAATAGCATTCTCTAATCGTATCGTGCTTTTACCCCCCCTTACACTTAAGATGAACATTGTCCCCAATGTTCAAATAACAAGATGTAAAAGAAAAAAGTAAAAGAATGAAATCAAATACTCCCCTGATTCGTTCGGTGGATAATGAAGTAACATGGTTAGATCTTCTTCCAAAGTAATGTTGAAGCTCCATGACTAATGCATCGCCAAAAGCTTGATTCAAAACATTTCCTTGTCCAAAATAACCTGTTAAACCTGAGAAAACAAACACGAAAACCTGCATAACATTGGCGGGATAAACTCTATATATAAGGATATAATGCTTGTGGAATGATAGTTTTGCAGATTCCTGGAGATTATAAGTTATAGATTTAATAAAAACTTTTTATGAAAACAAAACTTTCAAAAATTTTCAGAAAATTAAACCTGACGCCGTCAGGTTGTAAATCCTGACGCCGTCAGAAATGATCTGACAGAATTCTCATGTTAAGTTTCCGGAAAATTTTTGGAAAAACCTATGCCTTACTTCCTGGAATTCCTGCAAAACATCATTATGACTCGATACAAGCATTTGACTCAAACAAATACTAATATGTATGTTCATTTATTATTATTACGATTCATGTTCATTTGTGTTCTAATAAACCGATTTAGATTTCCCTTACACTTAACTTTTGCAAAATACCTTTATATGTAGTTAAGACGAAGTTAAAAACAAAATAAAGCATTTTCACAAATTAGTTTTGAACATGAATCAATAAAAATAAAAATTAAACACACATACGGAAACAAATAAAATCAAACAAACAAAGAAATAAACACACAAAGCAAATAAAACTTGGGTTGCCTCCCAAGAAGCGCTTTTCTTTATTAACGAGTCTTGTAGCTAGACTCAAAGTAAGGCTCATCTAGTGTCGCTTATGCTCACGTATCCGAGTGTGAGCCATCTAATTGTTGCCTCATCTTTCTTGTATTCATCATTCAGCTCCAAACATCCATGATAGTATCTCTTGTTTTTCTCATGTGGATATTTGAGCCCCTTCTTCTTATCATTCTCACTTAACAAATCAAGAGGCACAAGTCTATTGCAAGATTCAATGGAGTAGTTTTTAAACCTAGGATGTGATCGGGGCATTTGGTAAGTAAAATCTTCATCCCCATCCGAGAATGTAATTAACCCGTCCACAAGTTTTTCGTCAAGGTTGGTCAACCTTTTGAAGGGTTCTCCAAAAATGACTTGGGTTAATTTGTTATCAATGAATTCTCCTAAGTTCTCCATAACCATAAAATCCACCAAATACACAAAACTTCCAACGAATACGTGTAGTGGCTTAGTCCTAGCAACAATGTTATCTCCTTGATATTCTAGCTCATCTACCATGATTTTATTATAATTAGCGCGAGAGATAATGTTCATAGGCAAAGATGAGTTAAGATAAGCATAAAAATCATGATAACCAATCTTACACGGAAATTGCATGTTAAAGAGGCTATCCTTTTCGATCTTAGTCCTAGGGTCAACATACTTAAAGGGATCAATTTCCTCTTTTCCCCATTCCTCGTTAACTACTTCTCCATTACCGGCATCCTCATCGGAGTCTGAGTAGTAAAACGGACTAACATATTCATTCTCATGGTCAGACTCCTCCATCTCAGAATTGTTACCAAAGTGGTGGTCGGGTGAAAGGTTGTTGTTTTCCATGATGGGGGCGAGAACGGGTAGTTGGAAATTTGCGCGGCGAAAAATACGAATAACAGGGATCAAGCGATCACTATTACTCATGAGGAAGGTGGAAGGTGTCACAAACAAAAATACAAAGAAATAAGATAGACTAAAGAAATCCTAGAAAAATAAAATAAAAATCTCACTAGAAAGGAATCTAGTGAGTAGACCTATAAAATAAAAATTCAACCTAAACAATAACTATTCCCCGGCAGCGGCGCCAAAAACTTGATGCGTGGTTTTGCAACCTTACAACAGGTTTTACCTCTCGAGGGATCTCAAGAGGCTTACAACCCCACCAGGCAGTGTACCTGACCGATGTAGTATAGTGTAGTGGTAAGTACGGGGGATTGATCGTTCTCCACAGGGAATAGTGTTTGTTAGGTATGAAAAACTACTCTAATAGGTCTAAGGGTTAGAGAAGATTCTTTTTATGTTTTTATATTTTTTTATGAAAGCAAGTAAAATCTCGGGTTTTAAGGAGTGGGCGGAATTAGTTGCTAGTCAACTAACCCAAATAACTACGAATGCAATTAAAATAAAATAACTGAAAATGAAAAGGTGGTAAAACTTATGTGGAGAAAAATGTGTTTACTTAGATTTCCTTACTCCCTAACTATCTTTTACCGGTTGATTAGTGTGTATTAATTGCGTGGATGACGGGTGTATTCCTTAATACCATTCGTGGAGTGGCGTACGTACTTCCCCAACTCTATGAACTCCTACTTCACTCCTATGTCGAGCCGGCTAGGAAGCTCCTAACATGGGATCACTAGAATTCGCTCATGCATTAAATACAACCATAAAAACCTTTAGTACGCATTGGTTCATGTTTCTTAAGACGTTCAAGCAAGTTACCGAATAGGAAGTTAGCCAGTTTTCTTAAGCCTAACATAGATAAACAATCATCCAATACAACTAATAACACACTAATAAACAATAATCAATAGCTAGGTTTCATTAGATCTAAGCAAACACAAAGATAACCTAGCCTAACATGTTAAACAAAAGACAAGAACAAGATAGAATCAAACAACACATAGACATATTGAATGATTAATTGATAACTTATCTTCAATGTAACATGGAAGATCTCAAGGCAAAAAGCCTTGAAAAAGCTGCTAAAATCGTCTTAGGGTTTTCACACACAAAGTTCCCCAATAAGTTCCACCCTAATGACAAAAAATTGCAAAACTATATATAGACTTTCAGATCTGACGGCGTCACGTTATGGAGTGTGACGCCATCACCTCGCCGCTTTTAGGGTTCCCGGATGGCCTTCTTGACGCCGTCCCTCTTTAGCTTTCCAAAATCCGTTCTGGCTTATCAAGGCTTGACGCCGTCGGAATTAGGCGTGACGCCGTCCCTCTTTAAATTAAGCTGTGACGACCTTGATCACTCCAAAGGGTGACGCCGTCAGAATTCCCATGCAAATTTCACTGGCTTATCATGAGTAATTTTCATATCCACCTTTTTCTTGCCAAGCCGTGACGCCGTCCAGGGTAATTTCTGACGCCGTCAAATGTACTTTTCAGCCGATTTTGAGACTTTGTCGTTTTCTTCACTTTTATGCTCCAAAAACGTCCAAAATGCTTCCTTTTCCAGATTTCTTCTCAAAAGTACCTAAAATGACAAAAGGAACGATTTAGGGCAATATTTGATCAAATAAATACGATTTAGGGCTTAAATGACCCCTTAAAAGCGGTACACTTTTCGCTTCATCAGGTACATTCTACTCAGACAAGTCCTTTGCGAGACACGTTTACATCACTGGATAACAAGCTTGAAATTATTACCCGTCCCGGTCAAGTCTTTTCGATTACGGACATTTAATTTTCGTCAATTCGAGGGTTAAAATCTTGAGTCGAGCTCTTATTGAGATTCAGTCCACGATCATTTAAACTTTTGATCACATTTTAATCACGTCTTCTCCCCTCAAAAATAGCATGTAGCGATATTTTTTATATCAACCGATTAAAATGAAGCTTATTGGAGAGAAAGACGGATTTTTAGCATGAATTTGGAACTTTTTGTATTTAATTTTATACTCCCCCTTAAATAAAGCATATTTTTAAACATTTGGGGTAAGAGGGAGTTTTCTTTTTGAAGAATCTTCAGCACAGAATTTGGAGAAAGATTTTGAAAAATCTCTTTGAAAAATCTTGATCATGTGCTCAATGATTCTTTGATTTCTTTTGCCATTAACAATGCGAGTCCTGATCTGAAATAATCAGAAGTCATCATTGTAGCGCGGGTTTCGTACTGAAATATACGAAAGCCGTTTTAATGAAAATTTGAGAAACGACATGTTTTAGAAAACGTTTAAATGAACTCTCGCTCAAGCATCTGTACATGCCCGTATCATTGTTGAATGACATTTCTAGGTACGTACAGAATATTGATTATACGAGAGACATGTCGTGAGAGGAATATTTTTGGTTTTTATATTTTTTTACTGTTTTTGTATTTTTGAAATTTTCTATTTTTATATTTTTTTTGTTGGTTTTCAAATTTTGTATTTTGTTTTTCAAAAAATATTTACATGCGAAGCTTTTTTAGATGAAATTCAAGAAGATTCGAGAAGACTTTCTAACTCTTCGGGAGTTAGGCTTCGCATTCCAATACGTCGAACTAGATTATCAAACCGCTCTTTTGGGAGGGCTTTAGTAAATAGATCGGCGAGTTGGTATTCAGTCTTGACGAAAAATAATTCAACAGTACCCTCTTCGACGTGTTCCTTAATGAAGTGATAGCGGACTCTAATATGCTTGGTCTTCGAGTGTTGCACGGGATTGCACGAGATGGCTATGGCACTTTTCGATTCACAATACATAGGTATGTGGTCGAAAGAGAAACCATAATCTGTGAGCTGTGTCCTCATCCAAAGAGCTTGGGCACAACACGCAGATAGAGACACATACTCGGCTTCAGCGGTTGATAATTCCGTACAATCTTGTTTCCTTGATGACCAGCCTACTAGCTTTTCTCCCAAAAATTGAGCTCCCCCGGATGTACTCTTTGCTGTTTCTTGGCAACCAGCATGATCCGCATCTGAAAAGGCTATGGGCTTGAACTCCGAATCCTTTGGATACCAAAGTCCCATGTTGATGGTTCTTCGTAGATACCGGAAGATCCGTTTGACCTCTTGAAGGTGCAGTTCTGTAGGTTTTGCCTGAAATCTTGCTAACAAACACACAGCAAAATGTATATCGGGTCGACTAGCGGTTAGATACATGAGAGAACCAATCATGCTCCGATATTTCTTCGGATCAATGGGTTTCCCATATAGGTCAGCTCCTATTTTTGGTGAGGTTACCATTGGGGTTCCAACAGAATCACAATTTTCCATTCCATGTTTCTTTAAAATTTCAATTGTATATTTAGCTTGATGTATAAACATACCATGTGGGGTTTGATGAATTTGTAAACCCAAAAAGAATTTTAATTCCCCCAACATGGACATTTCAAATTTGCTTTTCATGAGATTTTCAAAATGTTTTGAATGTTTCGGATTAGTGGACCCAAAAATAATGTCGTCCACGTAAATCTGAACAATCAAAATGTCATTCTTGAATTTTTTAGTAACCAAGGTCGGGTCAATTGTTCCTTTGGTGAAATTATTAAGAAGTAGGAAAGATGATAATTCGTCATACCACGCCCTTGGGGCTTGTTTCAAACCATAGATAGCTTTCTTTAGCTTGTAGACGTAGTCGGGATGATCTTTGTCAACGAATCCATCTGGCTGACTCACGTACACCTCTTCTTTCAGATTTTCATTCAAGAAAGATGTCTTGATATCCATCTGATAGACTGTGATGTTTTTGTGCGCTGCATATGCTAAGAAAATCCTAACTGCCTAGAGCCTTGCTACTGGCGTGAATGACTCTTCAAAATCTATTCCCTCTTCCTGTCTGAATCCCTTGGCCACGAGATGAGCTTTGTTGCGAATGACAGTCATCTCTTCATCCTTTTTGTTCTTCCATAACCACTTAAGATCAATGACGAGTTTGTCGATAGGTCTCGGCACTAAATCCCAAGTGTCATGTAATTTATATTGGAGAAGTTCTTCCTGCATTGCTTCAATCCATGCATTGTCTGCCATCGCGTCCCGAATGTTCTTTGGTTCTTTTAGACTGACTGAGCAGACAAAGATACACATGTCGCAATCGGTGACGAGTTGTCTTCTCGTCTGAACAGGCCTTGAAGGTTCACCAATAACGTGATCTATTGGATGGTCTTTAGTCCACTGTAACGTTGAAGGGTACGTTGGATTTGATGAATGCGTGTTAGATGTTTCATGTAACCTTGACGAAGATTCAGCAGAATCCGTTGCAAAAGGGTTTTCAAAAGGTTCTTCTGCTAACACAACATCGTTTTGTTGTTGTTCTTCTTGAATTGGTGTGGTTTGGTTTTGCTCATCAACTCTTGGTAACACAATCTCAATTACTGGAGTTGCTGGAGTAGATGTTGATGACGTTGAGGGAGTTGGTGCGTCAGCTTCGAATGTTGTTGATGCATCTTGCGGTGGTGGTGGTGGTGGTGGTTGATGATTTTGAGCGGGTGCAGCGGAACGTTGTTGTGATGCATTTGTCGAAGCTCCACCATAGTATTCATCATACATAAACTCGAAGAAAGTGTCCAGTTCTTGATTTGTTGGTTTGTCAGTAGTAGTTGACTGAGCGTCTTGGGGTAAGAGTCCTGAACTGATATGTCCAGAAGTCTGACTGTTTTGTGCGGGTCCTAATCTGGTATGATTAGAAGCCACCGGGTTAAGCGCGGGTTCTAGAGCGAGTCTCTCAGAAGCCATTTGTGAAATCTCATCAAACTTCACATTCATCGTCTCCATTACTCTTTTAGTCCTTCTGTTATACACCCTGAATGCCCACGAGTTGTCTGAGTAACCAATGAAGATTCCAATATCACCCTTAGCTTTCAGCTTCCCCAGATCTTCTTTATCATTTGTAGGATAGCACAAAGCGCCAAATACATGAAGGTAAGAGATATCGGGTTTTCTGTTGTTCACTAATTCATATGGGGTTTTATTGAATCTTGGATGGATTAGGGATCGGTTCTGAGTAAAACAAGTAGTGGCAACAGCATCGGCCCATAAGAATAACGGTGCACTAGAATAAATCAGCATCGTGCGAGCAACTTCCACAAGAGTTTTATTTCTTCTTTCAACTACCCCATTCTACTGTGGAGTTCTAACAGCTGATGTCTGGTGAGTGATTCCAGTCTCTTCAAAATATGTTCTTAACTCCTGGTTAGTGAATTCTGTGCCATTGTCGGTTCTTACGATCCTAACTGGAGCTTGAAGTAGGACTTGAATTCACTTCAGAAAGGTGATGATGATGCCTGGTGCTTCATCTTTTGACCTCAAAAACCTTACCCATGTATATCTTGAGTAGTCATCGACGATAACAAGAATATATTTCTTCCCATTGATACTTTCAACTCTCATTGGGCCACATAAGTCCATATGCAACAAATGTAACTTATCGACCGAACTGGGTACGGTTTTGAGTTTATATGTTGCCCGTTTGCTTTTGCCTTGCTCACAGGATGGACATAAGTGATCTTTGGTGTATTTGAACTTTGGGAGACCGGTGACGATGTCGTCTTTGGCTAGCTTTGTTAAGGTGTCGAAGTTGATATGGGATAAACGTTTGTGCCACAACCAGGACTTAGTTTCGTCAGCTCTTGTCATGAGACAAATTGGTGATGAAGAGGCCATTTGGTTAATATCGATAGCATAAAGATTGGTTCCACGATTTCCGGTTAAGAGATCATCTCCAATCAAATTCCTAACGAAGCAAGTATTTTTCCTAAATGCAACCTCTAAATCTGCATCGCAAAACTGCCCTACTAAGAACAGATTGTGTCCCAACCCTTCGACGTAGTAAACCCGAGTGATTAAAAAATTCCCGAACTGAAGATCTCCATAACCCAGAATAGCTGCTACATGATCATTTCCAAACCGAACAGTTCCCATGAACTTCCATACAAAGTTGATCAGCAGCTTCAGATTCCTGGTCATGTGCTTGGAGTAACCCGAGTCGACGATCGAAAGACATATTTCGATAACCTGCCAATAACAGATGATTGTGCATTTGGAAACCGTTTATCATTTGGTTCCATGGGGTTAGGGGTAACAGACGAATCACATTCATCGACGGTTTTTACTGGTTCTTTCTTAGCCTTTTTTATTTTACCATTTTCTAGAATGAATTCTCTACCCGTTGGAACCCATACACACAACTTAAGATAGTTCCTAGGTAGTATACTACTAGTGGTGGACCTAGCTGCTTTAATGATTGTTTTAACATATCTAGATTTAGCACTAGTTCCAGGAGGAACATCTTTCTGTTTAGGCATGGCATTCACATTCACAGATTTAGAAACAATATCATCACAAACATTTTCAGACAAAGATTTCTCGCACATTAAACAAACAGAGTCATTACATGCACTAGAATCAGTACTTTTAACATAACATTCAGATGACATATGTTTCTTATTTGAAAGCGGTAAATTCCTAGGGTGTTCTTCTACTTCTTTAGTTTTATTCTTGCATTCACTCTTAGAGGCAGGTGAGACTCTATTCCTTGTATTGCGTCTAGGCTTTGGTCTGCTGCTCTTAGAAGTGCTTTCTATTCCTGTAGAAGGTAAGGCACACTCATTAGAATTTATTTTGTTGTCTTTTGATGTTGCAGTAGCATTCCTAGTCTCTTTTGTATTATCTTTTACACTTTTGTCTATCGCCCTATATGTTTTAGATGTAGAGGCAGACGCAGTAGTGGGACTAATCCTATAGAGGCCAGGTGCTATCACATTTGATATTTCGACAACAGCTTTCCCTTTATCAGCAAATTTTGCTTTTTCACTTTCTTTTGGCAAGGGTGTTGGAGTGAC
The DNA here is from genome assembly GCA_021014915.2 of Artemisia tridentata subsp. tridentata. Lineage (NCBI taxonomy): Eukaryota > Viridiplantae > Streptophyta > Magnoliopsida > Asterales > Asteraceae > Artemisia > Artemisia tridentata. Next base: position 217,640,698 of record CP139503.1, read on the forward strand.
TGGTTTTGTCAAATCAGTTATCACATCAACTTTTGAAACACTTTGAGAAATTGACATTTTTTGTTTTGCAACCGGTTTGTCCGAAGTTGATGGTTTTGCAAACTTAGTTTCCTCACCCTGCCTTTTTTGACTATCAAGCTGAGACTTCAAGAGATCAATTTGTTCTTGCATGTTTTTGTAAGAACGCTCATACGACAATTTGTCATACTTGCATTCTTCTTTTTTCCGATCAAGTTGTTTAAAATATGTGACATTTTCCTTTTCAAGCTTAGTAAGCGCATTTTCATATTTTAACACAATTTTAGAAGTCTTAGCTCTCAGTCTTTCATCATCTTCCACAGAATATGTTTGATAAATAATGGACATAATTTCAGTCGACAGAGCTACTTCGAAGAGAGTGTCATTGTGTTTTTCCAAAACTTTGATGTGTTCAATGTTTTCATTAGCTTCCTTTACCAGGGATTTGTGGTCCTTGACAAAGTCAACTGATTCTTTCAAAAGATTATTTTCAACATTAAGAACTACCGCATAAATTGCAGTAATTTGAGGATTGATTTCTGTTTCAAACATCTTTTTCTGTTCAGTATGAAAACTTGAAAACCAGTCATTGTAATTACTATTTGTTTTGGATGCCACAATCATTTGAAGCGCTTCAACTCTCTTTTTAAGATCATCCAAATATCGTCTAGCTTCACTTGTGTTACAAGTGTTTTTAGAGGACATTTGTTCGATGTTAGAAAGATGTTTTGAAACAACTTTTCGTTTTGCGACAGCCACTGTTTTTTTGAAAAACATTGGTGACTCTTTTTGAACAAGACGAACGCCAGAAATTGTGTTAAGCTTATTATAATCAATTGGTCTGATTTATGGGTTTATTTGTTTCATTTTAATTCTACTCTCTTCAGCAAGCTCAATCGTTTCATAAGAATCCCGAACTTCGGGAGGATCATGTTTATCATTTAGCACATTACCATTATATAACACATTCTGTTGTTGCTGAGCTTTCTTTAGATTATAAGGGTTTTCACAACCGATAGCCATTTTCTTCATTGTATGTAAAATCGGGTTTGGATCGTTAATTAGCATGTTAATTGTTTGTGTAGAATGACCTGTTTTTATAAGCAACTCTTCCAACTTTTTAATGATTTCTTGTTTGTCAATGACTTCATCAAGAAGATTATTTTCACGTTTTGAAAACCATGCATGCAACTCTTTCTTTTCTCTTTCAAGATCAGAACAAGTTGATTTTTGTTTAGAAAGTTGGTTGGTTAATTCTGAAATTTCTGTTTTTAAGGATTTAATTTTCATGTTCAAATTAACATCGAGTGTGTCATATTTGATTTGCAAATGTTTTTCTCTTAAATCAGAATCTCTATAACCAGTTTCAAGTTCTGACTGTCGTTTGTAATTAAATTCAAAAGCTCGTTCATTCACCTTATATCTCTCAAGCTCAGTGGTCAATTTTTCATTCACGGCCTTAACATCGCGATTGATCTTTTTGACCTTTTCAATTTCAATACTACAATTTTGTAATAATGATTCAAATAAAGCACGTGTTTCCTCATCATTCTCAGTATGCTGAGACTCGAAGCCTCCATTAGGATCCATAACTGGAGTAGCCAAATTTGTATTGCTACAACTTGGGGAGTCCATATATGTATCGTAAGTGAGATTAGGAGTCGCATGATGCTGTTCATTTTGAGGTGACATATCAAATATTTCATTATTGTGGCATGTAGCATATGTTGGTATCTCAGAAACTCCATTGATATCATAAGCAGGAGGTGCTTCAGACTCCGTATCATATTTCACTTCCTGAAGATTGGCCATGAAGATGCAGTTGGCATCGATATCTTCAAGGTCTTCCATATCATCCATCAAAGCCATGAAATCATTCTCCTCGGCATTCAACTGAAACCCTGCCTTTTCCTTCTGAGCTAAGAGCACTGCTTTCTGAAGATACTCAAGATCTTTCTTCTTTGGCTTAGTGGGACAGTTCCTTGCCATGTGACCAATTCCTTGACAGTTAAAACACTTTAACACATTCCCTTGATTCATATTCCCAGCAACTGGAGCAGCAACATTTCCAAACTGATTCCCCATATTCTGACCTCTTTGATTTCCAACAACTTGACCCAACTGATTCTGATTACCCATGTACTGACCCATCTGATACTGCCTTGCATTCTGGTTACCCATCTGATATCTAGGAGCATATCCCTGCTGATTCGCATAACCTCCAACCATTTGTCCTTGATGACCCATGTTGAAACTCGGCTGTGCAATTTGACTGTTGCGAGTATTCGATGAAATCCTTTGGTTGTTGTTAGTGGGTGTTGAGTAGCGTCCTTGGAATACCTTTGAGAGAAGAGTAAATGCTTGAGACAAAGCAGCACTGTCATCATTGTCATCGTATTCTGGTTCTGAGTATTGTGGGTATTGTTGTTGTGGAATGACTTGTTGTTGTTGTGGGTAGAATGGTTGTTGTGGAACATATTGTTGTTGCGGGAAGTTCTGAGTGGAAGTGGATGATGATGGTTGTGTATTCACTGTTGTAGGTGTTGGTGCTTGAGCAATCAATGCTAGAGGATCATGTTGTTTAGCTAGCTTCTTTTTCCTAACTTCATCTGCCTCTTTCTGGTTTTGCTTCAAAAAATCATAGAGCTGATCATAGTTCACCTCATGAAGATTCTTTGTTTGGTTGACAATAGTGACATATCGTCCCCATTCCTCTGGTAGGTTGTTGATGAACTTGATGTTTTGAACAATTTGCCTTGGTGTCAACTTGTTCCTGATAAGCTCGTTCATGAGAGTACAAAACCTTGTGTAGTAAGATTCAATTGGTTCAGCCGGGGTTGATGTGAACTTCTCCCATTCAGTCAACAGTTTGTTTTCCATGTCTTGTTGACCAATTTTTGTGCCATGACAAAGCCTTCGAACTCGTTCCCACATATCATAAGCAGTTTCACAACTGTCAACAGCAGCAAAGATCTCTCGTGGTAAACCAAGTTGAATTAGGTGCATGGCTAAGTCATCAGCTTCAATTTGCTTCCAATCATCTGCTGTGTATTCCTCTTCCTTTTGATCACGAAAGGATGGTGGAACGGGAGGTGTTGCATTTGGATTGCCATCTGCTACTTGAATCTTACGAGGCTTTAATGGTCCGTTCTTGATGGAGTGAAGCAAGAGTCTACCTTGACCATTAGGTTTGGTTTTGATGTATCGGATCATTCGACTTGTCCATGGAAGATAACCACCTTTTTCTAACATTGGAGGACGGTTTTCAGCACCAGCTGCATGGATATCTTGTTGAGTTGCCATTGATGTTGTTGTATGGTTAAGATGATGTTGGATCGTTAAAGAACTAGGAGTGGGTTGGTTACGATTCACAAACTTGAGAAACTTGAGCAAACTTCAGAAACTTGATCTAACTTGAGAAACTTGAGCAAATTTCAGAAACTTGAGCAAACTTGAGAATCTTGATGAACTTTAGAAAGTCGATGAACTTCAGAAAGTTGACGAACTTTTAGAAAGTTGATGAACTTTTAGAAAGTTGATGAACTTAGAAAGTTGATGAACTTAGAAAGTTGAGCAATCTTGAGTAACTTGAGCAAATTCAGAAACTTGACAAAGTCCACAGAAACTCGATCAAGCTGTCCAGAAACTAGACTAAGCTACACAGAAACTCGAGCAAGTTATCCAGAATCTCGATTAAGTGAGCAGAAACTCGAGCAAGTTACTCAGAAACTCGATCAGGTGAGCAGAAACTCGAGCAAGTGACTCAGAAACTCAACTAGGTGCTTCAGAAACTCGATCAATGTACTCCAGAAACCCGAGCAAGTCCACAGAAAGTCGAGCAAGTTCATAGAAAGTCGAGCAAGTCCACAAAAAGTCAACTAACTTTCAGAAACTCGATCAAGTATGAGAATTTCTAGCCACTGACTTTCTAACTCGAGAGAAAGTGATAGAAACTCGGTGAGACTAGTGAGAAACTCGATCAAGTGTCCACAGAAACTCGATCAAGTGTTCTGATGAACAATAACGACGTCTGAAAAACCCTAGATCTTTAATTATTTGTTTTTGCTCTTGATACCACTTGTTAATGTCTAAAATCAATCCTAAACATATAACTTATTACCAGATAAGATTAAAGAAGAAGAGTGGAACTTGAATAGAAACTTTATTAATCACACACTTATCCTTAATACAAAACCTAGAATACTCTTAAGCACTATGAGGACCAACCTTCCAAATGAGGATGGAAGGTGGTATTTATACATTTCATGAGATGGGTGGGCTTGGACTAAACTTGGGCCTTTTACATGAACTAATACTCATAACATTTAATCTATAGGTTTAAGTCCAAGCCCTAATTTACTTAAACTAATTCATACAACGACACACTTAATTATAAATATTACAACAATAATGACCATCACTTTTAATAAATCCTAACAAATAGGCATATACATACGTATTTAAGTGTGGGAGTAGGTGCATGATTTGGGGAAATATGGTTGTGTCGTAATGCCCTAGAATAGGCATATGCAGACGTATTTAGTTCTTTATTTACATAAAGTGTTCGAAAGTATGTTGAGTGTGCATATATCAATATAACATGGTTGTGTAGCTTAAATTGTCTAGAAGTCACATAATTACCTGGAGGATGGAAGGCACGGAACGCCAGTGGCTATAAAATGTTTTTGTTTATAAAAGTGGTTATAGTTCAAGTCTCAATCAGACTCGTTTCTCTATAACTATAGCTCTGATATCAATCTGTAACACCCCCAATTTCGGGATACGCACCGGAATTCAAGCTAGGTGTTACTCGACGGCACAACAGTTATAATAATAGAAAACGATCTCTAATGGAGTCGTTTTAAAAGATTTATCATTCGAATTTTATAAATATCAGAGTTTACAAAATGAGGTCCCAGTAGTTTTACAGTTTTTTAATAAGTTTCGAATGATAATTAGATTTTAGCCTTTTATCAATGTCCGTGCCTTTCCGTGCCATCCTCGTTCATTATGGACCTGAGATAAAACATGCTAAAAAGTCAACACAAAGGTTGAGTGAATCCATAGCGTTTAAATTTATAATCAGTTGAACACAAGCTAAGTAGAAAGTAAATCAGTAATATTGCAGTTTAGTATATTGCTCTAAGTCTCATGAACTCAAACGTTAACGGGTATTTGTGTGCTATTAACAACATAATTAAATGTAGTAATAATACCCCCGGGTAGGAGCTTGCCAACTACCTACGGTGGTTCTCAAATAAAGTGCATTTGGCTATCAATCCGGTTAGCACATAGGCTATCTATCCGGCTAACACAAATGGGCTGTCAACCTCCAATAGATCTATTCACAATATTCGCGTTCACTCGCAAGTGACTAAGGGTTCATGATATGAGGGTCTTTTAATGGCAACGAAGTGTCTTAGGCAATATCAATCAGGAAAGCATATAGAAAAATACTTATGTTCATGTTTGTAGCATGTATCTCCCCACAAGTTTGGAAAACGTATAAAAGTGGGTCTATGAACTCACCTTAGCAGTCCGGATGGAAAACAAATTAAATATAGTTGATAAACGTCTCCGGCACGCGACCTGTGTTGGTATGTCAAGTTTTAGTACTCGTATTCAAATATACGTGAGTTTTAGTATTCGTTTCGTAATGTTTTGAATGACAGTTAAATGTTTAAATGAGACAACATGAAGTCTCTTCAAAAGTTGGTGGACGATAAGATTTTATCTTATTTCATGTGTTTATGTTTATGTTTTCGTTTGTTTGTGATCGAAATAAATATCTTTCGTTTATTAGTTCTTATTATAAATCGAGTCGAAATATATATTTCGTAATAATTATAAAATGTTACGCTTTTTACCCTGATAGTTTCATATATTGACAGTTTATACCCCTGAACTTTCATAAAATGACAATTTTTACCCCTGAACTTTCATAAAATGATAATTTTTACCCCTCAACTTTGGTGAAATGACAGTTTTTACTCTTGTAGTTTCAAAAATGACAATTTATACCCTCAACTATGGTTCGTTGGCAAAAATGACCCTTGTTTTAATAACTTTGAAATATTTACACTTTTGGCCCAAGAAAACTCTATCTTTCAGATTTGGCAAGTTTTACCCTTAAACATTAGGTCGATTTCAGTTTAGGTCCTAGTTATAAAAGTAGTTAGAGTTTTGGCAGTTTTGACCCTCAAAGCATTTTTATTGTTTCACTCGATGTCCTTAATTCATTTTAACGCGTTTTAAGCTTAAGGAAAAGACACGACTTGTTACGACTCGTTTATACAAGTTATGATTAGTTTGAAAATAAGTTGATGAGGGCTTATTTGCTTATTTTCTAGCTTATAGCTTTTCAAAATTAAAAATAAGAATTAAAATGGGTGCATTGTGTTTTTGTTCTAACTCGCCCAAAATAAAAATTAATATAGGCGAGACCATGCGTTATTTTTACAACGTTCTTAATCCTTCTTATAGTTTGCTAGGTGGTCTTTCTAACGGTTCAAATTCGAAGTTCTAAACCTTTGTCGTTTGCTCAAAATAATTATTCAAAGAGGGGGGTTTGGGACGATATATAAAGGATGTTTGTTTTTAGCGAGCGACCAGCCCAAAACATGGTTCATTTTAGGACGGGGCGAGACCAAGTTTTGAAGACATTTTATTTCTTTAATATCAATGTTGGAAGGTCTTTAAGATAGACAAAAATTCAGATTTTATGAGGGTGGTTTGGTGGTCGAAACAATTGTCCAAAGTGAGTCGATTGGAGCAATTGTCTCGGTAAGGAACAGAAAAGGAAAACGAGTTGGATTTTGGTTTTTAAACTTAAGACCGGACTTTTTGAGCATATTAGCAATATTGTCAACTTATCTAATTGCTTCTCTAAGTTTTTTATAGCCTATTGTTCTATAAATAAAGGGTGTTTGTTTGGCTCGATATAAAAAAAAAAGAAAAAAAAATTGTTTTGAGTTTAAAACGGGTCACTCAAGTTTTGATAGAAAACAACCTATGTTTTGCACTTTCAGGCCGAGTTTTCTCGCGGTAGACGTAAAACATGGGTTAATACATTTGGAGGTTACTAAAGTTTCTCAAAAATTTGAAAAATAGTTACTATAGTTTTTTTTGGTTGAATTAGGTTACTAAAGTTTCCCAGTTCGTCTTTTCCCTTCAAACTTTACTGATTTTCACATACGACAAAGTAACTTAATTTAATTTTTTGAGAAACTATAGTAACTTACTTCATCTTTGGGAAACTATAGTAACTTAGTTCAAATTTTGGGAAACTATAGTAACCTAATTCAACAAAAAAAACTATAGTAACTTTTTTCAAATTTTTGGGAAACTTTAGTGACCTCAGGATGTATTAACCCCGTAAAACATCATTTCGGACAACTTTTGTGTTTTAACTTTTTGATGAAACGGACCAGAAATGCCTCGTTTTGCGTGATTTAACATTCTGTAACATAATGTATTTAACAGATTTTATGAAATTTCGAATTGCCGTAACTTTTGACTCGTGTATTTGTTTTAGGTGATTCAAATTGCTATATCTTCTATTTAATATTATCTATAACAATATGTAAACTACCAAATCTATATGTGGTTGGTTCAGTAGGAAATTTGAATAGAAAGTCTATTATTTTAACATTTATAAACCCAAGTTAACATATAGTTTCTTATAACTTATATTTTAAAGATCTTTGACCTAGCGTGCTATTAGGGCTTGATTAGTGACATGATTAAGTGTATTCTAAGTTGACAAAAAGAATGATAAAGGTCAAGATTACTTACTTGTTTACTTATTCGGTTATAAGTGGTTTTTGGCGAAATGACTTGGAAGATGAACACCAATGTTCCTCCTCCTTCTAAGCCTTCTTAGATTCTTTCTTTAGGTGGACTTCGAATTATGGGATGATTATGGATTTATGGGTGTGTTAATTTATATAGGAAGGAAAAGCTAGGGTTTTCAAGGTTCTAAGTCATTGTGTTGTAGGAGAGGGAACATGATGAGGTGGTCTTATGCTACTTGGAAGCCATATGTGGTGAGGAGAGGTGGCGTGTGGTGTTATATGGTGGTGATGATGTGTAGACAAGGTGATGTGTAGTGGATATTTACCTAGTAACATCCTTGTGGCTTAAGATTTTCCAAGTAGCAAGGTTGAAATGGTTTGGTTTATCTTTGGTAAAATCGAACTAGGTTATTTCATATGGATCGAATGGCTTCAAGTGTTGGTACATAGGGCTATAGAGTGTTGTACATAGGGTTTAAGTGAAGTAACAAGGTTAGTTCAAGGCTTGGTTTGGACATTTATTGGGTAGGAATTAAATTAGGGCTTGTATGTATTATATATATGTCGAATTGTACATAAAATGGTAAGGAATTACATTGTGCTTTAAAGGGTTGTACCATAGGCTTGATAGGGTTGTACTAAGGTTCAAGAAATATAGAAAATATATTTTTAGGGTTTGCTTAAGTTAATTTAATTATATGTTGGTTTAATTAGGTTTAAAGTATATAAATGTAGTTTTTAGGTTTTTATGCATTGGACTCTTGTACATTAGGTTTAGGGACTTGTACTTAAATTTAGTATGCTTAAGAAATCTATTTTTAAGGTTGGTGCATAAAAGACTTGTATTGTGTGCTTTAAAATAAGTACCTTGAGGTTTATAATGTGATTTATATTTATATTATGTTGTTATGCATAAATGACTTGTACCTTGGCTTGAAAGACTCGTACACTTATAATTTGTAGAAAACATATATATATTAATTAGGGTTTATGACTTTATTACATAAAATCATAGTTTTTTAGGGTTTGTATCGGGAGTTAAAGTGAATTTAGGGTTTCTGTGCTTTAGGAGCTTGTACCTTAGCTTGGATGAGTTGTACTTTAGTGTTTTAGGGTTTAGTTTCTCATATTCATTGTTATAATGGTTTAGGGTTTCGTAGAAACTCTAATAGATAAGGAATGTTTAGTTTGAACGTTTATTAGTCGTACGTTTAACGAATTAACGTAAAGTGGCAAATGACATATCGTAGGATTTTTATACTTGACATATAAATGTTTATATGAAATAAAGATTAGGTAACTTGATGTTGGTCCGCGTGAGAGCACGTTTATCGAGGATGTGAGTTATGTCACATTAGATAGTAGTTATGATCAGATAAGCCGATTACATTAAAAAAAAAATTTAGACGTAGAAAATGGATAAGTCTTCTTTCGTTAGAATATTAATATGATGTACGTCAATTTATCCCACAAAAGGAAATCACACAAGGTGAATAATGTGAAAACCCCGGAGTTCGTTGTCCCGTGAAGGTGTGAATGGAATTTCGTGATTTCGGAACGTGAAACGTGTTGTGAATGTGATAAAAAGTGAGAGATTTTGATTTTTATACTACGAATGATCGAATATCAAATAAAAACGACTAACAAAGCTACGAGTACAAATAATCTAAGCATACGAAATCTAAAACGAAAATTTAAATTAAAAACGTACGTTACGAATTTTAAAAAACGTAAATAAAAAGTGATTTTCTAAATTTTCAAAGCTAAAAATATAAAAATAATTTTTCTAAACTCTAAATATAAAAAGAAAATTTTGGAAAAAAGAAAAATATTTTTTTGACTTTTTAATAATTTTTTTATAAATTAAAAACTATTTAAACTATTTTAAATTTCTAAAAATACTAAAACTAATTTTAAAAATCTGAATTTTTTTTCTAAAATACTTAATACTATTGGAAAGTTGAGAAAAATGTAAAAACGAAAAAGCTTTTAGAAATAAGCTGAAAAATAAGCTAAACGATTGAAATAAGCTTATAAAGAAAAAAAAGAAAACAAAAGGGTTTTAATTAAAAGTTTGTAAAGTTTAACTAAAAAAAACAAGTGAGTGCAGTGGTAAGAACTAAGATTGCTTGTGTTTGTGCTCTAACTGTCCTGGGTTCGAACCCCAGGACTGTCAAAATTTTTTACAAATCTATAATTTTTTTCTTGATTTTCTTTTGCAAATGACTCAAAGCAACATTAAACAAAACATACAAAATAAACTCAAACAAAACATACTAGATCTAAACACAGCTAATAATCAACTCAAAACACAAACAATAAACTCAAAAAACACAAACACAAACCTTACTATAACAAACACAGACAATAAACAATAACCGATCCAAATCCTAGCACAAACAATAAACACAAATCGATCCAAATCCAATCTCAAACTAAAGCATTTACCACAAACTTCAATAAGCAACTAAAAGCATATAATCTAACCATATCAAACTTCAACAAGCAGAAAAATAAAAAAAAACAAGATAAGCTAAGCTAATATATATATATATATATATATATATATATATATATATATATATATATATATATATATATATATATATATATTTTTTTTTTTTCTTTTCAAGCTTAAACTAAGAACACATTAAACTATACGCAGTAACAAGAACTAATACGCAGTAACAAAATACGAATAAGCACTAACAAGAACGAAATAAGCAGAATCGAAGCACTAATCTAAACAATAAACATTGACTTATATTAAAATAAAGAGTAAAATTACAACCGAATAAAAAAGGTACAAATTACCTAAAAAAAAACTAGCTAAAATAAACCTACATTTCTGAAAATAAATTACAACTAAAAAAAGAAAAACATACCAAAAGAAGCTAAACTAAACCTCGAAAAAAAAAAGAAAGGAGTCGGCTGCCTTGATATTTATACTCTAAAAAATAAGTAAAACCCTAGTTCGAGTGCTTGTTGTGTGAGAGTGTTCCCTTGATGTGGTTGTGTTTCTTTGTAGACCCTTGGATCGAACGTGCTCTCTACTTCTTTTGATCTTGATCGTTGATCTATCTTGTAGCCTCGGATTGATGAGGTGGAGGGGAGGGGACCAAGACAAGGTCCATGTGAATGTTTGTCTGGTTGTGGTGAGGTGGAGATTAGCGGCGGATTAGGGTGGGTAGTGGTGATAAGGGCGGTATTTTAGGGAAGGAAGAAGAAGGAGATAGTTGGTTTAGGGATTTTGACCATGTGAATTGGGGGATTTGACCAAATGTTTACCCCGTATAAGTATTTAACTATGGGATTGGGTCGGTTTTAATTTGTTGGGTGTGGGCCGGTTGGGTTTAAATGTTAAGTGGGCCGGTTGGGTTGTTAAAGGGTCGATGGGTTTAATGTGAGTTGGGGTGTGTTTTGGGGTTAAATGGGTCGATGGCTATTATGTTTGGATCCGGTTGTGTGGGTTGAGAAAATAGGGTAGTTAGTTTAGGATAAATAGTTTAGGGAATAAAAGATGTAAATCTAGAAATTGTAGGGACCATAGCTGCCACTTCTTCAAAGATAGTCTAGGGACCAATAATGCCAATATTAAATAATCCAAGGGTCATTCTTCAAAAATATCATCTTTGACGAATTTTTCCCCGGCTTCGGCTCTATAAATATCTTTTCCACGTCTCGTGCTCATTTTCTCGGATTTTGCTTGATTCTGTCCCTTTTTCAAGATATCCGTACCTGCATAGAAACAAACACAAAAACACAATATCTTTGGCATTTATGGTCAGTTTTTGGTCGTTTTGGGTCCGGTTTTGGTCAAATAAAAGTATGTGTTTAAGCACATACCAAAATTCCCCCAGACTAAGATATTGACGTGTCCTCACGCAATGTTATATAAACACGTTTTTGAAACCAAAAATTTCCAATCTCTTTTTACTAACTTTGAGAAGTAGCAAAATTTTCAAAAGAGATTAAGAAATCTTAAGTTCTAAAAACTCCCCGATTTTCCTTTTTATTATATTTTTGTATTTTTCTCATAATCATGTGACGGCTTTGTTGACAATCATTATCTCACGATAACTTTTAGGGTCTTCGAGCAGGAAACACGACTCATAAAGAAGTGACCATACGGATAAAATTCGTCGTCCCTGATTTTTCACAAGTCCCCAAACTAAGCGTAAAAACGAAATCATTGTCTATTTATAAGTTAGATGCCAACACTACCCATGAAAGTTACTTGTGTAATTACCTCTTGCTCCCATTTTTCCTAATTTCCTCTATTTATTTTATTTTTGGTGAGAAATGAATTTCTTCATATTCTAGTTTTGATAAGTTTTAGTGCCGATAAAGATACTAAGTTAAGACGCTAAGTAGTTTTCAATCTTCTCTCGAGAACCGTTGCTTTGAAAATGAGGTCCACATCAAGGCTTTTATTTATATTTTTGACTTTTTCTATTTTTCTTTCATCACTTTTTTTTTTTTTTTTTTTTTTTTTTTTTTGCGTACCCTAAACGACGGACCTTCACGGTTTAAATCCAAGACCTTACACCTTTCGGAATAAAGGATCCAAGGGCCGTTACAACGGAGAGTTCCAAGACTCTAGACATTCCTGAAATGAGGATCCAAGGTGGTTAGACCAAGACCTCACACATTCCTGAACAAGAGGTCCAAGGGCCGGTGTAAGAGGGTAGCCAAGACCTAAACACCTTCCGGAAATAAGGATCCAAGGCCCGATCTCGAATCCGTAGCTTAGAGCACTTAACTTATTATTATTAAACTTATTTATTAAGGAACCTTGATGTGTACCCAATTTTCAAAACAAGAATTCTTTTAAGAAGACTAAGAACTAATCATCGGCAAAACCTAACATCTTTAATTATTCTTACAGATATATTTAGTGAAACAATTTTGTGGGAGCAAAAGGCCACAAGTAACTTCGATGAGATCTAAAGAGAACCAACTACTCCACGTTTAGCAATCTAACTTCTAAATAAACTCTATCATTTCTCGTTCTTCGCAAATTTAAAATCTTAAATAATAAGATCCGCGAATGCTTAGCCTTATAATCAAGCCATGCATATATAAAGTCAAATACGGGAACTTGCAAACTCTTGAAAAGAATTCGCATTTTATAGCTCCTTGTGTAAAAGACTAGCACGAGCTTATAGATTATAAATGGTTAAGGGGACAAGCTAGGGCTCAACACGCCCGGTCAAGTCAGAATTTTATTCCTACTCTCACCAGCGGAAAGTCAACAAAAATGTCAAAATTTATTATATTTTTGCACAAAAATTTTTAAATTTTTCTCATTTTTTTGAATTTTTTCAAATTTTGAGGAAAAACGGGGTTGCGAGAGAAAACGGCAAAAATGCAAGGCAAAAATCAAATCGAAAGATTACCCCCCCAGACTAAAACGAGACATTGTCCTCAATGTCTTAAAGGTAAGGGTTCTCCTACATAAATCTAAGGCCGTTTATTAATTATGCCAAAGATAAACGTAAAATGATAAGATTAAGGATATCGGATGAGCAACGAATGATGAAACTCGAGTGGAGAGAAGCAGACCACGAGCACGAGAGTCTTCATCATCGGGCAATCCTGAACACAGCACAGAAAACCACGAAACACAACAAATGGAAGAGGAAACCCTCCTCACGTCACTTTATTAGAAAATAGATGGATAAACATGGGGTGCCTCCCACGAAGCGCTTGTTTTGGTATCGAGTCGGAAAGCTTAGACTCGCCCCGAATTCATTTGTCCATGGGGGAGCATGTGGAAAAAGAAATCTCCATCGGACTTTCGTTCAAGATGTTTGGATAAACATTGAAGCATACGAAAGTTCCACTCCGATGAGATACCCGCGGTATTTTTAGAAAGAAGAACCAGAAATGGTAATACCGGGGTCAAAGATGGTATCCTCACTCCCGAAGGAGTGAAGGATGGGAGAAGCCACAGCATATGTGATGAAGAGCATAAAGATTTTGATGATTATCATGAAATACTCTTCATCATCAAAAGAAGTTTTGTCATAAGTCTTGGGCGGGAGGGTTGGGATGAAAACTTCATGAGAAGGTACACCTCCCCCCAGACTAGTATCTTCCTCCAGATCAAAATAGAAATAATCGTATTCCGGAGGAGATAACAAAAGAGAGAGTTCATCGGAGAACTCCTCGTGATAGAGATCATTCAATTCGAAGAGAAATGAATCATATTCGGGATGAGAGATATGAGCATGAGAAGTGGTACTGCCACTACTCGTCTCCTCCGAATGATCAATATCAAAGTAGAAGGCTTCAAAAGCCGGGATAGAGAAATCAGAATGAGAAGTGGGATTGCCACTACTCTCAGCATCAAATATGAAACTCTCATATTCGGGAAAAGCATCCTTGAGCTCGAGCTCCGAAGGATTTGACGGAGTGGGATTGCCACTCGGAGAATTATCCGAGAAAAAGTCATTATCCTTGACGGGGATAGGAAACGAGGAGGGAGAATTGAGCACATAACCAGAAGATGGAGTTGGATTGTCATTCAATGATCCAATCTTAGAAATTAGAAGATTGATATTCAACAATCTTTCACGAAGTATATCATCCTTGATCGTCAGAAGAATATCAGTGCCAATCTCTCTATCATCTGGCTCAAAATGGGGAGGTGATGCCTCAACATAATCGATGTCTCCATAAGAATCGTCATCACTCGAAGTATAATCATCGAAAGAAGTCTCAAAAGTATCGAGAGGAGGCAAATCACATATTTTGTCGGAAATACCCTCGGACTCACTTTGGATTGGGACAAAGTCCTCAACACTAGACTTTATTACTTTGTCCGATTCCGTTGCCGGAATAGTGCTAAGATGCTCGTCCCCCATTATGAGAGAGTCCTCTGGGTCCATCGTCGGTAAGACGGGAAGGATTGCAGCTGACGAATTCTCATAATACTCCTTCATTTGAATGGAATCCTCATCATCATCGTCATTTTGAACGAAAGTATTGCAGAATTGGGCACTCACTTTAGCTGCTTGCTCTACGGTTAGTAATTCTCCAATTGAATTTTCATTGCGAAATTGGGAACTTACTACCGGTTTGTTTCGTGCAGTGCGAACTTTCGATTTATTTTCGATAATCGTCATGAGGTCCTTTGGAGTTCGACAATAGATATTGCCACCGGCGGCAGTATTAAACGAATCTTGATCCGATTGAGTTAAAGCATTATAGAATATATCAACTTGTTGCAATTCCGAAAAACCGTGATGTGGGCATTTCCATTTTAAATCTTTGAATCTCTCCCAAGCCTCGGCAAAAGTCTCATCAAAACATTGTTGAAAATTCATGATTTCTTTTCTGAGCTCAAATGTTTTGGAATGAGGATAAAAACGATTTAAGAACTTTGATGCAAGATCATTCCAAGTGGTGATGGAGTTAGGAGGTTCATAATCAAGCCATTTCCTGGCTGCTCCTTTAAGTGTCAACGGAAACAAGATTAACTTCACCGCATCATCAGGCACTTGATGTAGTTTGAAAGTTTCAGTTATTAGAAGAAATCTGTTGATGTGTGAATAAGGATCATCATTTTCAAAACCATGGAAAGGATTTATGAAATTAAGTAACTCGACGTTTATTTCATATTCATTCGCAGGAATTGGTGGAATAACGATGGCCTTTTCAAATCGAACAGGTATGCGTAGTAATTCCTCCATAGAACGCGTGTCCGCCATAAGAATTAAACAATATAGAGGGAAAAGAGGAGAAGAATTAAACGGTATGAGAGGGTGAAGAGATAAGAATTAAACATATAAGAGGAGACGAAGATTATTTTTGGGTTTTTAAATTTTGGAAACATTGAAAATCACAAAAGAAAAAGGAAAAATAATTTGGAGAAGAAAATCTTTTTGGGTTTTCAAGGTTTTTCAATTTTTTTGGATTTTTGACAAAAAATATTCACAAGATATATACGAAACTTCACGAGGAAGGTTCTTCAAAACACGAATCGAGAAACAAATTCACGAATTCACTTCAACCCTCCCCGGCAGCGGCGCCAAAAATTGATGTACGTCAATTTATCCCACAAAAGGAAATCACACAAGGTGAATAATGTGAAAACCCCGGAGTTCGTTGTCCCGTGAAGGTGTGAATGGAATTTCGTGTTTTCGGAACGTGAAACGTGTTGTGAATGTGATAAAAAGTGAGAGATTTTGATTTTTATACTACGAATGATCGAATATCAAATAAAAACGACTAATAAAGCTACGAGTACAAATAATCTAAGCATACGAAATCTAAAACGAAAATTTAAATTAAAAACGTACGTTACGAATTTTAAAGAACGTAAATAAAAGTGATTTTCTAAATTTTAAAAGCTAAAAATATAAAAATAATTTTTCTAATCTCTAAATATAAAAAGGAAAATTTTGAGAAAAAGAAAAATATTTTTTTGACTTTTTAATAATTTTTTTATAAATTAAAAACTATTTAAACTATTTTAAATTTCTAAAAATACTAAAACTAATTTTAAAAATCTGAATTTTTTTTCTAAAATACTTAATACTATTGGAAAGTTGAGAAAAATGTAAAAACGAAAAAGCTTTTAGAAATAAGCTGAAAAATAAGCTAAACGATTGAAATAAGCTTATAAAGAAAAAAAAAAAAAAAAGGGTTTTAATTAAAAGTTTGTAAAGTTTAACTAAAAAAACAAGTGAGTGCAGTGGTAAGAACTAAGATTGCTTGTGTATGTGTTCTAACTGTCCTGGGTTCGAACCCCAGGACTGTCAAAAAATTTTACAAATCTATAATTTTTTTCTTGATTTTCTTTTGCAAATGACTCAAAGCAACATTAAACAAAACATACAAAATAAACTCAAACAAAACATACTAGATCTAAACACAACTAATAATCAACTCAAAACACAAACAATAAACTCAAAAAACACAAACACAAACCTTACTATAACAAACACAGACAATAAACAATAACCGATCCAAATCCTAGCACAAACAATAAACACAAATCGATCCAAATCCAATCTCAAACTAAAGCATTTACCACAAACTTCAATAAGCAACTAAAAGCATATAATCTAACCATATCAAACTTCAACAAGCAGAAAAATAAAAAAAAACAAGATAAGCTAAGCTAATATATATATATATATATATATATATATATATATATATATATATATATATATATATATATATATATATATATATATATATATATATATATATATATTTTTTTTTTTTTTTTTCTTTTTCTTTTTCTTTTCAAGCTTAAACTAAGAACACATTAAACTATACGCAGTAACAAGAACTAATACGCAGTAACAAAATACGAATAAGCACTAACAAGAACGAAATAAGCAGAATCGAAGCACTAATCTAAACAATAAACATTGACTTATATTAAAATAAAGAGTAAAATTACAACCGAATAAAAAAGGTACAAATTACCTAAAAAAAACTAGCTAAAATAAACCTACATTTCTGAAAATAAATTACAACTAAAAAAAGAAAAACATACCAAAAGAAGCTAAACTAAACCTCGAAAAAAAAAAAGAAAGGAGTCGGCTGGCTTGATATTTATACTCTAAAAAATAAGTAAAACCCTAGTTCGAGTGCTTGTTGTGTGAGAGTGTTCCCTTGATGTGGTTGTGTTTCTTTGTAGACCCTTGGATCGAACGTGCTCTCTACTTCTTTTGATCTTGATCGTTGATCTATCTTGTAGCCTCGGATTGATGAGGTGGAGGGGAGGGGACCAAGACAAGGTCCATGTGAATGTTTGTCTGGTTGTGGTGAGGTGGAGATTAGCGGCGGATTAGGGTGGGTAGTGGTGATAAGGGCGGTATTTTAGGGAAGGAAGAAGAAGGAGATAGTTGGTTTAGGGATTTTGACCATGTGAATTGGGGGATTTGACCAAATGTTTACCCCGTATAAGTATTTAACTATGGGATTGGGTCGGTTTTAATTTGTTGGGTGTGGGCCGGTTGGGTTTAAATGTTAAGTGGGCCGGTTGGGTTGTTAAAGGGTCGATGGGTTTAATGTGAGTTGGGGTGTGTTTTGGGGTTAAATGGGTCGATGGCTATTATGTTTGGATCCGGTTGTGTGGGTTGAGAAAATAGGGTAGTTAGTTTAGGATAAATAGTTTAGGGAATAAAAGATGTAAATCTAGAAATTGTAGGGACCATAGCTGCCACTTCTTCAAAGATAGTCTAGGGACCAATAATGCCAATATTAAATAATCCAAGGGTCATTCTTCAAAAATATTATCTTTGACGAATTTTTCCCCGGCTTCGGCTCTATAAATATCTTTTCCACGTCTCGTGCTCATTTTCTCGGATTTTGCTTGATTCTGTCCCTTTTTCAAGATATCCGTACCTGCATAGAAATAAACACAAAAACACAATATCTTTGGCAATTATGGTTAGTTTTTTGTCTATTTGGGTCCGGTTTTGGTCAAATAAAAGTATGTGTTTAAGCACATACCAATATTAATACAAGTGGAATTTTACCGGTGGTTACAGCTTCAAACTTACTTTTCAGTTGTCACACATTTCAAATTCATATGTGGCTAAATTTTCAACAAAAACTAGCAGTCACATTTAAATAATGTGTGACAAACTTGAGTATATGATTTAGCCACATACACAATTACTTCATGTGACCATATATGGATTTTGGTCACACTGTTCAATTGTGTGACATATATTTGTCACATATGTATATATATAGTGTGACTAATGTTTCAAACTTATTTGTATCCATCACACGTCCCAAATTATAAGTGACTAAATAATCAAAACAAGTTTTACCAGATACCTCTAGTCACGAAAATATTCAAATGTGTGGCTGTAGCCTCAGATGTAATTCCGAAATGGTCACACAAGTTGGATAAAGTGTGGCTGTTTATTTTATTCTGGTACATTTAGTCAGATAAAAAAGTTACTGTGTGGCCGTTCAAAAAACAGCATGTGTGACGAAATCCCAGTTTTGTACTAGTGTGTTCATGTTGCCCTTTCTAGGAATTTTAAGTAATACAAGACTTTCATCAGGTAGCTTAAAATCAGGAGACAGGACAAGACATTCAATGTCAGTAAAAAGAACTTTGTTCTTTTTTTCACACATCTGTGAGACACTAAAGAGATTATACTTAAGTTCCTGCACAAAATACACATCTTCAAAATCAAGTTTACAGGTTTTAATTGTACCTTTACCAGTAATTTTACCACCTCTTGCTCCTCCCCCAAAGGCAACATATCCTCCATCAAAAGCTTTGAAATCTGAGAGGTAAGACATGTTTCTTGTCATGTGTCTAGAGCATCCACTATCTGAATATCCTTGATCTTCTTTGATGCGTGGTTTTGTAACCTTACAACAGGTTTTACCTCTCGAGGGATCTCAAGAGGCTTACAACCCCACCAGGCAGTGTACCTGACCGATGTAGTATAGTGTAGTGGTAAGTACGGGGGATTGATCGTTCTCCACAGGGAATAGTGTTCGTTAGGTGTGAAAGGCTACTCTAATTAGGTCTAAGGGTTGAGGAAGATTCTTTTTATGTTTTTATAGTTTTTATGAAAGCAAGTAAAATCTCGGGTTTGAAGGAGTGGGCGGAATTAGTTGCTAGTCAACTAACCCAAATTACTACAAATGCAAATAAAATAAAATAACAAAAATGAAAAGTGGTGAGAAACTTATGTGTAGAGAAATGTGTTTACTTAGATTTCCTTACTCCCTAGCTATCTTTTTACCGGTTAATTAGTGTGTATTAGTCGCGTGGATGACGGGTGTATTCCTTAATACCATTCGTGGGGTGGCGTACTTACTTCCCCAAACTCTACAAGCTCCTACTTCACTCCTATGTCGAGCCGGCTAGGAAGCTCCTAACATGGGATCACTAGAATTCGCTTGTGCATTAAATACAACCATAAAAACCTTTAGTACGCGTTTGGTTCATGTTTCTTAAGACGTTCAAGCAAGTTACCGAATAGGAAGTTAGCCAGTTTTCTTAAGCCTAACATAGATAAACAATCATCCAATACAACTAACAACACACTAACAACCAATAATCAATAGCTAGGTTTCATTAGATCTAAGCAAACACAAGATAAATTTAGCCTAACATGTTAAACAAAAGACAAGCATAAGATAGAATCAAACAACACATAGACATATTGAATGATTAATTGATTACTTATCTTTCAATGAAACATGGAAGATCTCAAGGCTAAAAGCCCTGAAAAAGTAGCTAAAATCGTCTTAGGGTTTTATCCCAAAATTCCACACACTAAGCTCTCCCCTAATGACAAAAAATTAGAAAACTATATATAGATTTTTGGATCTGACGGCGTCACCTTATGGGGTGTGACGCCGTCACCTCGCCGCTTTTAGGGTTCCCGGATGACCTTCTTGACGCCGTCCCTCTTTAGCTCTTCAAAAATCCATTCTGGCCTATCAAGGCTTGACGCCGTCGAACCTTGAACGTGACGCCGTCCCCTTATGATTTAAGCCGTGACGCCCTTGATTTAGTTAAAGCGTGACGCCGTCAGAATTCTCATGCTAACTCACTGGCCCGTCATGAGTAAATTTCACATCCAACTTTTCTTGCCAAGGCATGACGCCGTCAAGAGATGATTCTGACGCCGTCAAAGGTAAAAATCAGCCGATTTTGAGACTTTGTCGTATTCTTCACTTTAATGCTCCAAAAACGTCCAAAATGCCTCCTTTTCCAGATTTCTCCTCAAAAGTACCTAAAATGACAAAAGGAACGATTTAGGGCAATATTTGATCAAATAAATACGATTTCGGGCTTAAATGACCCCTTAAAAGCGGTACACTTTTCGCCTCATCAAATACCCTTACACTTGAGATTTGCTTGTCCTCAAGCAAATGCGCTTTTATTCTAATCAAAATACAAGTTAGGGGTCATTTAATGCTAACATAAAAGTAATTACAACAAATAATCGTTCCACTTCAATCATAATAAGCACGGAGATTACATACTAGCACCTCACAAGTAGTGTTTAGATACTCACATCTCTCAAGTGTCATCAAAATAAATCTCATAAATGAAAACGGAAAATATCTCTCACTACCTGTCATAGCAAATAGATTACCATAGGCTTGGGAAAGGATCGAAAACCTCCTCCACTAGGCGTAAGCACCTAAGATAAACTATCAAAGAGGGCTTTTAAATGGGTTATAATGTTAGGTGTAGGGAAAAGGAAAACACGGTTTGGTTGGATAAAGGATATTTTACTGGTGGCGAGTTAAAAATCTTGGTCAATTACATGTACTATACAATGTTGCTAAGCCAAGACTCGACTCGATTTAAGCTAATGAAAGAAAATAACAAAAACATAAAATAAACATAAAATAAAACGGGATGGTAGTCCGTATGTTTTTTCTACTTTTCTTTTTCTCATTTTTTTTTGTATTTTTCTTGATTTTTTTTTTTTTTTTTTTTTTTTTTTTTATTTTTTTATTTTTTTATTTTGCATACACTCTTGCCCTACCATCCAAAATAATACATCATAGGGGCATTGCATTCCCCTTACACTTGAATTTTTACATAACTTTACAAATACTAATCTAATGACTCGAATTAAGATAATTGAAAAACTTGGAGTACTTTTAAAACATTTAGCACATATGGGGGTAATAAATGATGTTCTTCCCCATTACTCCATTACACTAGTACTTTACCCATGAGTCCCAATCGTCCCAAAACAATATGTACAAGGATATGACTCGACTTAGCAACCATGTAATCAACTAGATAATTAACTTGGGTTTAAACAAATGTTGTAACAATAATGCACTAAAAATGAGTGCATACAAGGTAGGCTAAGGCGATTTGGGTGTACATTTTAGTGGGGTGTAAACAAATTCTTCCTTTAAGTAAAATGCTTAAAGGTCGAAACGAAAAGATAGGCTCTGAGGGTGTACTAGGGGTATCGTGTACTAAAAATGAGTACAACGCAAAGGGTGTGGGAGAATTACTTGACCAATGTAGCCAATGTAATTATAACAAAAACACAGGTGTAAAACAATGGGTTAATCCTAATGCCTCTTATCATGTAGTAAATCTAACTACACGAATGTAGTCTCACTTGTGGCCTCGGAATGGTCCTAACGCAAGTTCTAGAATCTAAGTGCTACCGGTACACACATCATAGCATAAATGCTTTTCCTACCAATTCTAGGGGCGAACCTCACATATTTGGGGTGGAAAATTTTTTTAGTGGTACGGTTTTTGTGCTAGTCATATAACTCCTATCCGTGAGACGCTCATTAAGATCAAAGTTTCACTCCTATATGTTGTAAAAAATTTTAAATTTGGCACTAAAATTACCCTAACAAGTATTTATCTCAGTTTTATTACACATCTACTATTAAACAAACAAAAATCAAGCGTAATAGCATTCTCTAATCGTACTTTTACCCTCCCCTTACACTTAAGATGAACATTGTCCCCATTGTTCAAATAACAAGATGTAAAAGCATAAAGTAAAAGAATGAAATCAAATACTCCCCTGATTCGCTCGGTAGATAATGAAATAACACGGTTAAATCTTCCTCCAAAGAGAATGTTGAAGCTCCATGACTAATGCATCGCCACAAGCTTGATCCAAGACATTTCCTTGTCCAAAATAACCTGTTAAACCTGAGAAAACAAACACGAAAACCTGCATAACATCGGCGGGATAAAATCTATATATAAGGATATAATGCTTGTGGAATGATAACTTTGCAGATTCCTGGAGATTATAAGTTGGAGATTTTAATAAAAACTTTTTTAAAAACAAAACTTTCAAAAATTTCTGAAAATTAAATCTGACGCCGTCAGGTTATAAACCCTGACGCCGTCAGAAATGACCTGACAAAAATTTTCATTTTAAGTTTCCGAAAAATTTCTGGAAAAAACCTTTAACCTTACTTCCTGGAAATCCTGCAAAACATCACTATGACTCGATACAAGCATTTGACTCAAACAAACACAAATATGTATGTTAATTTATTATTATTATGATTCATGTTAATTTGTGTTCTAATAAACCGATTTAGATTTCCCTTACACTTAACTTTTGCAAAATACCTTTATATGTAGTTAAGACGAAGTTAAAAACAACATAAAGCATTTTCACAAATTAGTTTTTAACATGAATCAATAATAATAAAATTTAAACATACATATGGAAACAAATAAAAACAAACAAACAAATAAATAAACACACAAAGCAAATAAAGCTAATAAAGCAAATAAAGCAAATAACGCTTGGGTTGCCTCCCAAGAAGCGCTTGTTTTTGTTCGAGTCATGAGCCTGACTCTACCCTTATTTAATGGATAAAGGAGAGGTTTTCCCTACACTTAGGATTAAGTGCGGGTGATAGTAGCGATACACACCAGCTCGGTAGGAGTATGCCACGTGAGGAAAGAGTGGTGGATGAATTATATGCTCAAAGGGGTGTGCTCCTTTCATCATAACCTTCCCTAGTTCACTTTGGTCAATGGGTGAATTAAAGTTTTCTCCTAAAAAGGGATCATTTTCTAACAACTTCGAGAGACTCCTAATTGGGAATCCATCTTGACCCAATAGACCCGGTTTAAACCCATAATGTTTCTTGTGATCAATCATGAATGGGTGATGTAGACATGTAAGGTCATTTTTCACTCCTATATTGTCTTCCTCACTACAAGGCTTAATGTCCACTACCTTAAACTTAAGACTACCCGGACTATATGTTTTGATGGGTGGATCGGGACCTAATTCAATTCCTAAATTTTCATCCAAGGATGGAAGATTAGGTAACGGTTTTGGTTGAGGCTCCGGCTCATCAAAACTAGGAACTTCCATAGAACTAAAAGAAAGGTTGTGATCACTAAAAGTATTCAAACCTATTTCTTCTAGTTGTGTTTGGTCCAAGGGCTCTACCTCTATTGGGGTTCCTATAGTCTCTTCTACTTCTTCCGGGTAAGTCACGGGCGGTGTGTGTGCCTCAAATGATGGTAGGACTTGTGGGGTACTTGGTGGGCTTATGTTACTTACCTCATCATTCCTTATGTCAAGGTCACCTATGTGTTTGTTTTGTACTATGGCATTACATGACAACCACTTAGGTATCTCAACACTAATGTATTCATCCCCAAACAAACTTGTTTCATGATCCAGGAAATTTATATTCAATTGACTTGTACTAACGTTTGTTGGGTTGTCTACCCTATAATAATATTGGGCACAATCTTCTATGGCATCCCATGCTTCTTCAGCACTTAATTCCCTAAAGTCCCCATTGGCAAAATCCTCAATGCGCATTTGGTCATATTGGCCAACACGATAGTAAAAGGTTCGGGTTAGGGATGCTAAAGCGAAACTATGATGAGGGAATTTTCGGAGTAAATTTCTAAAACGAGTCCATGCATCATATATGGGTTCATCTCGATATTGTTTGAAATTCGAGATGTCAATAGGGTAGAATGGCCTTTGTGGTTGGTGGTATGGTGGATTCGCGTACTCCATAATGGTGAACGGAAGAGTCAATGGAAATTACGAACAAACACACAAAGAAAAAGATAGACTAAAGAAAACCTATAAAAATAAAATAAAAATCTCACTAGAAAGGAATCTAGTGAGTAGACCTAATAGAATAAAAAATTCAACCTAAACAATAACTATTCCCCGGCAGCGGCGCCAAAAACTTGATGCGTGGTTTTGTAACCTTACAACAGGTTTTACCTCTCGAGGGATCTCAAGAGGCTTACAACCCCACCAGGCAGTGTACCTGACCGATGTAGTATAGTGTAGTGGTAAGTACGGGGGATTGATCGTTCTCCACAGGGAATAGTGTTCGTTAGGTGTGAAAGGCTACTCTAATTAGGTCTAAGGGTTGAGGAAGATTCTTTTTATGTTTTTATAGTTTTTATGAAAGCAAGTAAAATCTCGGGTTTGAAGGAGTGGGCGGAATTAGTTGCTAGTCAACTAACCCAAATTACTACAAATGCAAATAAAATAAAATAACAAAAATGAAAAGTGGTGAGAAACTTATGTGTAGAGAAATGTGTTTACTTAGATTTCCTTACTCCCTAGCTATCTTTTTACCGGTTAATTAGTGTGTATTAGTCGCGTGGATAACGGGTGTATTCCTTAATACCATTCGTGGGGTGGCGTACTTACTTCCCCAAACTCTACAAGCTCCTACTTCACTCCTATGTCGAGCCGGCTAGGAAGCTCCTAACATGGGATCACTAGAATTCGCTTGTGCATTAAATACAACCATAAAAACCTTTAGTACGCGTTTGGTTCATGTTTCTTAAGACGTTCAAGCAAGTTACCGAATAGGAAGTTAGCCAGTTTTCTTAAGCCTAACATAGATAAACAATCATCCAATACAACTAACAACACACTAACAACCAATAATCAATAGCTAGGTTTCATTAGATCTAAGCAAACACAAGATAAATTTAGCCTAACATGTTAAACAAAAGACAAGCATAAGATAGAATCAAACAACACATAGACATATTGAATGATTAATTGATTACTTATCTTTCAATGAAACATGGAAGATCTCAAGGCTAAAAGCCCTGAAAAAGTAGCTAAAATCGTCTTAGGGTTTTATCTCAAAATTCCACACACTAAGCTCTCCCTAATGACAAAAAATTAGAAAACTATATATAGATTTTTGGATCTGACGGCGTCACCTTATGGGGTGTGACGCCGTCACCTCGCCGCTTTTAGGGTTCCCGGATGACCTTCTTGACGCCGTCCCTCTTTAGCTCTTCAAAAATCCATTCTGGCCTATCAAGGCTTGACGCCGTCGAACCTTGAACGTGACGCCGTCCCCTTATGATTTAAGCCGTGACGCCCTTGATTTAGTTAAAGCGTGACGCCGTCAGAATTCTCATGCTAACTCACTGGCCCGTCATGAGTAAATTTCACATCCAACTTTTCTTGCCAAGGCATGACGCCGTCAAGAGATGATTCTGACGCCGTCAAAGGTAAAAATCAGCCGATTTTGAGACTTTGTCGTATTCTTCACTTTAATGCTCCAAAAACGTCCAAAATGCCTCCTTTTCCAGATTTCTCCTCAAAAGTACCTAAAATGACAAAAGGAACGATTTAGGGCAATATTTGATCAAATAAATACGATTTCGGGCTTAAATGACCCCTTAAAAGCGGTACACTTTTCGCCTCATCATTCTTCATCATCTTGTGGATGTTCCTGCACATAAAATAAAGGAAATTAGTTTCCTTTCGGGACCCAAGACATTACTGACTTGGATCTGCCTCGTGCATCAATGTAGTTATATTTCTTCATGATAATTGATGCACTATTGGGTTTGGTAGGTCTCCATTCCCAACTTGCTGAGGCCTTAACAGCATTGCCCCTATTTGCCCTAACAACATTCACTGGCCTAGCAGTACTAACTACTGGCCTAGCAGTACTAACTGCTGGCCTAGTAGTATTAACTTTTTGGCCAAATTTTCTGGTAGTTAATGCTATTTTGTTTTGAAAGGTCCTTTTAACAGTTTGTTGTGCTGGTTTAGAATAACATGACATTGGTCTAGCACTATAAACTGTTTATTTGGGGTGAGCAGTACAAACAGGCCTAACAGTATTCAAATATCTAAGGCCAGTTCTCATCAACACTGCTCTGGGAGCCATGTTTCTTTAAGCATTAGGGTGATTATATTTAGCAAAGCCATTTGTGTTCACCCTAGAATTCCCATTTACCACCCTTTCCCATTGGTGGTAGTTACAATTTGCCTGAACATAATAAAAACTGCCACAAGTAAAACATGCTTTATTGTACATGACAAAATCACTTCCTAGTTGTTTGGACTTCAAGTTATTCCAATTTCTCTGGTTACCCCTAGGACTTTGTAACCTATTTTGTGATCTATACATCTCTGCATATCTAACTTGCTTCCTAATTGGTTTTTCAATTTCTATTTTAGTACCATTAGGAACAACAGTTTTCTTTTCTACTTTAACTTCTGACACATTCTCCTCAACCAATGAGGTGCCACTAGCACTCTCAAAGGATTCCTTAATCTCTTCAGACTTCTCTACACTAGCACTCTCACTGGTCTTATGTCCATATTCAAACTTAGGCTCTTGAAATTCCTCTAAACCTGTATGTGCTAAATAATACCTGGGGGTGGATGTGCCCCTTTATAAGGTGGTGCAACAGACTTATAACCTAGACCTTTCTTAAAGTTATTAGTAAGCTGACACTCTACAATCTTTTCTATGCTTTTAGTTGCTCCTGCATATCTCTTTATATTCACTTCAATGCTGTCTTTATCTAGCTTAATCTTTTCTAGTTCTCTTTTAAGCTCATTAATTTCTAAGTCTTTAAACATAACATCTCTTTTCAAGACAGCAATATCCTCAGTGAATACAGTTTCATTCTTTTTGTAGAAAATAAGTTGTTCTTCTACAACAACTAAACCTCTCTTATGATTTGCCATCTCTGTAGGTGCTTCATCCTCAGCCATAAAGCTCCAATCAAATCCAAGTACATCAATAGCCACCATTGCCTTGGAAGAAGTCTCTTCCTCATTCTTCCTGGTGCTTTCTTGATTTCTGGAACCTCTGCTATCTTGATTCCTACCCCTGCTGTCCTGGTTCCTTGGCCCTCTGCATTCCCTAGCAAAGTGTCCCAACTTATGACAGTTGTAACACTCCACTTTTGACATGTCATACCCAGCAACATCACTTGGACTGATAGTGATCTTCTTTCCTGTCTTCTGATAATACCTCTTGGCCCTCATACTTAGCAAAGCAATGTTCCACTTCAAATCCATCTCTTCCAGATCATCTTCATGAATTTGTACTAGGTCTTCATGATAAAGTTGAGACCCACTTGCTTGACTGGCCAAGAATGCATAGACAATTTCATCACCTAAGCTAGCAGTACTAGTTTGTGAACTAGCATTACTAACTTTAGGGTTAGCAGTACTAACTCCTGAAGCAGTATTGACCTCTTCTAGACTGCTATTGTTGGGAGATGACACAAATGCCATATTCTTAGAGCTAGAACTTGAGCTTCCAGTCTTCCTAACCTCCTGTACAACAATCTTAAAATTGTTGTACAAATCATCAAAACTCATTGTATCAAGATCTGGCTTGTTTCTCCAGACTACTACATGAGTGTTCCATTCAGCAGGAAAACTTCTCAAGAACTTTAAATTAAGATCCTCCTGTGGAATCTCTACAACCAAGATAACTAGCTGGCTTACTATCTTCTGACGCCTGTTGAACATATGTTCAAGAGACTCAGTGCTTGTAGCACTAAAGTTCTCATAATTCTACTTCAACGAAATCTTCTATGTCTTCTTGGTGGCTTCATTACCACCAAACCTTGTTGTTATCACTTCAAACAGAGTCTTTGCATCCTTTTACTTGTTAAAAGTCAACAGTTGCTCATTGGGAATAGCCATCAGCAACATACTTCTAGCTTTTACATCATTCTTTTTCCGAAGCCTCTCATCTGCAGTAACATGAACTGATACAGTTTGAATCTTGACACCATCTTCTGATGTTTCTGTGACTTTAGGTGTAAAAGAGTTGCCATTCTCTATGATGTCCCATAGAGCATAATCCTGCACTTCAAAGTATTGCTCAATTCTGAGCCTCCACATCTCATATTCATTCTGCTTGAGCAAGGACAGTTTAGCAGTGGTTGTGGTTTGAGTTGTTTCAAGATCTATCTTCCTGTAAGTAAACTGTTCTTCCTTGTAGGTTTTCTCTAGAGCAAAGTTTCAGAACCTTTAGCTCTGATACCACTTGTGGATCCCAATACACGATCTCCTTGAGCTTTGTTTAGAAACTTTGAGTATACCAAAGAGTATGCGGAATCTACTCTTTGATAGTTAGAAGAATGCACTTAACAATATCAATGTATAAGCAATGAAATAGTAAACTCTGTATGAACACAATATAACCAAAACGATTCAATATTATTAGATTAATAATACGAGTGATCTGAATATCACTAGGGTTTACAACCTTGAATCTTAACATAAACTCTACGTCTTCTAGAGATGTAACCTAGGACCTCCTTTTATAGGCACAAGGAGTCATTTACAAGATAACTATTCATATACAATATACATATCATTCTAAACTTATAAGATATACACAGAATATCTTCTAAACTTATCACTTTACACGTCTTCTATCACTGGCAATACCTTCTTCCATCAGCAGTCTTCAACAATACAAAGTAAACCTGGCAGTACTAATATTTACACTATCATTACTAACTATGTTAGTACTGTTAGTGTTATTCTTTAACAGTCTCATCTTTAGCTTGGCAGTACTAACTCTGAATGAAATAATTCCCAACAATAAGTATCATAATCAGGAAAGCATATATTAAAACAATTGTGTTCATAAAAAGTAAGTAGCATGTATCTCCCCCATGGGTTCATAAACAATTTAAAAGTAAGAGTGGGGCTATGAATCACATATTAGCAGTCGAGGAAACAAGATATCACAGTATGATCAGATAGAAGAGCACAACAGATAAACCTCAGCACAACCTAGTTATTTAGGTAACATGTTTCAAAAAAATGATACTCAAAAGTAATATATAAAAGTAACGTTCGTGGAATACTCATGTTGTTGATTAAAAGTTTTAGTTTTAATGGCGATGAAAAGAAGTAATCATTTGTATC
Source organism: Artemisia tridentata subsp. tridentata (assembly GCA_021014915.2). Lineage (NCBI taxonomy): Eukaryota > Viridiplantae > Streptophyta > Magnoliopsida > Asterales > Asteraceae > Artemisia > Artemisia tridentata. The sequence continues at coordinate 217,670,186 of CP139503.1, forward strand.
TCGTGTGGTTTTTAGAAAGTATAGTTTCAAGATCAAATCACATTAAGACGGTAAAAGTCGGTGAAACACAGTCAAACAGATACGAAAAGAAACAAGGAAAAGAAAAGAAATAAGAAATAAGAAAGAAGAAACGTCAATAAGTAGTTTCGGTGTTTTACCCCGTAGCCCAAATAGTTCATAAAATGTGATGATTTAGAAAAGAAAACGTACATTTGATAAAAGGTTTACGATGTTGATAATTAAGTAATTAGAAAGTTTATAATATTTACAATTGTAATTGTTTAAGTTATAAAAATAGTTTTTATAAAAATTTGGACATGATGCGTCCGTTTATACAACATTTCCAAGTCGTTACGACTTTTGAATAGCAAATCTTATTTATTACAATTTCACAAATTAATACAAATTAATACAAGTTTATACAATTTATACAATTTATACAAATGTTAATTGTTTATTCGTCGTTATCATTCGCGTAAATATTAGTGTCGGGTTTATCGACCATTTTGTGTCTGAAGTACAAAATCGTCCATAAGTCTATCAGCTAATACCGTAAATCCAATAACGATCAATCCAATAATACATCCAAGCATAGGTTTTTGTTGCAAATTCCAATATCCATATCAGTATCCAAGTACTCCCAAATAGCATCCGAAACACCATCAACAAAAACAACAATATGAATTAAGTTAAGTATAATGAATTGATTAGCAAAATGAAAGTAAATTTAAATACACGTCATCGGGCTTTAGGCCCAATATTAACCTTTAACCCAACGCACACCATCTTGGGCTTACGGGCCCAAGTTTACCAAACCAACTCTAACGGGCTCCTTAGCCCATTAAACCAAATCCAAACACAAATCCAACACACTAGTTTAGTTTTTAAAACAAATAAGTTTTGACCAAACACGGCTAGGACTAACTTTAGGTTTTCGTAACCTCGTTAACAGCTCAAATGACATACGGCTAAACTAATGTTACAAACAAGTCCCCACGACGCTTTGTGTGTCGTGGCACACATCACGACACTCCCCGTGGGTGTCGTTTTCAACCAATTTATCCACAAATAATTAACCACGGCTAAAACTAATACCCACAACATCAATAATATTTTAACCAAATAAATTTTACAACCTCTCGACCTCAACTAAAGGTCTCGGTCAACAAGGTCTCGTGGCCATGACTCCCCATGAGCCTCGGCTCTCTCCAACGACACCAAGAAGTTACCACGACTCGAACACTAAACCAATGCCAAGACCTTGACTCCCTTGAGTCACGACTTAACCATAATTGACACCAAAACATTTTCCACGCCTCGTATATCAAAACAATGCCATGGTCGTGACTCCCATGAGTCACGGCTCAACCAAGTCGACTCAAAACTTTCACCCAAGGTTCGGCTAACATCAAAACTACTAGTCGTGACTCCCTTGAGTCACGACTCACCCTTATTTGAGCCTCATACTAATCGGCTAACAACAAAACTCAATCAAACAATTTCAAAACACACAAATAAATAAACAAGGACGAGTAGAAGCTCAATAATAGCAGAATAAATATAAATGAAGCACAATAAGCTCTGATTCAACTCAACTCGTGAGCTAACTCGGACAAGTCAAGTGACTCGATACGAGCCCGAACGAGTTACGCATTAAAAACGTTAGATCCACACGGTTTTGTATCAATACATAAGGTTTTAGTTTAGTTTTAATGTAAAAATCGTTTGGATTAATTAATACCGATTAGGGTTTTGATAATAACGAAAGAAATAATGAAGAGGGTGGCGCGTGAGTCTTACCAACGAGAGGGAGAGAGAGAAAAGGGTGGCGGTGAACGGTGGTGCACGGTGGTGAGAGAGAAAGAAAGACGAGAGGATGAGAAGATAAACACACGAATCAAACACGAACCCTTGTCTTCAAACGGCGGTGGAACGGCAGTATGGTGGCCGAAAGGTTGGTCGGAGATGGGGCGGCTGGAAACCCTAGAAAAGGGAGAAGTGGAGGTAGGATGTTATGATAAGAGAAACCCTAAATGGGTTCTTTTATCAAAATTGTAAGGGCCATTCTTGCCAACATGAAAGTTCAGGGTAGGCGGGGTATAATTAACTCCAGGGACCATTGTTGAATCTAACACACCTGCTAGAACTTTGAGCCTATGTGGATCGGTAGGATGCCTGTGTAATCACAAGCACACTACAAGAGAATCTCTGAATACGAACAAGAAAAGAAAGAACTAATACTATGATCCTCTATGGATCGTATAATGAACTAAAAGATATTTTTATTGAAGATTGTTAAGTTGTAAAGATATATGAAACTCATAGATGGGGTGTTTCTTTTATAATGATAAGAAACCCTAACCCTAACCCATCATACAAGAAAACGTGTGAAGAGATAAACATTATCTCTTCTAAAAATAACTCTAACAAACATACTAAACATACGGGATAACAACTAACAATACCAGCAGAAACAGCTACTATCAGCAGAAACAAGATAGAACTATCAGCAGCAATGAGCTTCAGCAGGAACCACAGCTATCGGCAGGAACCAGCTTTCACTATCGGCAGCAACAAGAAATATCTTATTTCCGAAATTCCTAACAATCCTCCCCTAATCTTGAGGTTGACTAGGTTTACCGACAAGATTCCCGAAGTGTTCTTTGATCTCTGAAAGTACTCTGAAGTCCATAGGGAGAGGATTAATCCAGCAGCAGCATCAGTACGTAACCAGCAGTAACACTTGAAACTTCCAGCAGCAACTTCGATAGTTCAGCAGCAATAGGAAATTGTCTTCAAAAGAAAATTTAAGCTGGTCACCATGTCAATATGGATCTTGACAGCTACTATGACAATATGTACATCAAATCACTTAAGTTTCAGACTATTCTCATCACATCTAGGTGTGTTAACACCTGTGAGAGGTGAATCATTGAAAATTAATGGATTTGATGTCTCTTTACCAATAGCCATCACTACTGGAGTAGCCAATGTTTAGGTGTGTAAGACCATGGTACATTGATAACCATCTGATTTTGAGTAAACCAGCAACTGTAAATGGATTTGAGTTGTCTTTACCTGTAGCCGTTTGCTCAGGACTAGCCGATTCTTGGTTTCAACTAAACCTTGGTGAATTGAATACCAAATATGGATACCAAGTGTCTTTACCACAAACCATACTTTTGTGGACTAGCCAATTCTTTGGATCCCATAAAGGGTTACATCCATGGTGAATTGAGAACCATTTCAACTCTCAGGAATAAACCATGGGTGAGTTGAAGTACCCTATAGCTTTGAGCAAGCTATTACAGCTATCAACGGATTTGACAATCACACCAGAGCCGTACCCTCATGGTGAGTCAACTCTTTCTTGTCTGCTAGACATGGTGAGTTGAATACCATTTGTTGTGTAGGTGTAAACACCAACACTGTACCTGCAAGGTGTTGCTCAAAACCATATAAGTTAGCACCAACATTTTTTTTTGAACTAAAAGAATAAACATAAATCACAGAAGAGAAAAGAAAATAAAACTAAAAATAAGACAAAGAAAAGAACAAAATATACAAGAATACCATAATCAAGAAGATGATCCTTTGGCTGCAGAAAGCTGGTTTCTAATGAACCTGACCAATTGTTCAGCAGTTGTCAAGTCATTTCCAATTACATACTTCCCAACTTGCAGCTTACACTTAAGCATCCTTTCCATCAGATTTATGGACAAAGGATAGGGAACATCCACAAACATGGAAAGCACCTTCCCTGTAACAGTTTCCAATACATGAACCTGGGAAGTAGAATACAATCTCCAACTGTGTACTCTCCAAGAGTGTTGATCAGCCCACACAGAGTGAGCATTGCCTCCCTCCAGAGAATCCATTAATACTTTCAAGTCCCCCAAAGATAAGACCAATCCCTGTAGCTTGATGAGTCTCATAATGCTTAGTCACCATACCATAGAGATGTATCAAATCTTGTTTATCCACCTTGTTCAAAATCTCCCTAAGGAATGTGAAATGTTTTGTTTTCCCATCAAGGGTGGACAAGGCATGGATTTCTCCTTGAGGTATAGGAAGAACCTCCCAACCAATAATATGTGACCAAGGGTGAGGAGAATCACCTTCAGAATCACTTTCAGAATCAAATTGAATCAAGTCCTGATCACTCATATCGGCAAGAGTCTTGAATGAAGATTTCATAGCATGACTCTTTTTCCTGGTCCATGGAGTTGTAGAGGAGAGGTGAACTGTTGAAGGTGTTACATCAGAAATATGAACCTCTTGTGGTGCACCAGATGCATCTACAGAAGGAACTTGAGAAATAGATGTGGTATCCTGAGAACCTTCAGTAGGAATAAAGGAAGATGCACCAGTCAATGTCTCTCCAGACTTCAGTTTCTTTGAAACATCAGACTCTAAAGATGAAGACTCTCTTTTCTTGCTTTGTTGAATGTCTGTATTGACTGAAGAATTTATCCTTACATAAGTATCAAGGAACAGCTTTTGAATTGCAGCATCAGTCCAACCTTTGATGTCACTGAGCTTGTAGTTAACTTAATTCTTCAGATAGTCCTTCATAAAATTGACATTATCTTTGTTTGTAGGCATCTTATAACCTGACTTTTGCCTTTCACTGATCCTATGCATCAAGTCATTCCAAGTGGATGCTCTATGAGTCTTTAAGATAAATGCCTTGAGCTGATCTGACTTTTCTTCCATACCCAACTCTGAATCTTGAAGAATCATAAACCCATGAGCTCTAATAATCATGTCAGAAGCCAACAAGTATTCAACTTGCTCACTGAACTCTTCTGAAGTAAGATCTTCTGATCTTGTGCTATTCATAATCCCTGCTATGTTCCTATCATCAGCAGACATTTTCCTTGCAAACTCCTCATCTTGAGCAACCTGAGCTAGTCTAGCTTGTTCAGCAGCAATTTCCTGTGCATCCAACTGTCTGGCTATCTCAGCATCATTTTGTGTTGCAGCAGGGGGAATGGTGTCACTACCAGCAGCAATGGATGAGCTACCAGCAGAAACATCAGGAACCTTAGGATCAGAAGAAACACTACCAACCTTAGCAGGAACATCAGACACAACACCAGAGATATCAGCAGCAATAGTGGATTGAAACTTCTCAAAAGCTGACACTCTTGAGGGCTGCTTGGTCCTTGTTCTTGTAGAAGCCTGAGGTTTTGTAGTTGTCGAGGGCTTAGAAGAGGTAGGTACTTCAGTGTGTGCACTATCAAGAGAAACAGAAGCCAACACATCCAGTACATCAAATGACATATCATCCTGATCATCCTCAGACTCAGAAAGCACAACCCTTCTTTTCTTCTGTGGATGTTGAGCTTCCAAAGAGCTGATTCTTTCATTGAGCTGTTGGATAGTCCCACTGAAAGTTTCTTTAGTTTCCTTGAGCTCCTTTTCCAAATTCTCCACCTTCTCACTAAAACTCCTTTTGGTCTCTTTAAGCTCTGACTCCAATGCTTCAATTTTCTGCATAGACCTGTCAAGTAACTGGGACATCGAAGTGAGATCAGCAGCATCCTCAGCTCCACCAGCAGGAATGCCTGAGGTGTTAGGAGCTTCATTGGATCTAGGTGGAGAAACATGAAATTCTCCCCCTGTATGGGTGTCATCACTAAAAGGCTGCCTAGTAGGACTAGGAGATGAAAGCCTTGAAGCAGAAGGCATATCCATTGAGGGTGTGGGTTGGACAACAGGTGGGACAACTGTGGTGGTCTGGACAATGGGCTCATCAGGGACAATAGTCTCAGGTGTGGCTGGTCTAGGTGATGGTGGTAATGGGTCATCAGCAGCAACAGATGCAGATGCATCAGCAGCAACTGAAGTCCCTTCACCAGCAGCATTGGATGCACTAGCATCAGCTGCATTGGGTGATGGTGGGACACTGACATTGTCAGCAGGATCTGGGTTGTCAGCAGGATTGGCATTGTGTAACATGGCAGGTAATAATGGCAAATGTTGGCCTGCAAAATTCATCTTCATCATTGCAAACATTTTAGCAGTCATCCGATTCACTATCTTAGGGGGTGGGTCATTGGTTTGAACACCTAAGATAATTTGAAGAAATCTAGGATACATTAAAAACCTGTTTTTATCACCAGTGATATTTTTGAATCATCCCTTCAAAAATATATTTGGCCCAATTATATATCCTACCCTGTGATAGACAAACAAGACCAGACGCAATGGGACTAGGACATTGGTCCCAACCACCAGTCTTTATACTCATACACTGGAGTAACGTATGAACAAGAAATCTCCATTGAGGAGACAGCTTATTTTTATAAAATGTACAACTACCAGTGACAGGGTAACCTATGGCAGCCATACCATCATTGATTTCTTGCCTGGAAAGATCATATTCCCCATGCTCCTCAGGAAATTGGAGCTGTACCCGAATCAACCCCTCAGTAATGATGACTTCGTGTTCATCAATGGTGGCAACGATGTCGTCCTCCCTTCCCACAATGTGTCTAACCCTAGCAGTTGCCCAAAACTGCTTAATTAGCGAATCATACACCGTTACAGGACAATGAGTGAGTGCATAGTGAATAGATGACCCACGAAGAAAAGCTAACACCTCATCATAACCATCACTTCTAGAAGAAGAGTCTAAGTATGCAACCTTGTTGTGATCATCCTTGTAGCGAAGTGTTGTCATTGTATTAGATGAATGAACTAGGGTTCGAAATGAGAAAAATAATGAATTAGGGTTTGAAAGGATTTTGAGAAATTGAGATGAGAGAAGTGCAATTTTAGGTTAGGTTGCCAAATATAGCAATTTAAATTGCTGCAATTTAGCGCACGTATCATTGACCAATTGACTTAACGAACTTCCCCAAATTTGACATATTCAGCAGGAACCATTAGTCAACCGGTAGTAACACTTGGTCAATCGGCAGCAATGAAGTGGTTTGACCAAAGTCAATCCTTCCAAATTCAGTCATTAGGAATAAACCGCCTGAATTAAATCTTAACACCAACCAACAATAAATTCGCACTAATCTCCTTCTCATTATATAAGCCTCAAATCAAATAACTTCATTATCACAAACCTAACCAATAATCTTCAAATCAAATAAAATCATGAGTTCATCCAAAATTCCAATCATCGAAATCTCATCAGACTCCTCCTCCTCCAACGAATCAGGATGGGAAAATTACTTTCCCCCGACTGCATCATCTTCTCAAAACAAAGGTAAGGCAAAGGTTGAAGAGGATTCATCTGATCCTCTTCCATCTACTCCTTCGTCATTTGAGTATTCTAGCTCTGATGATGAAGGATCATCAGAGCTGAAGTCCTTGACTTATTATCAGGGTGAATGGGAGACATATCCTCCCAATTTTCCCATCACAGATAAGCTAAGGGAAGAGATGAAGAAAACTGTAGCTCTGCTTAGTGAAGAGATGGAAAGGACTGCTGCTACCTTCTACAAAGTACCGGTACAAAAAAAAAATGCAGATCTTCGTGAAAATCTTAACCGGGAAAACCATAAACCTCGAAGTCGAATCCTCGGACACAATCAACAATGTGAAAGCCAAGATCCAAGACAAAGAAGGCATCCCATCAGACCAACTCCTCAGCCAAGCCAGCCGACTTCACAGCCAAGCCAACCAACTGCAAGGTTACGCCCCAGATCACATCAGAGACAAACTACCCTAAGCTCTTCAACTCCAATGAGAGATCATCCAGCCCCTGAACCAAGACAGCCACTCCCAGTGGTGTTGGCACTTCCAGCCCCCCCATGTGTATGAAGAAATTAGTCGTCAGAGGGGTAGGAGGTTCATGCCTGATTGTATGGGTAAGGGAAAAGGGAAGATGGAATAGGAGGCAGGGTTTAGGTGGAGTGGTGATGAGGGATGTGAAGCAGAGTAGGTTGGTAGGATGTTTAAATGATCTTGATATGTAGCTTTTGTGTTTTGTGACTGAATGTAATCATCTTAATCACGATGAATGGAAATTACTGTCTTTAGTTTTAATTCCAAGCATTGAGAAATTGAGAGCTGCAAAACAAAGTTAGCTAACAAAATACACTAAAAACCTGCAAAACAAAATTAGAAAAACACAACACATAAAACATAAACGAATGAGAAACAAGACAAAATTACAAGCATTAGCCTCCCCTTAGGCTAATGCCTCCCCTCAAAACCAACAAAGAAGTATACAACAACATCATCAGACAAACATGACAATTACCAAGGAAACCATGGAGAGTAAGCCATTCCCCCTCCAAAGATTGGATTATAATACACATGTCTGAAATCTCTCTGAAAGGATGAGGAAGCACCAGCAGGAATAGTTCCCTGACTATCAGCAGCAACAGGCTTAACTGCAGGAACAGGTCTATCAGCAGGAAAGGGAGCTCTATAAGGGTTCATTCCTGCTGCTTGTGGAACATATGGTGGTATTTGTTTAACATTTTTCCACAATGATCTGGTCTGTTGTTGCCCACCATTCATCTTCATTCTCTTCTCATGATAGTCACAATCTTTAATGAGATGATATTGACTACCACACACAAAACATGTCTTCTTCCTAACAGCCTTGATCTTACCATAACTTTTCTTATTACAGACAAAATTATCACTATTGGAACTAGAGACAATGTTGTTTTTAACAGAGTTAAGTGAGCTGTTGTCAGGGGAAGCTATTTTTGAAATAGATTCATCATTAGTTGCTCCAGAAGTGAAGTCATAAGACTTGGGTGAGGTTGACTTGTCATTTGAATCACATGAGGTATAGCCTGTGGACTTAGATTCATAGGACTTGTTGCTTTTGGAACAAGAGACAAAGTCATCAGACTCACACTCAGAATCAGATAAGTCATTTGACTTTTTCCCATATGTCATGTGTGATTCATCTGAGTCAAGATCAAGGGCTGAGTGGATAGGGACAGGCTTGAAAACACCTCTTATAGGTGGAGGAACTGCATTCATCCCTCCTTCCTTAACAAACTTAACAGGAATTTGATAATCAACTTCCTTAGGGGTAGGGTCAAATATTCTAGTGTTATAATCCCCAACATCATATCCCAACCCTTTCTTACGCCAACCAGACTGATTACCATTATAATTAACAAGATATTTTTTTGATTGTTGCCATGAATTTATCCTAGCCACTTCACTATCCAGTTTAGCCTGTAATTCCTGATTTTCTAATTTCACCTTAGCATGTTCTCTCTCAGAATGTTTTAGAAAGTTATTGGAGTTCTCTAAGTCTCTTTCCAAAACCCTTATCTTTTGTTCATATGCTAGCTGATTAGCTTCATGCCAAGCCTTTTGTTTTTCCACAGTTTTAAGAGCCTTTTTTATAAGCTTGAATTTCTACAAACAATTTATTATATTCAGGCTCCATTTCATCAAACTCTTTCCTAAGGTTCAAGTACAATTCATGACACCCAAATTGACAATGTTGTACCTGATGAGAGGCACCCACAAAAGTAAATTCTTCCACTTTATCCTTTGCATTATAAATCATGTTGTGAGTTTGGTTGAGCCTATCAGCATCAGCAAGTTTTGTCCATTTTCCCCTTGAGTTAAAAGATAGCAGAGTTCTGACTTTCATGGTCCACCTTTCGAATTTATCTGCTGATCCAGACATAGTGTAATGGTTTAGAGAGATTGTTTTGTGATCTTTTGCTTCTTGATCAGAGATCCTCACGAGGCTCTGATACCACTTGTTGAATCTAACACACCTGCTAGATCTTTGAGCCTATGTGGATCGGTAGGATGCCTGTGTAATCACAAGCACACTACAAGAGAATCTCTGAATACGAACAAGAAAAGAAAAGAACTAATACTATGATCCTCTATGGATCGTATAATGAACTAAAAGATATTTTTATTGAAGATTGTTAAGTTGTAAAGATATATGAAACTCATAGATGGGGTGTTTCTTTTATAATGATAAGAAACCCTAACCCTAACCCATCATACAAGAAAACGTGTGAAGAGATAAACATGATCTCTTCTAAAAATAACTCTAACAAACATACTAAACATACGGGATAACAACTAACAATACCAGCAGAAACAGCTACTATCAGCAGAAACAAGATAGAACTATCAGCAGCAATGAGCTTCAGCAGGAACCACAGCTATCGGCAGGAACCAGCTTTCACTATCGGCAGCAACAAGAAATATCTTATTTCCGAAATTCCTAACAACCATAACTGTAATTTTTGCTATCTTTTGGAATTTAGAGAATCGGGGCTCGTTTAGGTTAGCAAAAGATAGATTCAAGACACGGGAATTATGCCAACGCGCTCAGAATAATATTTCCAATAAAAACGACTATATATACGCCTAGTATCTCAAAATTAATACCAAAGTCAAATTAAATTTTCGGTTGTGCCATTACGCGTTGTACACGATTTCCACGTTTCGCGAGATAACTTCACATTTTTAAATCAAATGAGTTCAAAAAAGTTCATATATGAAAAATAGGGATAATTCCTAATAAAAATAAGTCTGGAAAATTACGGGGTATTACAGTCTCACCTCCTTAAAAAGGAATCGCGTCCTCGTAATTCAATTCAAGTTACCCATTAGCGTTGAAAAGAGATGAGAATACTTATACTTGATCTTATCTATACGTTCCCACGTGAACTCGGGACCTCTCTTAGAGTTCACCGGTCTTTGACGACTATACAAAAGTCGTCTGACTTTACGGTCCATGGTTTCGATATGTTTCTCAACAAGGTTTAAACATTCATCAATCTGGATCTCTCCCAGAGGAATAGTGTTAATGCAAATAATGTTCTAAAAACGTTATTTATATCTTTCGATTACTTCACGTTTTGAGGATGACAAAATGTGAACTCACGTTACGTTAAAATTAACGTTAACAAGTTTTTAATTGGAAGATCCCGTTTCTACACAAATCACTCTTGAACAAAGTTACAACTTGAACTAGTGATCAAAGAAGTGAATTCATGTTTTGAAAATTCACATTTTAAATGGGACAAAACATTTTTTCAAAAATACACATGACAAATTATTTTTGAAATAGTAAGAAATGTTTTAATGGAAAAATTAGTTTGAAAATCACAACAGCTATTTTTCCCCCCAAAATTAGCTCCAACCTTCCCCAAATAAGTTTTCACCAGAAAAGACAAAATTTGGAGCGTCCTAGTCTATCACGGCTCCACGGTACCGTTAAATTTAACGGAGCCATGGGTCATTTAATGGAGTCGTGCGAACCATTTTGAATTGTAACGTTCAGATTTTCTTTGCCTATAAATACCCACCTCTTTCACAGTTTTAGGCACCCTTCACACACAAAAAAATCCCTTAACTAAATCCTCTCACACCTTTCACTTCTTAGGGTCAATTAGATTAGTTTTTCTTTGTTTCAAGAGTGATCCAATCATCCTTCAAGTGATGCTCTTCATACCTCTTCACTAGCAAGAGAAGAACACAAGTATCCAAGTTGATACAAGGTGTTGTCATCCCTCTTCATTAGCAAGAGAAGAACTCAAGTAATCAAGAAGATACTAGAGTTATAGTTGATAGGTTTTTGTAACACTTGTTACAACCTTGTTGTGTCTTAGCATACATCAAGTTTATTTTCTTTTTGTGAGTGAGAGTGAAGATCAAGTGTGATCTATAGAGATAGTGAACATCTCTTGAAGCCATTGGGCTTGTGTGATTGATCAAGAAGATCAAGGGTCATTAGGTTAGTGTTAGTTGAGTAGAGTGAAGAGAGTGTTGATCATTGTGATCGTGTTGAGATCTTGGTGATCTCTTGAAGCCACTGGGCTTGAGTGTTTGGTCACGTGGACCTTGGTAGATTGGTGCTAGCTAAGATTAGCACTCGACATCGAGCTTAGTGTCGGTAATAGGATAAGCGACGTGTACGGTTTTCTCCGCCTTAAGGGAGGTTGTTGACATAGTGCTTGAAACTCTCGAGTGTGGTACTCGGGGAGTGGAGTAGGGCGAAGAAGAGCTTCGTAGCCGAACCACTATAAATCCTCTGTCTCGGTTTGATCTTTCCAACTCTACTCTTTACTTTTATTTGTTATTATTACTTAGCTTAGTGTGTAGTTCATATTGGTGTTGATTGATTACACATAGAGTTCGAATCAAAGTTTCCAATAACCAACTTTTAAAACAAGATTTTTAAAAGAAGTTTTTAAACCGGTAAACTATTCAACCCCCCTTCTAGTTTCCCACAATTGGTATCAGGAGCCACGTCAGTCAAGTTGTTAAAGTATATTGTATTTTAAAGCTTGAACCGATCAATGGATTCCGACAAATATCTAGAAGGGCAATCTATGCAAAGACCACCACTTTTCGAAACCGATTGCTTTATATATTGGAAAACAAGATTCGAAACGTATGTGAAATCAAAAGACATTGATCTTTGGCATGTTATTACCGAGGGTGACTTTCAACCTATTCAAAAGAATCCGGAAACTAAAAAGGATGAAATAGTTTCTTATTATAAACAAAGTGATGAACTTAAAAGGAAATTAGCCAAAAATAATGAGGCTAAAATGATGATTTGTAATGCTTTGCCTAAAAAGGAATTTAAAAGAATTTTTATGTGTAATACGGCAAAAGACATTTGGAAAACTTTGTTAGTCACTCACCAAGGTAATAACCAAGTCAAAGAGAACAAGATAGATCTTCTTGTTCAACAATATGAACAATTCTCCATTTCGGAGGATGAGTCAATAGATAATGCTTTTGCTAGATTTAATACTATTATCACTAGTCTTAAAGCTCTTGATGAAGGTTATTCTAGTAAGAACTATGTTAGGAAGTTTCTTAGAGCTCTACATCCTAAATGGAGAGCAAAGGTCACCGCCATAGAAGAGTCAAAGGACTTGGCGGCATTGTCACTCGATGAACTTATAGGAAACTTGAAAGTTCACGAGATGATAATTAAGAAAGACTCCGACATAGTCAAAGGCAAAGGCGAGAGAGTTAGATCTCTAGCATTGAAAGCCAAGAACGAGTCTAGTGATGAGGAATGTTCGAGTTCCGATAGTGAAGATGAGGAATATGCACTAGCGGTTAGGGATTTTAAAAAGTTCTTTAGGAGAAGAGGTAGGTTCGTTAGGCAACCTCGTGATGAGAAGAAGACATCACAAAAGAACCATGTTGAAAAGAAAGAGACAAGTGATAGGAAATGCTTTAGATGCGGAGATCCTAATCATCTCATAGGAGAGTGTCCCAAGACACCGAAAGTCAACAACCAATGAGCTCTCATAAGAGGCGCCTGGAGTGATAGCGGTGATGATGAAGATAAGAAGCCCAAGGACGAAACATGTCTAATGGCTCATGCTTTAAATGAGGTACGTTACGACTACCCTGATTTCATAGATGATAATTCGTCAATAGATGATAACAAACTAAATGACGAACATCATAATCTATGCAAAATTGTCTCAAAAATGTTAAGTAGAAACAAATAACTAAAATCAAAATTGCATGAACTAGAAGTGAAAATGTTAGAACTAAAGAGTCAAGTCAAAGCACTTGAAAGATATAAAGAATTAGACATAGGATGTGAGTCATGCATAAATCTTAAAGTAGAAAATGAAAAACTCAAGGAAAACAAAATTAGAATTACTAGCTTTGAAAAGGAAACAGAAAATGCTTTGACAGATAAAACTAATCAAGCAAAATCTGTTAAAATCTCAAACTCTGTCAAAAGTCCAGACGGCACCACTAAAGGTACCAACGGCTCCATTAAAGTTAAAAGTCCAGACGGCACCACTAAAGGTACCAACGGCACCACTCTGGAGACAGAACTGAGTCAAATTTCAAAAATAAATCAAGTCTTAAACCAACTCACATTGTTGTTAATGGTACAAAGGTCTCTATTGCTAGTATAGAGGAAGTTAAACGATTCTACAAACCTATGTCAAAACCCAAACCTAGATTTCTAAAATCTGACGCTAGGTTTAAGACTCCTCCACCTAGAAAAACAAACACTCCCAAACCTCGGTCAAGAACTCCTCTACCGAGACGTAACTTTAGAAGACAAAGCTTTCCAAGTGACTATCCCGTAACTTGGAATGACCGTCAACTACAAAGTTACTTGCCATGGGAAATTTGCCCACCATTTCAACATCCTAACCACATGCAAATGATGCATGGGATGTTTAATGCTAACCACTTTGGACCCATGAGATATTGGGGACTAAATGTTTGAATGTTTATCTTATGCAATAGATATGCTTGGGAATCGACTTGGAGCCTGACGAATGGGTCAAGGATAGTGGGTGCACTAACCACATGACGGGCAACCGAAGTCTATTCTCATCATACAAGGCATACAACGGAGGTAATGTCACTTTCGGTAGCAAACTTAAGGGCAACATTATTGGCAAAGGTACGATCACTTAAAACTCCCTCACTATTAGAAATGTTGAACATGTAGATAACTTAGGATTTAATTTGCTTAGCATTAGTCAAATGGTAGATAATAAGTGTAGAGTTATATTCTCTGAAGAGGGTAGTGAGATCATTAAGGATGGTAAAACCATAGGCAAAGGAGTTAGGAGAAATGGCTTATTTGTTATGAAAATAGGAAATAAGCCTCAGGATAGGATATGCTTAGCAACCATAGATGATAACTCCACTCTATGGCATAGGAGATTAGGTCATGCCAATATGCGCTTGATACAATCATTGGCGTCTAAGGAACTAGTTAGAGATCTACCTAAAATTAAGTTTGATCAACACTTTTGTGACGCTTGTAAAGTTGGAAAACAAGCTCATTCTAGTCACAAAGCTAAGAATATAGTCTCGACCTCTAGATGCCTAGAACTCCTTCATATGGACTTATTCGGTCCATCCGCCGTACGGAGCTACGGAGGAAACTACTACACCTTAGTAATAGTTGATGACTACTCTAGGTACACTTGGATTAGATTTCTTAAGAATAAGACTCAAGCCTTTGAGGAATTCGAGGATTTTAGTAAGAAAGTCCAAAATCAACTAGGATGTACTATAGTTTCAATTAGGACGGATCATGGTCGGGAATTTGATAATGAAGTGCAATTTGGAGTATATTGTAATGCTAATGGTATTACTCACAATTTCTCAGCTCCACGCACTTCACAATCAAATGGGGTAGTAGAGCGGAAAAATCGTACTCTACAAGAAATGAGTAGAACGATGTTGAATGAACAATCAACTCCGCAAAAGTTTTGGTGTAATGCGGTGGACACCTCAACTTACATACTTAATAGGATTTTAATTAGGCCTATCTTAGGAAAAACTCCATATGAAATCATGAAAGGTAGAAAACCTACTCTTGATTACTTTAGAGTGTTTGGAAGCAAGTGCTTCATACTAAACACTAAAGATTACCTCACCAAGTTTGACCCAAAGTCTTACGAAGGTGTCTTCCTAGGATACTCCCAAAATAGTAAAGCTTACATTGTCCTAAATAAGGAAACAATGAAAGTCGAAGAGTCACTCAACGTGACATTCGATGAAAGCCCTCCACCAACTAAGACATCGCCCTTGGTGGATGATGACTTAGATGAGGAACAAGCCATTAAGGTTAATGGCAAGAAAACCTTAGATGATGACATTGAGGATGAAATAGTTGAAGTTGACGAAATTGTCAATGTTAAGGAATCCAAGAACCATCCTATTGAAAATGTCATAGGAAACCTAAACCAAAGAACCCTTAGGTCACAAGCTCAAAACAAAAGTAATTTCTTTTGTTTTATATCTACTGTAGAACCTAAGAATGTTGGTGAAGCGATTAAGGATGAAAGTTGGACACATGCCATGCAAGAAGAACTTAATCAATTCACCGCCAACCAAGTTTGGGAGTTGGTACCTCCTCCTAGGAATCAAACCATCATAGGAACTAAGTGGGTGTTTAGGAATAAACTCGACGAAAATGGCGTCGTGACTAGGAATAAGGCAAGGTTGGTAGCACAAGGCTATAACCAACAAGAAGGAATAGATTATGATGAAACCTATGCACCTATAGCTAGATTAGAATCTATTAGAATACTCCTTGCCTATGCGTGTGCCTTAGACTTTAAATTGTACCAAATGGATGTGAAAAGTACATTCCTTAATGGTCATATCAACAAGGAGGTATATGTTGCTCAACCTCCGGGATTCGTTGATTTCGAATATCCGAATCATGTTTATAAACTCAAGAAAGCACTCTATGGTCTTAAGCAAGCTCCAAAAGCTTGGTATGATAGACTGAAAGCATTCTTGATTGAACATGAATATACCATGGGAGTGGTAGATAACACGCTTTTCACAAAGAAACGAGATTCACATCTCATCATTGTTCAAATATATGTTGATGACATTATATTTGGCTCAACTTGTCCAGAACTGTGCAATGATTTTTCTAAAATCATGCATGACGAGTTTGAGATGAGCATGATGGGCGAATTAAATTTCTTCCTTGGTCTACAAATTAAGCAAATGGAAGATGGTATCTTCTTTAGTCAATCTAAGTATAGTAAGGAAATGCTTAAGAAGTTTAGTTTAGAAGAGTCTAAGCCCATGAAAACTCCCATGTGCACGGAAATAAAACTCACGAAAGATGAAGAAGGTGAGTCCGTGGATAACACTAAGTATAGAGGTATGATAGGTAGTTTACTATACCTCACGGCAAGTAGGTCCGACATCATGTATAGTGTCTGCCTTTGTGCTCGCTTCCAAGAGGATCCCAAAACCTCTCACCTTGAAGCGGTTAAGCGTATCCTCCGATACATTAAAGGCACTATACACTTAGGATTATTTTATCCTAAGGGGACTAGTATAGAAACTATTGTCTATGCCGACTCTGATCATGCGGGAGATTACGTGGATCGAAAAAGCACGAGTGGCGTTTGTACCTTCATGGGTTGTTGTCTAACTTCTTGGTTCTCCAAGAAACAAACGGCTCTTGCCATCTCCACTACCGAAGCAGAGTACGTAAGTGCCGGAAAGGCATGTCAGCAAGCACTATGGATGAAACAAGCCCTTAACGACTATAGCATATACTTAGATGATGTTCCCATTATGTGCGACAATAAAGGTGCTATTGACTTAAGCAAAAACCCTGTCCAACACTCCCGTACTAAACACATTGAAATTCGCCACCACTTCCTTCGCGATAATGTTCAGAAAGGAAACATTTCCATTGAGAAAGTTCCTTCTCAAGACAACATCGCTGACATACTAACCAAACTTCTCAAACGAGAATCCTTTAACTACCTCCGTCTAGGTCTAGGAATGATGGAACATATTCCATAAATCCCATGACTCTTGAAGTCATCCCGTGTATCTCGTCTAGTCAAGTTTAGGAACCCCTAGTCATAAGAATTTGTTAGGTACAAATTCTTTCCTCGTGTCATAAGATCTCACTAAAACAGCGAGACTTATTCGTCTAAAATCAAAATGGGACAGAAAACAGTCCCAGCAGATCACGGCTCCACTAAATGTGGCACGGCACCGTTAAATTTAACGGTACCGTGGAACCGTGCATCTGGAACATTTCATATTTCAATCCCCTTTTCCCACAATACTCATTTCAAACCCTCACAACCTCAGCAATTGCTGTCATAACCTAACCTCACAACCCAAAACTCAATTACACCTCTTCAAGATCATATTCAAGACATTGATTTCAAGATCCTCAATCATTTTACCCTTTTCAACATAAGTTGTAAGTTTTCTCACTTTAATTTATTTCTAATTTTGAGTCTAGGGTTTGTTCATTGATGAAAATTGAATTGGGGATTTTCACCTTTTTCTAGGAATGTTTCAAAATTAGAAGTCATCAACACTAAAACACCCCAATTCCATCAATTTTAAAATCTCACAAAATTAGGATCATGAAATTATTCTTTTTCATGCATTGTTGATGCAAACTAAAAACACTTTCTCATGCATTCATGATCTCACAAATATTATTCGAATTACATAATCAATATGTACTTTTCGACATATTTGTTTGAGCTAAAGTGAAATCAGGAGTGTTTGGGTAATCTCATTATTTTTCTTTTGAGTCGAGATTACTGCACCTCCACATAGTCTACATATAGGCACACACTAGGCACGTGTTGTATGCAACTGGTTTTTATTCTAAATTTTTCTTAAAATTTTATTATAGGACATAAAAATGTCTCATGAATATGATTTTGATCATCTCCTAACTGATACCTATACACCCAAAATCTCACGTGAACCCACTACACCCGGTAACCACATTCGTGCCTATGTCAATCTTGAAACCCATCGGTTTCATGAAGGCCGTGTCGTTGATCCATCCCTAGTTTACCAACGGGACATCAACACTTCCTTTAGAGCTATAGGATTCGATTGTCTACTCCACATTAACGAGTACATTTGTCCTCGCTTTGTGTTGGAGTTCTTCCGACAAGTTGAACTCGTACGTAACGAGGATCAATCCTTGTCACTTTGGTTTTGGGTCAAAAACTTCAAATACGTTCTAACTCTTGAGCAATTTGCTCAAATCCTTAGAATACCCAATCATGGGCAATGTGCCTATACTGAAGATTGGTGTCTTGAGTCTCTCTTTCACTATCGTGAGGAGAATAGTCCGTACTGTTCGTACATACCCTCTCCAACCGAACTAACCAAAATCATCCGTACTCACCCTCACCCACATCCAACGAAAATTCGTTTGGAAGAAGTGCGTCATGAACTACTTTCTTGGGCAGTCATCCTGCGAGAAAATGTTCTAAGTCTCACAGGAAATCGTGAGCAACTCCCGGCGTGTTGTGCTCATATGATTTACTGTCTCTTAACCCAACAACCTTACAATCTTGCTTACTTCTTCGCTAAGCGAATTGTTCATCTCAAGGGTAACAAGAATAAATTGATACCTTATGGGATGTTCCTAACCCGTCTCTATCATCACTTCATGACCTTTCACCCTTACCTTCATGGTCCTCAATACTCCCTGTTCACACCTGTCATGAAACCCATAACCGAGTCATATGTCTCAACCATCCTCACTTCCGAATTCACCACCCACTATGCACCCTTTGATGATCCTATTCATGAGAATGAGACAAATACTCAAGACGAGAGTGTGACAAGAAGGGGGAATGCTCAAGTCATAAGTAGTTAGGAAGAGATTTATGTCTCTCACTAGGGTTTATTACTAATAGATAATTTTAGGAATTAATGTTCAAATTATCTTACATGCTTACATGAATATTCTATGTGATATTTGAATGATATTTTATCTTGTCCTTTTATGCTTGCATGCTTATGATTATTTGAGAACATTGCATGATCATCCTTATGTGCTAGATGTAGCATTGTATGGATATATTAGGTAAATAAGTACCTAGTGAGTTGAGGCACTCTCATTTCTAGGAATTAGTTTCCCTAGAAAATTCCCCCTAGCTGCCCAAAACTAGCCTGCAAGAAAATTTTCGTGCCAACAGTGTCACGGCACCACTAAATAGGGACGGCACCGTTAAATTTAACGGTACCGTGGGGTATTTAACGGATCCGTGACCCTGTATAACGGATTTTTCCTATTGCTCCTACTTCCCTATCACCCTAACCTCAAACCTGCAAACCTTGAACCCTCACATTCACCCTAGGATTCCTCTCCTACACCATAGGATCAACTTTAATTCAAATTTCACCCATCTTGCCTATTTAAGGCCTCACCCTTGTAAGCTTATCTTTCACCTCACCTTCAACCTCCCATCACACAAACACCATGTCCTCCACACATGGTTCAACCTCTCAAATCTCCAAGAAACCTAGGATAACCGTAAAACCACCCTCGAAACCACTCTTTGTGGATCTCACAAGAGATGATGAAGCTATGACACCACCTTCCCAAGCCACTCCATACTCACCATCACCACCTTATGCACCATCTAAAACATCATCTACCTACACAACATCTTCATCATCCTATTACACTACATCATCAATGGAATACACACCATCTCCCTTCACCCCATTGGACAATGCCATGCCAATTTCACCTCCAACAAACCTACCACAATCACCATCTCCTATCTTGGCACAACCCAACCAACCACATCCCTTTGAGTTACATAGTGCTAATTGCCTATGTTGTCTCCATAACCGCAATCTCATCTACTTCTTAAGAGACGAGATTCATTTCATGTTCTACTTTATAGAACATCTCTTGACACCTCCACCACCTCAAATGGGGCCCCAATCTCCACCACCTCCTAACCAAAACAACTAAACACTTGCTTGTTTAGTCCTCCACAATAAACTCTTAGGACCCTTCTTGGAAATGAAGCTTGTCTCTAGTCATTAGGAATTTAGGCTTCTTGTTATCTTTCTTAGTGCTTTCTATGTAGTCATACATTACTATGACACTTATTTGTTTTATGAATGAATGTTTTTATGTGGAGGTTTTCCTTTTAAGGGATTGGTTATTTGTCACAATGTGCTACTTGTTAGATATTGTATATTTGTCGTCTAACTTTGTTTTGTAGCACGATCCATTGCTCGATTCCTTTGTGTTCTCCAAATGAGGGGGAGTACACATCAAGGGGGAGCCTTAACCACCTTTTTGATTTGACAAAAAGGGGGAGAAATGGGAGTAAACTCATTAAAAACTTGTTAAAACTAATTTTAACCTAAAATGAGTTTATATTTTGTCATCATCAAAAAGGGGGAGATTGTTGATGCAAATAATGTTCTAAAAACGTTATTTATATCTTTCGATTACTTCACGTTTTGAGGATGACAAAATGTGAACTCACGTTACGTTAAAATTAACGTTAACAAGTTTTTAATCGGAAGATCCCGTTTCTACACAAATCACTCTTGAACAAAGTTACAACTTGAACTAGTGATCAAAGAAGTGAATTCATGTTTTGAAAATTCACATTTTAAATGGGACAAAACATTTTTTCAAAAATACACATGACAAATTATTTTTGAAATATTAAGAAATGTTTTAATGGAAAAATTAGTTTGAAAATCACAACAGCTATTTTCCCCCCAAAATCAGCTCCAACCTTCCCCAAATAAGTTTTCACCAGAAAAGACAAAATTTGGAGCGTCCTAGTCTACCACGGCTCCACGGTACCGTTAAATTTAACGGAGCCGTGGGTCATTTAATGGAGCCGTCCGAACCATTTTGAATTGTAACGTTCAGATTTTCTTTGCCTATAAATACCCACCTCTTTCACAATTTTAGGCACCCTTCACACACAGAAAAATCCCTTAACTAAATCCTCTCACACCTTTCACTTCTTAGGTTCAATTAGATTAGTTTTTCTTTGTTTCAAGAGTGATCCAATCATCCTTCAAGTGATCCTCTTCATACCTCTTCACTAGCAAGAGAAGAACACAAGTATCCAAGTTGATACAAGGTGTTGTCATCCCTCTTCATTAGCAAGAGAAGAACTCAAGTAATCAAGAAGATACTAGAGTTATAGTTGATAGGTTTTTGTAACACTTGTTACAACCTTGTTGTGTCTTAGCATACATCAAGTTTATTTTCTTTTTGTGACTAAGAGTGAAGATCTAGTGTGATCTATAGAGATAGTGAACATCTCTTGAAGACATTGGGCTTGTGTGATTGATCAAGAAGATCAAGGGTCATTAGGTTAGTGTTAGTTGAGTAGAGTGAAGAGAGTGTTGATCATTGTGATCGTGTTGAGATCTTGGTGATCTCATGAAGCCACTGGGCTTGAGTGTTTGGTCACGTGGACCTTGGTAGATTGGTGCTAGCTAAGATTAGCACTCGACATCTAGCTTAGTGTCGGTAATAGGATAAGCGACGTGTACGGTTTTCTTCGCCTTAAGGGAGGTTGTTGACATAGTGCTTGAAACTCTCGAGTGTGGTACTCGGGGAGTGGAGTAGGGCGAAGAAGAGCTTCGTAGCCGAACCACTATAAATCCTCTGTCTCGGTTTGATCTTTCCAACTCTACTCTTTACTTTTATTTGTTATTATTACTTAGCTTAGTGTGTAGTTCATATTGGTGTTGATTGATTACACATAGAGTTCGAATCAAAGTTTCCAATAACCAACTTTTAAAACAAGATTTTTAAAAGAAGTTTTTAAACCGCTAAACTATTCAACCCCCCTTCTAGTTTCCCACAAATAGCAATTGCCTCATCGACAAGTCATTTCTCCACATTGCAAATAAAAATGTTGCAAACACTGCTGTGTCCTAACGGTAGCTCGAGTCTGTGAGCTACCGGTCCAACTCTAGCAAGAATTTCAAAAGGATCAATATAGCGAGGATTAAGCTTTCCGCGTTTACTAAGCGTATCACACCTTCTCATGGCGAATCTTTTAAGCATAATCTAAGCTCTAACTGGGAATTTACGTCATTTGCCAGCATAACTCTTCTGACGATCCGTGAGCAGCTTGCATCTCCATTTTTGAATCTGAACGAAAATCTCATGAACAAGTTCAGGGTCAGCAAGTTGGGTATCTCCAACTTCTACCCAACAAATCGGCGGGAGGTGACTATCCCAACCATTGCCACACTCGATTACATAGGTAGAGGTACAGGATTCGCTCTTGAGGTCTAGCTTCTAATATAGTAGCAAAAATAGCAAATCGACTTACAAAATGATTTGTGAAATGATTTGTTAAACGAATTATAGGATAATAGGAAAGCAATTCATCGTTTATAAAATTGTAGCAAAGTCAAAATTTTGATTTTTAGATTGATTCATAACATCGTAGCAAGGCAGCAAAACGTTTTATGAAATCGTTTTGCTAACGATTTGTAGAACAGTTTACGGGGTAACAGGAAAGCAGTTCGTCATTTATAAAATGGTAGTAAGATCAAAATTTTGATTTTCATGAAATAGCAGTGAAGCATTTTGTAGGATGACCGCAAATGGTTGGTAGAAAAATCAAAGACAGTTTGTAAATTAATGGCAAAACAGTTTATTATTTAATAAGAGGGTAGCAAAGATAACTGGTATTCCCGAGGGACGAGAGAAAAGTTAGGTGGTTGTCCCAAGGAACGCGGTTCAGGTTACTCCTTAAGGTCTAAAAATTTCTGCTGGGTGCGGAATATCTGCCAAATGGAGAGTTTAGCGAGTTCAGAGTACAACTCTGAGGGAAGATGTTGGTTGCTACTAACAATCAGTCGGTTGAATCAGTAATGTACATAGTACTTAAAGTAGGAGGTACAACATTGATTGAACAACTTCGATTGAACAACATCGATTGAGCACAAGGCTTAGGGTAGAGCGACTGTAAGAAGACCATAACAAAACAAGGCCGAATAACAATTCCAAATCCGGAATGAGGTCCAAAATAACAAAATCCAGCGATCCAAATTCAGACATAGCCAAAACCAAATCTAACATAACCAAAACCAAATCTAACGTACCCAAAATCAAATCTAAACATAGCCAAAATCAAATCCGAACGTAGCCAAAATCAAATCCAAATATTGCCAAAACCAACCCAAATATAGCCAAAACCAAATTCCAAATATTCCAATAGACTCAAATGGGCTTATTACAAATCTCAATGAGTTATAATAAACAACTCGGATTTAAATAGTGCCAATCGGGTCTAACCCGACCCGATGCAAACTACGGTCCGACGGTAACAAACAGGAATTTCATATAACGGAGACGTATAGCGGTGCCAGGGGTATTATGGTTCACGCGGTGTTGTGATGCCAGTGTGTTGTGTGTGTGCATAGTATAATATTCATTGCCCGTGTACACACGCAAAATTTTTCCATTTCCAATTCAAAAGTCAACCCGAACATAATTCTGTTATAACTACTCCCAGTATCGTAAAATTCACCTCTGAGTCGGACATAGGTGATCAGGCCATGTCCCACTGTCCCTGGTTGAATATAGGTGATCAGTCTATATTCACCCGAGGTTCAATGAATTTTGAAATACTCAGCCTAGTTATACCAGTAATATGTCCCTTACATCTAAAATCATTCCGAAAAAACCACGATGAGTGTAGAAACTCGAAATCAAACAATGAGATTACGTAAGGAAATAGCGTAACTCTGTGTCAGGTTGGGTGCATGCATAAGCATAAGGAAATGCTTATAGTGAACAACTAAAATAGGCGGATATACATTATCCAATATTCAGGCACACATCTCAGCAAATATATCATCAAATATCTCATTACATATACCATCAAACGTCTAATCACATATACCATCAAACAAAATCATCAATGAGGCTTCGGCTTGGCAGGCAGGCATGTGGCGGTCATAGAGTTAAGTTTTCGCAAAAGTGGTTATAGTCTAGGTTTTAAAAATATACCCAGTTCTCTATAATCTAGGCTCTGATAAAAATCTATAACACTCCCAAAGTTGGGTCCAGCGGAAGCATACATGTCACTGGGGTGCTATTTAATTTGTATCACAACACAAGGTACAAAGAACGGCTTTACCTCAACCGTTTAGAAGAAAATTTCATTATCAAAACATTAAGTTTACATCATTCAAAATATAGTGCGGAATACAGGCCCATAATAATAAAGCGACCCAAATATATATATATCAGAGTCGTCTATGACCATGCCCCTTGCCAAGCGCCTCCAGAAGTAAGCTATCGCCATAAACCTGAGAATACATGCTAAAAGTGTCAACACGAGGTTGGTGAATTCATAGGTTTTAGTTTTAAAACAATGTGGTTGAACCACAATGTTTTCGAGTTCAAATCATCATTCACAAATAAGTCAAATTCAACGTAGGCTCACAGTGCCTAAATCACCGTTCCAAAACCAAATCCGTAAATAATATCATAATCAAAACATCTCGAACCATAATCAATCATACAGATACTAAACTCATATAGTGTCACGCAAATTATCTGTTACGCTGGCTAAGTCACAAAAGTCAAACCACAATAATAATTCCCTATAGGTGCACCATATAGTAATACCCTGCACTCTTGCAGCACGCATATAATAATCCTGCACTATTGCAGCTCATAACAATAACCATCCCGCACAGATGCGGCTCATATAACAATAAACCCGCACAGATGCGGCTCATACAACAAATGACCTTAGCCAACTCACGTAACAGTTTCATAAACCACAATCACAATTTTAGGCCACATCAATAAACAGGTAAACACATAACGCATTCAAATAACCAAGTCAGATATTTCAGCCAAACAGTCAAAACTTGAGTAAACAATTCGCGTATCCAAATAAACAATCTTTGAGTTTAGTTGAAAACGAGCATGTATCCTCCTAAAAACAGTTATAAAACCAGTAATAGTAGGGGCTATGAACTCACCTCTGAAATGCAAATATCACAACTGACACAACTGGCATCTAGAGCTAATCACAACTGTATCGAAAGACAGGCACAACGGTACGAGAATGGAACAACCTAATACGTATACAGTTATCTCAAAATACGCCTCGAAATAATTAAGTCTACAAGAGACAACGTGTCGTAGTTTTCGTGGATTGTTGATCCCAGTTGAGCTATTGATCTTGTTAATTATCTTTGATATAAATCTAAAACAATAAGTATAGAAAATTTTCTTGAAACAATATTAAACACTATACGGAATCTAATGTTTAATCTTAAGAAGAATAATCAATCAAACACAATCGAATTCTCTCAACAAATACTTCAATATATTAATACGGTTACTCAAAAGTAACAGGGTTACAAAAACCTTGAAGTGAATCGACTTTATAATGATACCTCTATGATACGTATGTAATTCTATCCATAGAACCTCCTTTTATAGTCTAAGGAGTTCTTTACAAGAAACGTATAAATCTAACTAAATAGGATACATACAAAATCCTTTCCATACTTATCTAACCAACTATACATACTTATCACATAATTAGTAGAATACTAACTCTAGCAGTAGAATCCATAAGCCTAGCAGTAGTATCTACTTAGTGTATTTCCTTGATCTTTTCAGCAACTCCAGCAGTAGAATGAAATACACTAGCAGTAGTATCATTGTAACCAGCAGTAGAATTCACACTTAGTGAATTTTCCATTTAGCATCATGAGCAGTATTATCCAATCTGATGAGCAGCATCTCAAAATCCAACAATCCTCCCCTAAACTTGATATTTTCATCCAAAATCATCAAGTTTCTTTTAAGCCTTAAACCATCACCAGGAGGATGCTTCCAAACACTTACTTCTTCTTTTTCATCTTGTTCCTATAATCTTCCCCATACAGTTGTCTTTGCATTTTTCTGATAAGATCAATAACCATTTGATCCCAATGATCAATTAGAAGTTTAACTGTTCCATTCACCAGCATATCAAGTGTAGTTCTAGCTAAAGGATACTCCTTTTCTACCAACATGTAAATTGGAAGTCCTCCCTTCACTATTATGTTATGAACTCTACAGGATTGAAACAATCTCCACACAGTAACTTGAGTAGCTTTCTTCTGATCAACCCAAACTGTTTCTTCAATACAAACTTCAAACATGATTCTTAGATCTCCCCAGATAACACGATCCAACTCATTTTATGGCCTTGAATCTCCAAATTTGTCTTTGAATAATTTCCACAAAGTTTCCAAATCTTCTCTATCAAAGTTTCTGAGCATTTGAGGAAATGTCAAAAACCTTAGTGCTTTTCCACCAGCTCTGAGTATCTCCCACCAAGGAGTTTTTCCATCATAACCAGCTGTCCATCCAATTCTAGGAACTTTAGAATTTAAAGGAACAGGATCAATATATATATATATATATATATATATATATATATATATATATATATATATATATATATATATATATATATATATATATATATATATATATATATATATATATATATATATATATATATATATCATCATCATCATCATTATCTACAACTTTAGTCATCTGTTGTAAATCCTTTATTTCCTGTTCATTATCATTCTCCTTCTGAGATTGTTCTGAATGCACTTTTTCTTTATTCTTAGATTCTGACTCAGATTCTTGCTCAACTGCTTTAGACTTGTTGGATTTTCTCTTCTTTCTTCCAACACTCTTCAAAACTCTTCCAGTTCTCTTTTTACCAATACCAGAAGCCTCTTTCCCTTCTTCCTTCACAACCTTTTCTTCTACCTTCTTTTCTTCCAACTTTTCTTTTTCAGTCTCAACCTCAGTTTCCACCTTCTTAAACCTCTTAAACTTTTATTTTTCAAGCTCAGACCCCATAGGCACAAAACTATCACTTTCTCTTTTTGCTGTCTCAAACATCTTTTGAATTTCATCATCAGAATATGGCTTCAACTGAACAAGCTTGTAGCCCTTCATATTTTTCAAGTAATACTCCTGAAATTTTCTTATCTGTTTGACAGTTGGTGGTCTGAGCAACTTTTTCTTCTTTCTCTCAGCAAGATACATTTTCTTTCTTTCTACAGTGAATTTCTTTAACCATTTATCCCTTCCTTCATCAGTGAAAGTATCTTGTATTTCCTCTTTGACTTGCTTCAACAATTCTATATTAGCTTCACACCTTATCCTTTCCTCATCCCAAGCATCCAATACAGCTTTTGTTTTGACCTCATCTTCTTCATGTTTTCTTTGAGCCTCAAGAACAGCTTGATTCTCCTCCTCATACTCAGCAGCTAACTTTCTTGCAGCTTCTTAATTGTACTTTTCTTGAAGCTCTCTTGGCCAGTACTCAAAGGGAATGTCAGGGTTAGGTTCAGGCTCTTCAAGCATTATGCCCTTACCCTTTCCTGAGTATGAATGTGTTTGAGTAGGTTTCTTGGTTGGGATAGGTTCTCTGATTGTAACTCCTTTCACAGGTGCCTTTGTTGATGCTTTTGGTGGTTGTGGTTGTGATTGTTGTTGTTCAGGTGTTGGTTTTGGTTTAGGTGATAGATGTGGTTGTGTTTTAGATGGTTGTGATTGTTTCAATTGGATTATTGCTTCTGCTAAGCTTATATCATCATCCAATAATGGAGCAGTAGAATCACTCTGAGGTTCAGCAGTAGAAACTTTAATACCAGTAGCAGAATGTTTTACTTCAGTAGTAGGATCTTTCTCTAGTTCAACAGCAGAACCATCTTGAACTTGAGTTGTAGTATCTCCCAAGCCTTTGATTGACTCCACCATGACTTCTGAAGCTTTAACAAGCTGCTCAGCATCCAAAGTTTTCAAATTCTCCACAATCTGCTCCTTTTTCCCTTTTTCAAGCACCACCTCATTACCATCTTTATCTTTAACCACAAAGTCATCATTCTCACCACTATCCATATCCATATCCACCTTATCATTTCCCTCATTACCATCAACACCTTCATCATTCAACTCTTCATCCTCCCCTGAATCCTTGATTTTCCTCCCCTGAATCCTTGTCTACATTCCTCCCCTGTGTGGGAGCATCCTCCCCCAAACTTGATTCAGAATCATCCACTCTTGACATAGATCCAAGCTTGTACAATCTTTTGGTTTTGGAAGCCCTTGATCTCTGTAAACCCTCTAGATGCCTAATCCTTTGCTTTAACCTCCTGATTTCTGCACCTTGAGTAGTTTTTACCTCCTTTAGCTCCTTCTTGAGATCAAGAATGTCCTGTGACAATTTTGTACATGATTTCATCAATTCATTAATTAGTTTCATTCTATCCTCACCACTTCGGCCTGTGTTACCTGGCCCGAGAGGTGGATCACTGGAATTGTCATTGTGTACCTTGGGTTCCATCAATTCCTCTGTTTCAAGTCTATCCTCATCACTTCGGGATGTGTGACCTTCCCTGAGAGGTGAATCATAGGATGTAAACTCAGTATCAAACCTAGTTTGATCATCTGAGCCCCCCTTATTTGCCATTTGGCTGGGGTTTCCATCACCTGTTTCTGGTTCATGTGAACCTTCAACATTAGATGTTGCCTTGGTTGGGGTCTTAGTTATGTTAACACTTTCCTGCCCAGCTACTAAGCCAGAAGCAGTAGTGTTAGCCCCTTCCAACATGTCACCTCCCACACCTAAGGTTGCTTAGTGTTCTTATTTGGTGAATTCCTAGGGGATTGGGTCTTTTCAGGTTGAGGAGATGATGTTTCCAAATTAGGTGTGTGTTGGGAAGTAGTTGTGATGTCTACTCCTTCACCCTGATTTTGAACTAATGACAACATATAAGGAAATAATGGTGTCACAGTTCCAGAAAAATCTTTGCCATCCTTTTTCAAGTAAGAAAATAATTTCTTTTGAAGCACAGGGCAAGTAAATTTCTTTTTATGAACCTTTGGATTGGAAAGTAGGTTATTCAGAATTAATTGCAAAAACCTTGGATAAATGTAATACTTTCCAGAAACATTCTTTTTCAAACCATCCACTACCATAGCCGAAAAATTAAAAGGTTGTCCTTTGGCCAGACAAATCATAGCAGATGCTTGAGTTGTACTGAATTCATTCCAACCTGTAGTTTTAGGACTTAGACAATGAAGAATGGTGTGAAGTAAAAACTTCCATTGAGGACAGAGAAGACCTTTATAAAACTTTAAACCATTATTTTTCTTCTCATACCCCATGTGTTCAAGTTCCTCAAAAATGATAGAATTCTCAAGACAAGTTATTTCTTCATCATCTGCAAAGTGAAGAGCTTCTCTCATAGATGATTCAGAAATAATTACCTTGTGGCCATCTACCTTAGCCTTTAAATATTCTTCCCCATTTTTAGTTTTGATCTTAACAGTAGACCAGAACTTATCAATGTAGGAAACATATATAGGTGGGTTTGCTGTTAATGCGTACCTAATGTGAGTAGCATTAAGAAAGACTATTACCTCAGCAAAACCTTCAGCTTCTTTGGTTTTTTCAAGAAAGGCAACTTGATTGTGGTTATCGGAAAAGATTCTTGTCGTCATTGTTAATTAGGGTTTTGATTTTGGGGTTTTTGTAAATTAGATGTTAAAAGGTGTGTTAGGGTTTGAATTAGAATGATTTTGGGCGCTTAGAACCATTTGTGAGAGCCAATTAGATTTAAAACCCTAATACGAGTGATTTGGGGGTTTTTAATCCTATCGGATAAGAAATTACACAATAGTCCTTGCACTTTCAAACCAAGTAGTAGAATCCCAGAAGTTACAAAGCGAGCAGCAGAACCTCAGCAGCAGAAACTTTGTAGCTAGCAGTAGAATGTCTGTTGATCTTTCCAAACACCTTTTTCCCATCATATAAGTGTTCCCCTTAGACTTTTCCTACAAAAGTTTAGTCCAAAACCACAAAAACACAATATATATATATATATATATATATATATATATATATATATATATATATATATATATATATATATATATATATATATATATATATATATATACCACAATAATCACAATTCATAGTTATACTCAGCAGTTGAATAAACAACTAGCAGCAGAACTAAATATAACTAGCAACAGACAACACATAACAAAGCAAGCAACAGAAACAACTTATTTGACTAATAACAGTACAAATCCTTACAAACTATTACAAAAACACACAGAGATAAGATTTTTCAAAGATTGATCATCCCTATACTGGCAATTAAAAATTGAAATCTACCCACATCAAAACCTTTAGTGAGTAAATCTGCAACATTGTTGTCAGTATGGATTTTAACTATTTGAATTAGCTTTTTCTCATAACAGTCTCTTATAAAGTGATGTCTTATCTCAATATGTTTTGTTTTAGAGTGAAAAACAGGATTCTTTATAATACACATTGTACTGTTATTATCAATATAAATTTTGGTGTTCATAAAGTTGTACCCATAATCCAGCAATTGATTCTAAATCCAGAGCACTTGTCCACAGCAACTAGAAGCAGCCACATACTCAGCTTCAGTTGTTGAATTAGCCACCACAGTCTGTTTCTTGCATTGCCATGAGATCAACCTATGTCCAAGAAATTGACAACCTCCAGTAGTTGATTTCCTATCCAAACATGCTCTAGCATAATCACTATCTGAGTAAGCCACCAGATCAAAAGGTGAATCTTTTGGATACCAAAGGCCCAACCTAGGTTGACTCCTTAAGTACCTAAAAATCCTCTTCACAGCATTCAAGTGAGACACTTTAGGGGTCACTTGAAATCTGGCACAGGCACACATAGCAAACATAATGTCTGGCCTTGAAGCAGTTAGATACATCAATGAACCAATCATTGATCTGTAGATATGCACATCAACCTCTTCCCCATCTTCATCCTTGATCAAAGGCTTGTTGGACTCCATGGTTGTCTTTGCTTGTTTCACATCAGAAAAGCCAAATTTCTTCAAGATATCAGTCACATACTTGTCTTGACTGATGAATATCCCATCTTCTTTTTGCTTAACTTGAAGCCCCAGAAAGAAAGTGAGTTCCCCCATAGAACTCATCTAAAATCTGCTATGCACGAGCTTCTCAAATTCCTCACATAGCACCTTGTTTGTAGACCTAAAAATGATATCATCAACATATACTTGAACTAATAAGATATCCTTTTTGTCTTTCTTGATAAACAAAGTCTTGTCAATAGTTCCCCTGCTGAAACCATTGTTCAACAAGTACTTTGATAAGGTGTCATACCAAGCTCTAGGAGCTTGATGTAAACCATACAATGCTTTCTCCACCTTGTAAACCCTATCAGGATAATCAGGATCTTCAAAACCAGGTGGTTGGGAGACATATACTTCCTCATCAATTGTCCCATATAAGAAAGCACTCTTCACATCCATTTGATACACAGTAAAGTTCTTGTATAAAGCATAAGCCAAGAATAGTCTGATAGCCTCTACCCTTGCTACAGGTGCAAACACTTCATCATAATCAATTCCCTCTTCCTGAGTGTATCCTTGAGCCACTAATCTTGCTTTGTTTCTGATCACTATTCCTCTTTCATCCCTCTTGCATCTGAATACCCATTTAGTACCAATTGCCTTTTTCCCAAAAGGCAAATCAACTAAGGTCCAAACTTCTTGAAGCTTAAACTGCAACAACTCCTCTTGCATAGCTTCCACCCAACTCTCATCTTGTAATGCTTTATAGGCATTCTTGGGTTCCACTTGTGACAGAAAACAAGCAAACATACAATTTTGTAGATCCTTGTGGCTATTTCTCTGATGAAGAGATTGAGCAAATAACCCTTGATCAAACAAATCTCTGAAACCTTTTGTTTTACTTCTTGTTTGAACAGCAGAATGAACATCTCCAATAATTTGCTCCTTTGGATGATTTTTGTGAACTCTGGTGGTTGGAATAGGACTGACAGGGATTGCATTCTCCATATTTGTTAAGTCAGCCTCTGCACCAAACCCATCCAAAGCTTCATCATCAGTATCTTCATAGATGTTGACCAAACCAGGTACATTGGGATCATCTGGATATTCGTCATCAGCAAAAGATCTTCCATCTGTGTCAGCAGTAGAAAATCTTGGTGCAGCTGTAGGATCAAAAGGCTTAGCAGTAGTCTCTTTTTGCTTAGCAGTAGAATCAAAGTTACTACTGCTAGTCTTGTTCTGCACTTCATCAACAACTTGTAGTTCTTCATTAACCACCTTTTTAGCTTCAGAAGGCTTAACACCACCTTCCACATCTTCATGAACAGCATCATCTTGTGAACTCTTGCCCTCTTTCTCTTTGGCTGTGAAAGTTTGATTAAGCTTCCATTTCTCAATTAAGACAAACTCCTTTGCAGATTCATCCACCTTAGCTTGTGTACATGCATTGGAATTAGCTTTTGTACCTGCAGACTTGTTAGTTGTACCTGCAATCATTGGCTCATAATTCATAGTTTTGGTTAGTGAATCAATGTCAAACAGCCATTCCGGTCCACTTCCTGTAACATTAGATGTTATTTCACTAAACCTAACATGCATGTTTTCTTCTATATGCCTAGTTCTTTTATTGAATACCCTAAAAGCTTTACTATTGGTAGAGTATCCAACAAAGAAACCTTCATCTGCTTTCTCATCAAACTTGCCTAGGTTATCAATGGTATTTAAGATAGTAACAGGACACCCAAATGGTTTTAAGAAATCTATCATAGGTTTCCTACCATGCAACAATTCATAAGGGGTCTTGTTATGAGGCTTAACTACCTTACTCCTATTTAGCACAAAAGAAGCAGTGTTAACTGCTTCAGCCCAAAAAGTAGTGGGTAATTTAGACTCAGACAACATAGTCCTAGCAGCCTCAATTAATGTCCTATTCCTCCTCTCAGCAACACCATTTTGTTGAGGAGTTCTAGCCACACTAAACTGTCTTAAAATACATTTTTCTACATAGAACTGGTTCATCATACTATTCTTAAACTCAGTTCCATTGTCACATCTAATTACCTTAACTTTGTGATTAACTAGGTTTTCTACTCTTGTTATGAATGCCTTAAGAATGCCAGAAGTCTCATCCTTAGTTGCTAGAAAGAAAACCCAAGTGAATCTACTATAGTCATCTGTGACAACTAGGCAATACATTTTCTTATTCAAACTTTTCACATAAGTTGGCCCAAACAAATCCATATGCAACATATATAAGGGCTCAGAAATAGAGTTCACTACTTTGGACTTACAAGAAGCTCTGTGTTGCTTTCCCATCTGACTAGCAACACAGGTTTCAGGATTTTCAAAAACTTTTGAAGGTAAACCTCTGACAAGGTTTCCCTTAACCAATTTATTTATAGTTTTGAAATTTAAATGGCCAAGTCTTCTATGCCAAAGTTTGGATTCATCATTTGTGGCCTTTGCAAATAGGCAAGTTAAATCTCTTTTGGGAATTATGTTCTTTATGTCCACACTGTATATATTGTCTGTTCTAGGGACTCTAAGTAGCACAGATTGATCATCAGGTAACTTAAAATCAGGAGATAAGACAAGACATTCAGTGTTTGTAAAAAAAGAACAAAATTCCTTTTGTCACACATTTGTGAGACACTAAAAAGATTGAACTTAAGCCCTTTTACAAAGTACACCTTTTCAAAATCCAATTTCCCTGTTCTAATTGTACCTTTACCAACAATCTTTCCACCTTTAGGATCATTACCAAAAGCAACATAGCTACCATCAAAAGCTTCAAAATCTTTAAGGTTGCTTTGGTCTCCAGTCATATGTCCAGAGCATCCACTATCAAAAATGCTGTTGGATCGATATACTCTGACCAAACTAACTTGTAGCTTGTTTAAGGTTTAACAACCTTGGATAAATCCAAAACTGTTAATGGTGAAACACTGATATACTTTGCTAAGTATGCGGAATCTACTTCAACAAAGCTAAGAAGAATTAATAAACAACTTTGATTATATTAAACCTTGAACCTGCTTACTTTACACAGATTCACTAACAAACTCTAAACACTAATACTCTAATAATCGACTAATACTTTTCTCTAAAATCTCGTATCTCTAATGCCAACCTAGGGATCCTTTTATAGGCACAAGGAAAACCCTAGTCGGTTTACAATACTTGAACGACAAGTAATTCTAATAATAATCTAATAATAACTCTAAGAACATTCTAGAATTACACATTAATCCTTAAACGTATTTGCATATCAGTCCTTTATCTTTAGCAGTACTTTGACTTCTTTAGAACATGAGCAGTACTTTGACTTCTATCGAGCAGTACTTTGACTTTCTTCATGTAGCAGTACTTTGTAGCCCAACAATCCTCCCCTAACTTGAATTCCACTTGCTTGATTTCAAGTTCCTTTGTATTTCTTTAACTTCAACATCTTTATCTTCAAGGAAAGACTGTATTATTAACTTCTGTCTCATGATTGTTTTGTCATCATCAAAGTAATCATTAACTGCAATCTTTATCAGCAACAGATCTTTTCAGCAACTCAGCATCATATTGGCAATAGGTACATCAGATCTTAAAAGTTTCATACTATTCTCATCACTTCCAGGTGTGTTAACTCCTGTGAGAGGTGAATCATTGAAAACTTAATGGATTTTGATGTCTCTTTACCAAAGCCATTAACTCTGGAGTAGCCAATGTTTAGGTTTAAGAACCATGGTACATTGATAACCATATGATTTTTAGCAAATCATCAGCTATCAACGGATTTGAGTAGTCTTTACCAATAGCCGTTTGCTTTTGGACTAGCTAGTTCTTTTAGTACAATCACTACCATGGTGAACTAATTACCATACAATGGTTTTCCACAGCCTTTACCACAAACCATTTTCTTGTGGGCTAGCCAACTCTTCACTAACATAGATATGGTGAGTTGATGACCATACAATTTTTAGTAAATTGTCAACTAAAAACAGATTTGATAATCACATCAGAGCCGTACCCTCATGATGAGTCAAACTCTTTCTTGTTTACTTAAACATGGTGAGTTGAATACCATTTGTTGCTGTTTAAATCTTTTGTGCTTCAAAATGTTTTTGCACTTTTCAAAAATTTCTGATTTTATAAAAAAACTTTACTGGTTTCATGCTGCAAGCAGTACTTTGAGAAAGTACTGTTTGTCAAGCAGTACTTTTAAATAAAGTACTTATTTTTCAAAAGATTTATATTATAAGTATCATACCAGTTGTTATGCATCAATCTTCAGCTAGCATTGTCCACTTGATGAACAATCCAATCACCATCAATGCAGTTTCACTTTCTTCTTCCACTTCCATGCCATAATCTAGCATTCTGATCATCAGATCCCTAGTAAGTGGATATCTTTTCTCTGCTAGCATGTGAATCATAGTTCCATCTTCTAGCTCCAAAACATGTATTCCTACTGATTCAAAGAACCTCCATCTGTTAATTTCCCAATCCTCTTGATTTTCCCAAAGAGCACTATCACTTGTCTCTTCTGTTTCTTAGATGGTTGTGAGATCTCCTACCAGAACCAAACCCACTCCTTGTGGTGGAATATGTTCAAAATAAGTCTGCACTTGTAGATATAGCTGAAGCAGATCTTCTGTATCTATCAGATGTAGTATATCCCATAACAAATTGAACACTCTAAAACTTCCATCTTGTCTATGAAATACCAAGTAGTCCCCTTCTTGTGATTCTACAACTGAGAATGTTGAAATCTTGGACTTCTTGTCTGCAACATCTTCTGATTTTGGATGCTCAAAGTCTACAACTCTCAAATAATTTCTTAGCTCATCAGCTGTGTCTACTCTTAATTCAATAGAATCCTTGGGCTTCTTTGATGACTGTTCATCAGTTGTTGTTCTTTTCCTCTTTGAGCTCCTTGTAACAACTCTTTCCTTTCTGCTATCTTCAAGCTTCTTATCTTCAAATGAAATAATGCTTGCAAGATCTTTTTCTATAGTTTCCCTAACAGCATCATACAAATCCTTCATCTCTGTATGTGTCAATTTCACCAAACCTGTATATCCTCTACCTTTGAGATAAGCCATCATAGAATTTCTTTCTTGAGCTTTACTTTGTGGCCTTCTAGGTTTGATAACTTTCCTTGACTCTTCAGCATCTAATTCAGCCTGTAGTTTCCTTGCAGCTTCCTCATTTTTAGCATCCTGAATTGCTTTTAGTTCTTTCAACGTAAGCTTCTTCTTCTTAGTTTCTACCATGATCCCTTTACCTTTGTCTTTTGGATCTAACTCCTGGGTAGGTTGAGAAGAAGTATGAGGTTGTTGTTCAACATCAACAATACTTATGCCTCTTGGTCTAGACATATTCAACATGATGTTAGCAATGGTCTCATCATCACTTTCAGTATGTTTTCGAACTTCTTCTTCCTGTTGAACTGAATTGGAAGGGCCAACTTCCTCTTGAACTTGACTTGAAGGACCAACATCTTCCTCAAAATCCAAAGTCCTTGGTGTAATAGTTCCTTGATGAGCAGTACCTTGAAGAGCAGTACTTTCAACATCAGTACCTTCCAAATCCACTTCCTCAGTATCACCACTTTTTACTTCAACAGTAGCATCTTCAATGTTGATCTGCTCTGTTTCATCACTTCTCCTCTCAACAGTATCTTCATGAGGAATATCTTCAAGTGGTGTATCATCATAAAGCCCAGTATCTTGATTGAACTCAGTATCTTCATTCAAATTCTCTAAATTCCTCCCCAATTGGAATGAAGATTGCTTGTGAATCTTTCTCTTCTTTGATTTAGACTTCTGTGAGTGTTGACCAGTCTTCTTCTGTGACTTGACCCACAACCTGTGGTGCTTTACTAATGGCCAAACAAACCTCTTTAATCGTCTGAACTTTCTTGTCAAACCCAATATCTGATCAGCTTGATCATCAGTAACCTTCTTGAGCCTCCTTAATTCCCTTGAAAGTTCATAGTTGGTCAAGACATCCTCAACCACTTCCTCAGCTTCCTTAGATGTTTAATGCCTATCTGTGAAAGCAGAATAATTGGGAGTTGGTGATGGAGTCACATCTTGAGGTGAATTCGCCTGAGCAGCACTTTGTGGAGATGAAACAGTATGTTGAGAAGCAGTATGTTCAGAAGCACTATCTTCTCTTGAAGCTGGTTGCTCTCTAATTGCTGAGGCAGAGGATTCCTCTTGCTCTTGTTCAGGCTCTTGCTCTGCATCCCTAACTGCTTGTGCAACTTCCAATATATGAGCTGTCAAAGGTGTATTTCTCCCAGAAAACTTGATGCCCTTCTTAGCAATGAATGTAAACACCTTTAGTGGAAGTGTGATTGTAGGTAGAAAACTTTGTGGTTTAGAAATACCCTCAAGTTTTTTGTTTAGGAATACCTGAATAAACCTTGGGTACATCAAAAATGGTGAACCACTGGTGATGTGTGAGAGCATTCCATCAAAAATCAGCCTTGAAAAGTTGAAAGGACGATTTGTAACTAAACCCACCAATGCAGAAGCAATGTTCTGACCAAACTGCTCCAATGAAGTACTCTTAGGACTCAAGCAGTGAAGTAGAACATGTATGAGATAGTTCCAATGAGGACTAAACAATGGCTTCTGAAAAGTAAGTATGGAGAGATCACCTTCATACCCAATATCCCTGAGTGTATCCCAAACAGATCCATGTGTAGCAACTCTAAAGGTTCTCTAATAACTCTGTCCTCAAGCTTCTTACATGAAGCTTTATGTTGTTTACCCTTCTTGCAAGCCAAACATGAATGATCAGTCTTGAATGTTTTGGAAGGTAAACCTCTAACTAAATTCCCTTTGACCAGCTTGTTGATGTTCTTGAAATTTACATGACCTAGTCTTCTATGCCATAGATGTGCTTCTTCCAATGATGCCTTGGCTACTAAACATGTTGCTCTTCCAGCAGAATTGAGACTCTTTAAGTCTAAACTGTACACATCATTGGTTCTTGGTACTTTCAATGTTACCAAGTGATCATCAACAAACTTGAACTCAGGAGAGAGAATAAGACATTCTGTATCAGTGAACAGAATTGGGTACTTCTTGTCACAAATCTGAGATACTGACAAAAGATTGAACTTGAGCTCCTTTACATATCTAACATTCTCAAAATCAATACATCCAGCCTTGATGGTTCCTTTGCCAGTGATTCTCCCTCCATCAGGATCATTACCAAATGCAACTCTTCCTCCATAATATGCCTTAAAATCTGACAGGATCTCCTTGTCCCCTGTCATGCTGCCAGAGCAACCACTATCAACAATAATATGATCTTTAAGCTCCTCCTCTGGGTTGCCCTGCACAGTAAAAGAAAAGGGTTAGTTTCTTTTAGGAACCCAAGCCATTACTGACTTGTGTTCCCCTTGTGGAGTGACATACTTGAATTCCTTCAGTATGTAATCTCCACTGGTTTTAAAGGCATGGTCAATGATTATTTGCTTTGGTCCCATGTCCTGTGCTGTATTATCAACAACACTCCCTATTTCACCCTTATCTGATGAAAGTACTGCTTGTTCCCCATCAGTACTTTCTTTCTTAACCCAATTTCGGTTGACTTTAGGTTTCTCTGACCTAGGTACTCTGCTTGAGGTGTAAGACCTTTTAGATCTATATGAAGTGAATCTGTTAGGTCTTTTATGTGAAAAGGTGTTAGCAGTACCATGATTGGGTGAAAACTTAGCTGTACTTTTAGAGGGTACTGCTTGAGAAACCTTAGACTTATCAGTACTTGAGGGTACTGATGGTTTGGAGAAAGGTCTTTTCTAGTGAGGGTACCTATAGTCTTTAGAGAAATTACTATGGTTAACCCTATTTGAGTGATTCCAAACTGGTCTAGTCTCCCTTGGCTTATGGTTGGCAGGTCTATTCTTTGGGAACTGACTTAAATATTCTGAGTGAAACTCACAGTGCTTAATCAAATGATCAGGACTATAGCATACATAACATAATTTTCGCTCCATATTCCCAAATCCTCTTCTATGATTAAAAGGTTTCCTATAGTTAGCAGTATTATGAAAAGTTTCTCTTGGAGGTACTGCTGAATA
The DNA here is from genome assembly GCA_021014915.2 of Artemisia tridentata subsp. tridentata. Classification (NCBI taxonomy): domain Eukaryota; kingdom Viridiplantae; phylum Streptophyta; class Magnoliopsida; order Asterales; family Asteraceae; genus Artemisia; species Artemisia tridentata. The sequence continues at coordinate 217,709,439 of CP139503.1, forward strand.
TCTATCAGTACTTTGAAAAGATTTTGGAGGTACTGCTTGTTTTTGAAAGGCTGTAGGAAACTTTTGATCATTACCCCTTTGAAAATCATCCTTGGGTTTCTCAGAACTAGATTGACCAGTAAGCTTCTTCCTAAACTCTAGGTTGTCTACACCATAACGAGAAACATCTGTCCTAAGTGGTTGAAACCTACCAGTGGGTGGAGGAACTGAGTAGTACTCCTTATCTTTCTTAAACTCAGGATGTGATTCACTAATTGGTTCCTCATTCCTAGATGTGTTTTCTTCTGAGCTAGTAAGTTCATCATCACTAGGTGAGATCTCTTCCTTATCACTAGGTGGGGTCTCTTCCTTATCACTAGGTGGGGTCTCATCTGAACTACTATCCTCACCATAACCTAGTCCAGCTCTACTGTTTATTCTTCTTTGTTTTTCAACAAATTGAACATGTGATAGACCAGCCTGTTTAATACTACCAAGTGTTTCTAACAAAGCATATCTTTCTTTAGTAATCTTTTCTAATTCAGACACCTTACATCCTAACTTCCATTCACTTAATTTTAATTGGTAATCTTGTTGCTCATATTTTTCTCCCCAAGCCATTTCATTATTTTCATGTGTTAATATTTTGGCTTCCATTGACTCTAAAGTTAATTGATAACCAGCTACCTCAGACCTAGCTGTTCTACAATTATCTCTTTCAGTTACATAGTCTTTAAGCAACTTTTGATACACATCATTACACTTAGAGCATACCTCAGAGACATTGGATGAACTTGGTGAAGTAGCTACCATAGCAATCTGAACAGGTTCATTTTCATCCTCCATGCTCCAGTCAAAGCTTCCAAGACCATCTCTTGATTCCAAAGCAGCATATCCTGGTTCCTCATCAAAAGCTGTGCTCCAATCAAAGTCTTCCATTGCAACCATAGAATAGGTTACAGGTTCATCATCAAATTCACTGCTCCAGTCAATCTCAGCTAGATTTTCTTGAGCCACCAAAGCTTTTGGTTGTGATTCAGTAACAGGAACCTCTTTTCTTTCAACCTTGGGTTGTTCAATCATTCTGTTTGCTTGATATTTTGCAAACTTGCATTCCCTTGCAAAGTGTCCAAGCTTTTGACAATTGAAGCATTCAATCTTGGATTTGTCAAAAGTTATACCCTGTTTGGCTTTGAAATCAATTCCCCTTCCTGTCTTGTTCATGAACTTCTTGATCCTTGCAGTGATCATGGCAACTTGCCATCTGATGTCAATCTTCTCTAAAGCATCTTCTTCAATGTGCAACAAGTCTTCTTGATAGGTAACAGGTAAAGTGGCTTGTTGAGCAAAGAAGGAACATACAACATCATCAGAGTTGGTGTTGTTTGTTGGTGATGGGTTGGGGGTAGTAGTGGTTGTGCAAACGTGCTGTGTATCACCAACAGTACTTTGAGAAGGATAAGCAGTACTTTTAGTAGAAGTACTGCTTTTGTTTTCAGAAGACACAAAAGCTATGTTGTGAGTTTTCTGAGAACTGTGACCATTCATCTCTTGCTCGTACACCTTCAAATTGTTGTAGAGATCATCAAAGTCCATAGACTCCAATCCAGGTTGTCCTCTAATCATAGTAGCAACCACATGCCAGACAGATGGCAAACTCCTTAAGAACTTCAAGTTTGCATCTTCAACAGATACCTCTGCTCCATACAGCTCTAGCATACTAAGTAGATTTTGAAATCTGTCATAGGCAGCATCAAGACCTTCTCTTTCACCAACAGTGAAAGTTTCAAACTGTTGCTTCAATAAGTTTCTATGCATCTTCTTTGAAGCATCATTACCTCCAAATCTTGTCTTGATCGCAGCCCACAATTGCTTTGCATCCTTAGCATCATGAAACTTTAGTAGGTGACCATAAGGAATAGCAGACAACAGTATGTTGAGAGCCTTATCTTGATTTCTCTTTGTAGCTGCTGGCAAGGTTGGTTGAGGTGGTTTAGGTTGTCCTTCAACTGCTACAGGTTCATCAAGAACAACATTACCATTGACAATCACATCCCATAGAGCATGGTCTGTAATAGCAAGGTACTGCCTCATCTTCATGCTCTAGAGATCATATTCTCCCTTCTTGATGATAGGAATTCTGAGTGAGGTGATGGATGGGATTGGTGCAGCTTCAGTCGTCATCGTTTAGGGTTTGTTGTTAAATCGGTTTTAAGGGTTTCTTCTTAATCAGAGTCTCCACACAAGCTCTGATACCACTTGTTGGATCGATATACTCTGACCAAACTAACTTATAGCTTGTTTAAGGTTTAACAACCTTGGATAAATCCAAAACTGTTAATGGTGAAACACTGATATACTTTGCTAAGTATGCGGAATCTACTTCAACAAAGCTAAGAAGAATTAATAAACAACTTTGATTATATTAAACCTTGAACCTGCTTACTTTACACAGATTCACTAACAAACTCTAAACACTAATACTCTAATAATCGACTAATACTTTTCTCTAAAATCTCGTATCTCTAATGCCAACCTAGGGATCCTTTTATAGGCACAAGGAAAACCCTAGTCGGTTTACAATACTTGAACGACAAGTAATTCTAATAATAATCTAATAATAACTCTAAGAACATTCTAGAATTACACATTAATCCTTAAACGTATTTGCATATCAGTCCTTTATCTTTAGCAGTACTTTGACTTCTTTAGAACATGAGCAGTACTTTGACTTCTATCAAGCAGTACTTTGACTTTCTTCATGTAGCAGTACTTTGTAGCCCAACAAATGCATTTATCCTTTAGCTCCTCTTGTAGATTGCCCTGCACATAAAGTAAGAGAATTAGTTTCTCTTGGGGACCCAAGCCATTACTAACTTGGATATGCCTTGTGCATCAACATAATCAAATTTCTTCAAATCCATTGATGCACTGCTGTGTCTGAGAACATGATCTAAAACCTTGATTTTAGGTTTCCAGACCCAGCAAGCTGAGGCCTTAACAGCATAAAAATGATTGCCCACAACAGTGTCTGTAATTACTTTTGGCTCAGCAGTAGAATCTGCTTTTGCCTTAGCAGTAGAAACAACTATATTCTTTTGAATAGGCCTTTTTGGTGCAGTAGTAGTAATTATCCTAGTAGCACCAGTTCTGAGCAAAACTTCCCTAGGAACCATGTTTCTCTTAGGATGAGGGTGAGTCTTTTTAGCAAAATTCTTATGGTTCACCCTAGTGTGTTGGTTCTATACAGGTTTTTGGTAGTAGTAACAATCTTCCTGTAAATGCTCAAAACTACCACAACTATAACAAGCCTTCTTAAGTAACTGAAAATCACTACCTAACTTTTGTGAAATTAGGCTGTTCCAATTTCTTTGGTTTCCTCTAGGCCAGTTATTAAGTTTCCTAGGATATTCTCTAGGTTTCTCATCAAATTCAGCAATTTTCCTAGAGATCCTACTACCTAACACAGGTTTTATAAACTCAACATGTTTAGCTTTAGATTCAACTGTTTTAACCTGAGTGACTTTAGATTTAACAATTTTAGGAATTTCTTCCTTTTTAGCCTTAGGTGTTGACTCAACCTGTTCATCTTCACTATCTGACACCCAATCTTCAATGACTAGAGTATCAGACAACTTCTTTTCAACCTTAGGTGACTCTTTATTAATCTCACTAGGTTCACCTACAGGTTTTGCATCTATCTCAGTTATGAAAGACAATTCCTTCCTAGGAGGTGCAAAGGCACTCTTAACAGGAGGAGCTACATCATTGTACCCTAAGCCACTCCCTCTTCTCATTAATTGACTTTCAATGGTCTTATGGACTAGGTCAGATGCAAATTGTTGTTTCTCTACCCTAACAACATGTTTTTCTTTCTCAGATAAAGCTACCTCTTTAGCTTGTTCTGCTTCCTCTAGCCTTTTATTTAGCACATTAATCTCACTATTTTTCATTAAAAGCTGACCTTCTAGAATGTGAATCCTATCAACATATTCTAGCTCATTTTGCTTAAGAAACTCAAGTTTTTCTTCAACAGATTTTAGACCATATTTATACCCTAAGTTATCAAGTTTTAGTTTTTCAACTTCAGCTCTTAAACTCTCATTCCTAGACTTGAGTTCCTCTACAGTATCTAAGCATGATTTAAATGAACAAGTAGACTCATTAGATACCTCAGAATCTGAACCAGATGATGAAGAAGCATAAGCCATCAAAACAAAATTGGGTCATTCCTCAGCTTGGTCACTCCAATCATACTCTCCCAAGCCATCACAAGACACCAGAGCGGTAGTAGCCTTGACCTCTTCAATAGGAACATTCCTTGTATTCTCTCTGTTCTTCTTGGGTGCTCTGCACTCCCTTGCAAAATGTCCCTTTCTCTGACAGTTGTAACACTCAACCTTGGACTTGTCAAACCCCACATTGGTTTGTCCTCTGTACTTGAGTTCCCTACCAGTCTTCTTTAGAAATCTCCTAGCCCTCATTGTAAGCATGGCCATCTGCCACTTCAAATCAATCTCCTCAAGATCATCAGGATCAATTTGTTCCAAGTCCTGATCTGTAACAGAAGTACTTGTGGTAAGATCAGCCAAGAAGGCACAAATAGCAGCATCACTGATGTTATCACTATTTGAACTAGCAGCAGAAACATTTGTGCCAACAGTAGAAACTACATGACCAGCAGCAGAATAGTTTTCTTGAGAGCTATCAGAACCCTTGTTGTTTGAAGACACAAAAGCTAGGTTGTTTGCACTAGAAGATGAACTGGATGATCCTTTGACTTCAGATTCATACACCTTCAGATTGTTGTACAAATCATCTAAAGTCATTGTTTCAAAATCCTCCTTGTTTCTCCAGACCACAGTATGCATGCTCCATTCAGATGACAAGCTTATGAGAAACTTGTGATTGATGTCTTCTTGAGGCACTGGAACCTGCATAAGTGCCAACTGATTCACTAGCTTCTGGAGTCTCTCATAAGTAGCATCAATGCTTCCAGAACTTGAGGCCATAAAGGTCTCGAATTGATGCTTCAACAAGTTCTTTCTTGACTTCTTTGTAGCTGCATTCCCACCAAATCTTAGTTCAATGGCTTCCATCAAGGACTTAGCATTCTGTATGTGACTAAAACTCAATTGATGTTCATTCGGTATCCTCATCATGATAATACTGTGAGTTTTAATCTCCAATCTTCTCTGAGCCTTGTCCTCATTAGATTTAATGGGTAGAATTTTCCCATCAGCACCTTTAGCTGGTAATGTGTCTCCATTCTGAATGACTTCCCACATGGAGTAGTCAAGCATTTTGATGTACTGCTGAATTCTCATCTTCCACAGCTCATACTCACCAGGCTTGAGCATGGGCACCTTAGATGCAGTCACCATATGAGTTGATTCGGATTCCATTACTTCAGTAGATGTTAAACAAAGCAGATCACAAATTCTTCTTGATATCAGTTTCTAGATCACAAGCTCTTATACCACTTGTTGATCTCAGTTGAGCTATTGATCTTGTTAATTATCTTAGATATAAATTTAAAACAATAAGTATAGAAACTGTTCTTGAAACAATATTAAACACTATGCGGAATCTAATGTTTAATCTTAAGAAGAATAATCAATCAAACACAATCGAATTCTCTCAACAAACACTTCAATATATTAATACGGTTTGTAGCATATTCATAACATTCAAACACACAAATATGGTGGATTTGGCCGGCGGTTTAGGAGAGATTTAGAAAGAGAAAGTTAGTTGGGAATTTAGTGAGAGAAAGTGAAGAGAATTGTATTGAATTGTTGAGAAGTTCCAACCCTCTCCCTTGGTGGGAGAGGGGTATTTATAGTAACATATTAGTTGCCCTGTGTGGGCTGTGGAGCGAGCTGACAGAGGGTAAAGACCCGACCCACTCCACGAATACTTAACTAACTAAACTAATACAAATAATATTAATATTACTAATATTCCTACGAGCTATTAAATGCTAATGAGTACTCGGGGTGACCGAGTCTTCAGACGAATATTTATATTCCTAACAATCTCCCCCTAAGGGAGGTCACCCCGGAAATAATATTTTGAAATCTAGCATTCTTTCATATGATCTTGACTTCATAGCTCGTAGTCTTTGATTCTTCAACGTCATAAGTCTTTGTGCCTTTCAGCAGTGAAATTTTGATGATCGTTCTTCAGTCTTGGATGATCTTTGGTGATTCTTTGATGTCTTCATCCAACATATGTCTCCAAGTCATCTTTCAGCAGTACGTCTGTAGGGTATTCACTAAGCAAGAAACACTATTTTGAGGCTTGTATATGGATCGATTATGTAAGAACTTAGAGAGATAAAGAGAGAGGTTGGGAGCCTTTGTAGAGAGAGAAACAAGATGAATTAGATTAATGTGAAAGGTCCAACCCTTCCCATGGGTGGGAAGGGAGTATTTATAGTACAATATATTATGCCCCTAGCGGGCTGTAGAGTGAGCTGACAGAGGGTAAAGACCCGACCCACTCCACAATACTAATAGTAATAACTAAGCTACTAATAATATTACAGATAATCCTACGAGCTATGATGTGCTAATAAGTACTCGCGGTGACCGAGTCTTCAGCTGAATATTCATATTCCTAACAATCTCCCCCTAAGGGAGGTCACCCCGGAAGTCATGTTCTGAATTCTAGCACTTCATCCTTGGATCTTGATTTCATAGCTCGTACTCTTTGATTCTTCATTTTCCTTGATCATTGTGCAGCAGCAAATCTTAAGATGACTTTTTCTTTTGTCTTGGATGATCTTTGTTGATTCTTTGGAGTTATCATCCCACTTGAGTCTCCAAGTCATCTTTCAGTAGTAAATCTCCATGTGATGAAATATACTTAGAGTCGACATGCTCACACGATATGGAGTCATGATCTTCAGCATCAGAGTAAGCAGAAGCTGTGTTGAAGGTCTTTAAGGGTGATCATGACTTCTTTGATGATGATGTGGTGTGAACATGTGGTGATGGATTGGCATCTTTTCTGCAACCAGCTACAACAGCAACCAGCTACAGCGTTCCACAGCAACAACCGCCAGATATTCCTGCATACGACAGTTAGCAATAATTCGACCGGTACTAACAAGTTTGGACTTCGAGATAGTCAACAGCATAGTGTGAAGACTCTCTCTAATCCTTACCAAGACCGTTCCTAATCGAAAACCCACAGAGGGCTTTTTAAGATTTTACCGTAGTAAATCAACGATTAGGTGAGTCGCTGGAGATCACTCCACGACTGTAGACCGGTTGAAACCGCCGCGACCACTAAGCGTAATCCACGAGGAATTACCGAAGTGACCTGCGTTCAGGGCTGCTTGATGTTGACCCTGGCAGGAATTTTCATTCAATCATTGAGAATTACATAAGTAAATTCTCTCATAAATGTTCCGGCAGATTGCTAAGATCTGCGTAGGACTCATGAGTTTACAACTGGTGTCCTTAGAGATGAATAACCAGTGTAGAAATAATTTGTGTCCCTATGAGATCTTATTATGCATCTCGTGGCTCTAGACTCTATGGTGCGTTTTGATTTAGTGAGCGGAGGCTGGAGAGGACTGCCACATTTTCAATATCATCTAACTCGGAGTGAGAGAGATGATAGGAATGAATTGAACTCCGTGACAATTGAAACAAGAGTCCTTTGAGGGACCTTGAGTGGCTAAGGAGGGTTGTGCAGCGTATCACTGGGTCCATGATACTTTGTCTTCAATGCCAGCAATCAACTAAGTGATTCTGACAGCATATGTATTGACCCGGTTTCTGCCTAAGTTGTAAGGAGGGCTATTTCTTTTCACCCTTTATCTTTACAATTCTTTTTCATTCTTCAACCCCTTCAGTGCTTACCGAGACTTCATAACTAACACCTTGTTGGGTTTGTTCCAGTACTAGCTCCATCTCAGTCGGCACTTTTCCCTTATCCACTTTTCTCCTTTTTAATCATACCTAAGGACTTCTACACTAACTAGTGGATTATCCCTGGGTAGATCCCTCCGGCTCTGTCGGGATCATGGGAACTTGAACCTAACCTAACCATCCTTATAACTCCATGCGTTAATTAAAAATGGTCGGTCTTTGATATTCATCCATGATAGCCAAACCAAATCCTTGAAAAATCTCTCAAAGTGTTCATGATTTTGAAACATATTTTTGCAAACACTTGAGAGTTTTATATTTTTCAAATGCTCCCCCTCAACATGTGCTCGGTTGATTGTTTTATAAATTTGCACATGTTAGGTAGAGCTCGCACTTTTTGAATTGATCCACTTTCAGTGAACATGACCGATTCGAGACACGCTTACATCACTAGTTAGACTAGCTTGAAATTATTACCCGGCCTGGTCAAGTCCACAGAAAGTTTCTCGAAACGGTACACTCTACTCAGATACATCTTTTTCGAGACACGCTTACATCACTGGTTTGACCAGCTTGAAATTATTACCCGGCCAAGACGTATCCTTTCGATTGGTGACAATTCAAGTTTCGTCAATTCTTTGGTGAAGTCTGAGCCATGCTCACACAAGATGCCAAAATCCTTTGTTTTGTAAAAACCATTTGCTCCCCCTCAATATGTGCATCGATATACGAAAGATTTTAGCACATATGGAAGAGCTTGCTTATATGACCAAAACATTTTGCTCCCCCTCAATATGTGCCTTGATATGCAAAATGGTTTAGCACACATGGGAGAGCCTACATTAACTTCCAAATCATCACATTTTATCAGAATTTCCTATTTAAATCACATTCTCTCCCCCGATCAAAAATTTCAAACCATTTGAGATTTGTGATCCCAATTGATTTAAATACATTTAGAAAAATTTGGGAGAAAATTGTGGTCAGGTTAAAATGTATTCTGATTTTGAAGCATACTATGCTTCCCTTGAAACACCGAGAGAGTGTCACTGTTGATGTTGCACAAATTTGGCAAGGTGTCGGAAATTTGAAAATTTTAAATCAATTAACCACCTTGTGTAACATCAAGACTCTCTTGAAGAATCAAACAAGATAAAGAGTCTGATGTAAAGAAGACTTCTCTTCTAATACACGAAATGACGCACTGAAACGTACATCAAGACGGGAGAACATGGATATCAAGTAATCCATGCCCAGGTGAACATCACCCGGTTGGAGGAACAGCTATCTTTTTGGCGACATGCTTTCCCCATTGTATAGTGCGGGTTGCAGTATGAAGTAACTGCAAGCCATTAAGACATGTTTTAACTGATTAGTATAACTTCTGCTCGAGCTTCATTTAAGAATCCGTGCCATTGTTGAATGACATTTCTAGATACGTAAATGTTATCGATAAACAGAAGACATGCCTAGGTAGAACTATTTTTGGTATTTTCTGATTTTTCGATTTTTATGGTTTTTATAGGTTTTATATTTTTGTATTTTTCTTTTTGATTTAAGATATATACAACTATGTACAAGGATATAAGAAGATAATCCTTTACTCCTCCTTTTCTTCCTGAAGACACTTGAGGGTTTCAGGAGTCATGCTTTTCATGCCAAGGCGTGGGAGAATAAACTGAAATCTTTCTCTTGGGAGGGCCTTGGTGAAGATGTCAGCTAACTGAAGCTCTGTCCTCACGAAGTATAGTTCCACAATTCCTTTTTCCACCTGTTCCCTGATGAAGTGATGCCTGATGTCGATGTGTTTTGACCTGGAGTGCTGAACATTGTTACAACAAAGAGCAATGGCGCTTTTGTTGTCACAATATAGGGGAATTTTGTTGTATGAGAATCCATAGTCTGAAAGCTGTGATCGCATCCAAAGGATTTGTGCACAGCAAGCAGACATAGCAATGTACTCAGCTTCAGTAGATGATATGGAAGTACTCATCTGCTTCTTAGAAGACCAACTAACCAACTTTTCCCCTAAAAATTGAGCTCCTCCTGAAGTACTTCGACGAGTGTCTTGACATCCCGCATGATCGGCATCTGCATAAGCCGTTAACTCCATTGCAGTGTCCTTAGGATACCAGAGACCCATATGAACCATGCCTTGAAGATATCGGAAGATCCTTTTCACTGCTTCAACATGCTTCTTGGTTGGTCTGGATTGATACCGAGCACACATACACACAGCAAACAGAAGATCTGGTCTGCTAGCCGTGATGTACATCAAAGATCCAATCATGCTTCGATACTTTGTGATATCTACTGGAATCCCTGAAGGATCTTCATCCAGCTTAGTTCTATCAACCATGGGAGTGTCAACAGGTTCACTTGAATAGAATCCAAACTTTTTCAAGATCTCGTTGGCGTATTTGGATTGATTAATGAATATGCCTCCGGGACTTTGAGAAACTTGTAATCCTAAGAAGAATGACATTTGTCCCATCATAGACATTTGGAACTTGGAATTCATCTCCTTTGAGAAACTATCACATTCACTCGGATCTGTTGAAGCAAAGATGATATCATCTACATATATCTGAACCAGCAGTAGATGGTTTCTTGACTTCCTGGTGAAGAGTGTGGGATCAACAACACCCTTTGAGAATCCGTTCACTAGGAGGAACTTGGACAATGTATCGTACCATGCCCTTGGCGCCTGTTTTAACCCATATAGAGCCTTCTTCAAGCGGTAAACATGAGTAGGATGTTCAGCATCCACGAATCCTTCTGGTTGACTCACATAGACTTCTTCCTTTAAATCACCATTCAAGAATGCCGTTTTGACATCCATCTGGTAGACTATCATATTTCGACTAGCAGCATTTGCAAGGAAGATTCTTATAGCTTCAATTCTAGCAACCGGAGCAAACGATTCTTCAAAATCAATGCCCTCTTCTTGTCTAAACCCTTTAGCAACTAGCCGTGCCTTGTTCTTTAACACATCACCATACTCATCAAGCTTCACTTTGAAGATCCACTTTAAAGCAATGATCATTGCACGCTCCGGAGGAGGCACTAGTTCCCATACTTCAAGTCGATCAAATTCATGGATTTCATCCTGCATAGCCTGGAACCAGCAATCTTTAGTCATTGCTTCTTTGGTATCTTTTGGTTCGACTTTAGACAGTACGGAATTGAAGAAGCACCATAGTGCATCAGTTGCTAGTTGATTGCGTGTGGATACTGGACGTGAGGGATTGCCTATGATGTTGTCGATTGGATGATCACTGGTCCATTTCCTGAGATGGTCGTGAGGTTGTGGGTTATGAACAGACGTAGCAGTGCTGTGTCCTTCAAGTGACGATGTTTCTGATGAATGTTCAGGAGCAAATATGTTTTCAAAAGGAGCCTCATCAACAGGAGCAAAAGGATTAACTTCCAAAGAATTATTATCTGAAGATTCTTGCATTACTGGAGAAGTTTGAGTGTTTGATGACGAAGGCGATTGACTGGCAGCAGGAGCATTGTGACTGACTGATACTGAAGCTGCAGGGCCTTCTGAACCTTGTGGGGCTTGAACCTCATCCATAGGAATTATAGCTGGTTCACTCGGGATGGTTCCATTCGTTGGCTCAAAGTATTCATCAAACATAGGATCGAATAACTTCTTCAACTCCTCACATGTAGGTGGCACATAAGAATCTGCAGGCGTGGAATTCTGTACAAGTTCTGAACTAATGGGTCCAGGAGACAAAAGGTGAAGATCGGGTCCAGAACTGATTTGTCCTGAAACAGGTAGCTCACTCAGCTCATCGAACGTAACATGAATGGTTTCCATGATTTTACGGGTCCTTTTATTGTAGATTCGATACCCTTTACTGTCTGGTGCGTATCCAACGAAAATACCTATATCTGCTTTAGCTCTTAACTTTCCCAAGTCTTGACTATCGTTAGTTGGATAGCAAAGTGCACCAAACACACGCAGAAAGGAAAGATCTGGTTTCTTGTTATGAATTAACTCGAAAGGAGTCTTCTCATGAACCGGATGAATTAGGGATCGGTTTTGAGTGTAACATGCTGTTGCAACAGCTTCTGCCCAGAGAAACATCGGTGTCTTTGAAAATATAAGCATAGTTCTTGCAGCCTCCACCAGAGTTCGGTTCCTTCGTTCAACCACCCCGTTCTGTTGAGGCGTGCGAGGGATACTTTTCTGATGCGTGATGCCAATACTTTCATAGAAATTACGGAGTTGTTGGTTAACAAACTCAGTACCATTATCTGTGCGGATGATTCTGACAGTTTTATCTAGCCTTACTTGCAGCTGTTTTATCAGTTTAATGATAACCTCTGGAGTTTCGTCCTTAGTTCTCAAAAACTTTACCCATGTGAACCGAGAATAATCATCTACTATCACCAGAACGTACTTCTTCCCATTTATGGTTTGTATTCTCATTGGACCGCACAAGTCCATGTGGAGGGTGTGAAGAACTTCCAAGTTGGTGTTGATGGTTTTAGGCTTGTGGGTTTGTTTCTTGCTTTTACCCAGTTGACATGCAGAGCAGAGATGATCTTTCTCATATTTCAGTCTGGGCATCCCTCTAACAAGATCTTTACGGGAAAGATTATTTATGGTACCGAAGTTCAAGTGGTTCAAACGACGATGCCACAGCCATGATTTTGTTTTAGAGGCTTTAGAAAGCAAGCATATAGGAGAGGACTTCAACATTTCTTCAATCGAGATGGTGTATAGGTTGGTGCCCCGACTGCCCTTGAGGAGATCTAAACCATCCAATTCCCTGACGAAACATGTATGCTTTCTGAAAGCCACTTCCAGATCTGAATCACAAAATTGACCCACAGAAAACAGATTGTGTCCTAGTCCTTCCACATAATATACCCTTGAGATTACACTATTACCAAACACATAATCTCCATAACCCATAATAGCACCAAAGTGGTCGTTCCCAAATCTAACTGTCCCGATAAACTTTTTCACGAAGTTCTTGAGCCGTGAGCGATCTCCAGTCATATGTTTTGAGCAGCCTGAGTCCAAATACCACAGGACGATTTGTACGACCTGCATTTGAAACCAGACAACAATGGATAACTGAAAAATGTGGATCCCCAAGTGCAATTGGGGTCCATTTGGTCAGCACACACATATTCAGGAACCACAGATTTCACAGATGCTACTATCTTTACTGAGGGGACAGAACTTGAGACAGGACAAGACCTAGATGGAAGGCATTGTGATTCTAAAGGCAGGATTCTACCAGTTGGTCTCCATTCCTTATTCTTCACAATTTTATGCATATTCATTTTAGGTAATGGTCTCTGTTTTCCTAAATAGAATTTCCTTCCAGTGGGTCTCCATTCCTTAACTTTCACAATTTTATGCTTATTCATTTTAGGTAACGTGCACTGTTTTCCTAAATTGAATTTCCTTCCAGTGGGTCTCCATTGATAGCCTATGCTAGCAAATGTTTTTCCTGTTGCTTTCCAAACCTTTTTGCATGCTTCATTAATCCTACCATTCTTAACATGGGATGATGCAGAAGACATCAGGAAAGACACAACACATTCATCATGATTAGCAGAAATTAAACAATTGTCGCAAGTTTTACAGACAGCATTAGAATTCGAATTAATTACAGTACTTTTGATAATAGAATCAACACGATTCATTCTACTCATTGTAAACTTATTGTTCCTAGGTTGGGCTTCTACATTCTTCAAGTGATCATTCTTAGCTGGCGTAGTCCTATCTTTTCTCGCATTTTCTCTAGACCTTGACTCGCTAGCTTGGGTGTCACTTTTTACTCCTGTAGAAGCATCGAATGAAACATTAGTTCATTTTTCTGTCACATGCCTTCCAGGTAATGATGTGTTGGGTTCTGATGTTTTTGGTGGTAGATCAAAGGCTACATGCTTGTTCTCAACAGTGGATGATGATGCAACAAATCTATCTCTATGTCTGCTAAACTTAGGAGTTGAACCTATGGCATATTCTAAGTTTTCCTGAATCCTTTTCGTGAGTTTGCAGGCATAGACAATTGCCTTATCAAGTGGCTTATCAGTCCTATCCTCTTCAACCACCTCACGAAGTGTGTCAAGGCCCTCTCTAAGATGATCGAGATATGTTTGATGGGCAAGGCTGTTATTTCTAAGCTTAAACGGGATATGCCCAACATCAACATCATACTTTTTACTATCAGTAGCCTTTGGTGCATCACAATTACAAGTGGTGCATGGCATTTTACCTTTCACCCGAACCTTCAGATTCTCAATTTCATTTGTCAAAGAGGTTATTTGATCATTGTGATTGCTTCTTGTGACTTTAATAGAATCATATAACTCTTTGAAATGTTGTTTAACCTTTGAATTTTCTTCTCGATAACACTCATTTTCATAGTGCAACTTATTTATGGTGTTTTGATATTGAAAATTCTGAGAATCTGAAGACGAAGGTTTATTGGTGCCATATACTTCACACTTGTTGGATTTCAATTTGGCAATTTGGGCCCTCAGCAGTCGAATCGTGTTCGTGTGAGCTTGAATTGTCTCATCTCGTTTGCTTAATTCAAAATAAGTATCAAATTCAGGAGCATCCAAGGATGTCTTGTTATTTGATATTTTCTGTTTTTCATTTAAATGTTGATATTTCAATTGCAAATTAAGAAATTCGACTTCCAATTTTGAAAAACGTTTAACCATATTATCATGGTCATCTTTTTGAATTTTTTCAAGCAATTTTAAATTCTCCCCCTCAAGCTCAACAACACGATTATGGGTGACATTTAACGCAATAGCATACTCATTAAATTGACAAGCAGACAATGCAGAATCAGTGACAGTGTAAAATACATCTTGTGCAATACATTTAGCAAGCAAGTTGTCGTTAGTAATGAGTATGTTTTTTCTTTCAATCTCTCGACTCTTAAGTTCTATTGCATATTCATTCACCTCACTTTCCATATCTTTAAACACTACTTCCATTTCCTTTATTTCGGCTTTAAGGGCAGTTTGCAACCCTTCAAAATGTTCTTTAAGTAGTTTAAAGAATGGCATGACCTCAGTTAAGTAACACCTTTTTGCATGTTCAAAACACCTTTCCCCCTCAGTAATGCCAGTTGGTGTGATTCTCTTCTTACATGTTTTCTCAAAATCAGCAAATAATTGCCAAAGCACATATAAGCTAATAAAGGTTTTGCATTCAGTGGGAAGAGACAAAGGCACCAGATTCCTAGGTGTATTGGGAGGATACACCGTTATGGATGCAACTTTTCTGATGAGGGGGGTATTGGCCTTAAGTTTTTCTACCTTAAGTTTTTCATTATCTTGTTTCCAAAATATCTGTTCAGGTGTTAACTTCTTTTGAGGAGCAAACACAGTCAAACGATTTTCCTCATAATAATCATGGGGTTTGATTATTATTCGTCTGGCTATGCATTCGGGATCCCTCATTTTCTCATTCATTCTTTCCTTTGTTCTCTCACTCATCTCCTCTTCCTCTTTATAGTAGATAAGCTCAGGCGGGTCATGATTAGGCATAAACATCACATTTGAATCATTTAATGCAGGTTGGGCTATCTTAGCAATCTCATGAATAGCTAATTTAGATCTACCTACATTGTTTTCGCTATGCTTGTCACTTAACTTTCTGTGCTTATACATCATTTGAGCAGTCTGCCTGGTTTGGTCTTGTGTGTACAACTTATCTTCAAGCTTATTTTTTAACGTCTTGAGTCTAGAGAAATCATTTAAAAGTGTTGATTCTTTTTGTTTGAATTCTAGCTTAAGTGTATCAACACACTTTTGTGCTTCCTGTTTCTGTTTGACAGACTATTCTAGCTGACTTTTCAAAGAACTCAACTCTAATTTTAGTGTTTCTTCTCTTACTCTAGACTCTTTAATAAGTGTACTCATTTGACCTTCTAATTTCTGCTCTCGTTCATTAAGCTCAAATTTAGCACGCAGTTCATACATAGCCACTTGTTCTTTATAGATGTCTAGTTTCGTGATCAAGTTATCATCAGGGACAGACAATTTGTTCACATGGCACACGCATGCATTATCTATATTATCCACATTATCTAAGGCACATACATTCCTCCTAACACAGACATCATTATTGACAAAAGATTCACCATTTGGTACATCAGGCGAGTTGTCGTGATTCAAATACTGTTCATATGAAATAATATTGCTATTTTCCATGTCAACATTACTTGAGACAGAAACATTTGCCTGATGTACTTCTTCGGGATTCTTTTGTCCCTCGACAATATTATATGTGTCATAAATTTTTAGTACCTCAGATATAACGGATGCATTAGAATGACCAGCTTGACGGGGAGATGAGACCATGGAAGACAAGTTAGCCATGAAGATTGTTTGAGCCGTAGGTTCATCATCTACATCAGAGTCATATGCATCACAGTCATCTGCCTTGAAGATGTTAGGATCATTAAGTGCTAGATCCTGAACAGGTTTCTCATCCACATCTTCATCAAAAGTATTTCCTCCATCTCCTGCCAAGAACAATAACTCTTCCTCATCCAATACTGCTCCATTCTCTTGAGCTTGCATTAACAGCATCTTGTCTTTGAAGTAATCTGAATTCTAAGGACGTTTAGGTTGATTGCAGTTTCTAGCAATGTGTCCAAGCCCCCCACAATTATAACACTTGATCTGTTTCCCTTGCCCCTGATTGGCATTCCCTGCTCTATTCTGCACATAACCTCGACCCATGTTCCTACCAGCTCTCCCTTGCACATTCTGAACCACAATTTTCCCATCCTCCACCATTGCTAGATTGCGTGGGTTAGATGAATTCCTTAACTGATTGTTGGTCTGAGGGAGTGATGCTTGAAACTGTTGAACCAGTAATGAAACTTGATTGGTGAGGTTGTCAATCATTTTGTTGGTCTGAGAGTACCCTGAGTCAAGTTGAGAGCTCATAGCAGGTACTTGTGAGTGAAGTTGATGATAGCTTGGGTTGGTTGATGATTGAATTGTCGGTTGAACATTTGTCATGAACGCCAGTGGATCATTTGTAGTTGAAGGACTTAACTTTTCTCTCAGCACCCGATCATAGACAGCATGCTTCTCATGTTGTTGCAGGTAGGCATACAGCTGTTCATAGTTGGTATCCCTTAAACCTTTGTTGAGTTTGACAGCTGTAACAAATCTGTCCCATTCAGGAGTCATGTTGTTCACAAACTTTGGGTTCAGTTGAATATTGGGCATAGTCATTCTGATCATCCTCATATCATTCACCAACTTATGAAATCTCACATAGTAGTCTGTGACATTCTCTCCTGGGTTCATTTTGAAATGCTCGAACTCATCATACAGCTGTGACTCACGATCTTCCTTTGTGAGTTCTGATCCTGCTAACAGCATCTTAACGTTGTCCCACACAGCTTTGGCTTCAGTGTTGAAATTGATGAGCTTGTATACATCCTTTGGAAGACCTTGAATAACTATGTTGGAGGCTCTAATATCGGCATCATACCTCTTTTTTTCTTCTTCATTAAGATCATTGTAGTTTCTAGGTCTGTCGATGCCCCAAGTTACAGTTCCATCTTCACCAGTTGTAACAACGTCTCTGGTGGTACCCATCTGATAAGGTCCTTCGTCAATTGACTTAAGAATGTTAACACCATTATCTTTTCCCAAGCAGTAAAGTCTAATTCGTTGTGCCCAAGACTCATAATCCGTCCTATCTAGCATAGGTGGACGAGTGTCAGATCCTGCTGCTTGAATATCATCTGATGATGTACTTGATGTGGTAGCCATAGTAACTACGGGATTTTACTGATCTTGTGATTTAACCGAGAAATCGAATCTTTCGCGGGAATTTCTAAAATCACCAAGACACAAACCGCCTAGACAAACCGCGTAGACACAAACCGCGTATGTGCCTAAGAGACAAACCGAGTTCACACTGGAGATACAAACCGCGTTGACACAAACCGCGTATGTGCCTAAGAGACAAACCGAGTTCACACTAGAGATACAAACCGCGTTGATACAAACCGCGTATGCACCTAAGAGACAAACCGAGTTCACACTAGAGATACAAACCGCGTTGACACAAACCGCGTATACGCCTTAGAGACAAACCGAGTTCACACTAAAGATACAAACCGCGTTGACACAAACCGCGTATGCGCCAAAGAGACAAACCGAGTTCACACTAGATATACAAACCGCGTAGACACAAACCGCGTATGCGCCTTAGAGACAAACCGAGTTCACACTAGATATACAAACCGCATAGACACAAACCGCGTACGCACCGTAGAGACAAACCACGTCGGCACAAACTTCCAAACACGTCACTTTCAATGCAGTTTGTCCTTTTGCCTAAACTAGTAATGGGACAAACCGCGTACCCGATGTAACACAAACAGCGTTCAAGAACGTCCAAAATAGACAAACCGCATCCAAGAACTCTTGAAATAAAAACACTCGAATCACCACAAACACCACACGAACCTTAAATCTGTGAATCCAAGCACTAAATACCACTCTCATACTATTCCTAAGCTAGAAAGTACAAGTAATAACAACTTTAAATCACTAGACAAAGCACAAAATGAAATAACAAGTCGAACCAAAAACCTTAACAAGTATCTAAACAAATCGAACCAAAAGCCTCACAAACTACACAAATCCGTGAATACCAACTCTCATGGACCTAACCATGGCTCTTGATACCAATTGTAGGGTATTCACTAAGCAAGAAACACTATTTTGAGGCTTGTATATGGATCGATTATGTAAGAACTTAGAGAGATAAAGAGAGAGGTTGGGAGCCTTTGTAGAGAGAGAAACAAGATGAATTAGATTAATGTGAAAGGTCCAACCCTTCCCATGGGTGGGAAGGGAGTATTTATAGTACAATATATTATGCCCCTAGCGGGCTGTAGAGTGAGCTGACAGAGGGTAAAGACCCGACCCACTCCACAATACTAATAGTAATAACTAAGCTACTAATAATATTACAGATAATCCTACGAGCTATGATGTGCTAATAAGTACTCGGGGTGACCGAGTCTTCAGCTGAATATTCATATTCCTAACAACGTCTCCATGTGATGTGGTATTCTTTGACCCGACATGCTCACACTATTCTTGGTCATGAATTTCAGCATCAGAGTTTGTAGAAGCAGTGTTGAAGGTCTTTTAGTTTATCATGACTTCTTTGTATACAATGAAGGTCTTTTAGTGGATTGGCATCTTCTCTGCAATCAGTTACAACCGCCAGGAATTCCTGCATACGACAGTTAGCAAAAAAGGTCCAGCACTTATAGGTTTGGATTTCGAGATTGTTAACAGCATAGTGTGAAAACTCTCTCTAATCCTTACCAAGGCCGTTCCTAATCGAAAACCCACAAAGGGCTTAAAAGATCTACCGTAGTAAATCAACGATTAGGTGAGTCGCTGGAGTTCGCTCCACGACTGTAGACCGTTTGAACCGCCGTGACCACTAAGCGTAATCCACAAGGAATTACCGAAGTGACCTGCTTTTAGGGCTGTTTGATGTTGACCCTGGCAGAAATTTCCATTCAATCACTAAGAATTACATTTGTAAATTCCCTCATAAATGTTCTGGCAGATTGCTAAGATCTGCGTAGGACTCATAAATTTACATCTGGTGTCCTTAATGTTAAACAACCAGTGTAGGAGTAACACGTGTTCCTATGAGATCTTATGATGCATCTCATGGCTCTAGGCTCGATAAGTGCATTTTTTGTGGTTGGAGACTGGAGCGGTGTCTCCTGTTCCAATATCAACATAACTCGTAATGAGCGGTCGATAGATTATGCAGGGTTTCTCGTGAGAATGAAACAAGTCCTTTTAAGAGAACTTGAGTGGCTTAGAAGGTTTAGTGCAGTGCGTCACTGGGTCCATGACGTCTTGTCTTCAATACCGGTGTTACTTTAGTAACCACCAGTAGCATATGAATTGAACCCGGTTTCTGCCCTAAGGTTGAATAATTGGAGGGCTATTTCTTTTCACCCTTTCTCATTTCATTTCTATTTAATTCTTCAACCCCTTCTTTCTCCTTTCTCATATTACTCCTTTTTTCATGATCATACCTAAGGACTTTCTAATACTAACTATTCGGTATTGTCCCTGGGTAGATCCCTCCGGCTCTGGCGGATCATAGGATGGTTTTCCTAACCTTAGCCACCTTATAACACCATGACTATCCTACGTTGCCGTAAACCAAAATCCTTGAAAAATCTCTCAAAGTGTTCATGATTATGAAACACATTTTGCTAACACTTTGAGAGTTTTATATTTTTCAAATTCTCCCCCTTAACATGTGCACATATGTTTTAAATTAAAATTTGCACATGTTGGATAGAGATTGCACTTTTTGAATTGATCCACTTTCAGTGAACATGACCGATTCGTGTAACACCCCCAATTTCGGTTAGCAACAGCGGAAAACTTAATTGGGTGTTACGTAGAGGATCTTTAGTCATAACCATAGAAAACGACTTTAGAAAGACGTTTTAAGTTTATCATTCAAAATACAAGTATTTAAAATACAAAGATGTTTTATAGTTAACACGTTTATTTAGATTTGAATGATAAAATATTTATTTAAACCACCCGTGCAGGGTTTAATGCCCACTCCGTGCCTTGAGTTCCAGCCTTTAGTTACCTGAGATAACATGCTAAAAGTCAACAAAAGTTGAGTGATATTCATAGGTTTAAGTTTAATAGTTTGAACACAAGTATAAGTGTTAATTGCATCGAATTACAATTAACAAGTTAAAATCAAGTTATTATTGCATTAAGCTCATGACACGCAACGCTTAACAGGCATCAAATATGATGTAAAGTATATAGGCCCTCGAGATGGGTATTTGCCAATAACCCATAAGTTTGTTCAAATAAAGTGCGCCTGGGTGGCTCATCCTAGCAGACCCAAACGGGGATTGTCAGTCCCAAATAGATCTATTCACAACTATTTACGTTCACTCGCAAGTGATTAAGGTTCATGATTGAGGGACTTTTGGCAATAGCTACTTAAGCAATAATAATAACAGTCATAGCATACAAAAAGTTTGTGTTCATGTTTGTAGCATGTATCTCCCCACAAAAGATTTAAAAGTTTAAGAGTGGGCTATGAACTCACCTTCATAGTACCGTAGTGGTAGTAGTATCGTTACTCAAACGATGAAAGGAAACGGCTTCAACACACGACCTATATAGTATATGGCAAGTTTTAGTGGTTTGATAGTCTAAGTTTGGTTTATCACGAATCATAACGTTTAATGTTTTATTGATTTGTTTGCAACGTTAAAAATATGCGTGTTTTAAATGATCACGGTTATTTATAAAAATATAAGGTTATATATATATATATATATATATATATATATATATATATATATATATATATATATATATATATATATATATAATATCTTGGATGCGTGCTCGTTCGTCGGAGTATATTGGTTGACAAAAGGGATCGTTGTTTATAAATCAAAGTTGGTTGATGATAAGTTAGATTCTTCGTTTAACGATTTCTTTAAGTGATTACGTATATATATATTTATAAGTTATATAACTTCGTATATAGAATTATTAGAAAAATGTGACATTAAATGTTGACTAAACATATTTGTTTCGGGTTTTGGGTTTGTAAAATATTACCACAAGTATAAAATCTGAAATATCCTTTAGGTTTTTACAAAGTTACACTTTTGACCATAACGGCATAATCTTTGCACCGTTAGTCCTTGGTTAAGTTTTATTACATTTTAGGTCCAAAACTTTTAATATTTACATTTTATACTCAAAAGTTTCTGAATTTACAGTTTTCATCACAAGATATTAAAATGACAGTTTTTACCGAAAGTTTCCAGATTTGACAATTTTAGTCCTTCGGTTAGCAAACTTTTGCAAATCAAGTCCAAAATTTATAAAAATCAATGTTTACTATTTTTTATTTCATAAATAAGTTTAAAATAGCTTTTGTAACTTATACAAACTGCTTATTATTATCGAAAGCTTATTTTTCAGTTTATGGGCTTTTAACGAGCTAAATTTGTAGCCCATTATGGGTTTTCAATCCAATGGGTTTGGAGGGGGTTTGGGTTTGGTTACGGGCTCACCTTAGGGTTGTAAAAATATAACAATTGAGCTTATACGATCAGCTTATACGAAAAGCTTAAATATTGCTTAGTGGGCTTATTAGCCCAATCGCTAATATTAGTGTTTGTGTAAAACAGATTTTTGGTCGATTACTTTGGGGTTTAACAAGGTTCGAGTTGAGTTTTATAGGTCGAGTGAAATACATGGTTTGTTAGGTTGGTAGCTCGACTATTAGGTCGAGCTATAAAATGCAAGGGTTGTGTGTCGGGTTTGGAAAATATAAGTTCAAAGCTAACGTGACTTAGCTTATTTGAAACAGTTTTAAAAGCTTGAAAATATTCTAAGTGTTTTATAGAATTCGAAAATGTCCAATGTGACTTAGGAACGTGTGATGTTCATGGTTTATACGTTTATATAGAGTTCAAATGACTTTTGTTCTCGATAGTTAGGATGACAAATATTTGGAGTGTCGAGTAAAACACATGTGTTGTAAATATAATTAACGAGATATTCATCTAAAGTAAAATGAACTCGCGATAGAAACATAGAATCACAAAATATATAAAAGTTAGAAAAGTTCGAGTGTGCTTACTTCACCTTAAAAGGTGGGGCGTATCACTATGTCGAGATTGAGTTAGGCTGAACGAATTGTGTAGCTCGATTCTTTGCACTTCAAAGATTCAGGAGTGAGTTTAATATGATCCTTGGCTTTGCTCGAATGCCTCAAAAATTTGCCAAAGCTAGGCGAATTTAGTAGCTATGAAACACTTAGTGAAATTTTGAGTTTGGATGTATTTGTGATGTTAAAATGCCGATCGGTTGGGTTGTATTTAAGGGCAATGCATGGAGTGTTTTGATGAATAAAATGATGAAGAATGATGATGCATGATGAGAGTAGCAGGAAGTGTCATTGTATTGTCAAGTTTGAGTGTGAGAATACACTAAATGATGGTTGCTTGTGGTATCCTTGGCCGGCGGTAAATACCAAGGAGAAGAGACAAATGAGTTTTTATGAGTTAGTTCTTGTGCCTTGTTCGATTTTCCCATGCGTTTAACACATTTTGGATGTGATCAAGAATAAAAATAGGATCGTTTGATAGTTCGTATAGTCCTTAAAGGCTCGTTCGAATTTATTGGTTAGCCAAAATATATGTTGTGTCGAGTTGGGTGTCATACGAGACATCACTAGGCCAAAATATAGAATTTGGGTTGTGTTCATCACATGTCGGGTGCATTGAGCTTTGGTGAATTTTAAACAAGTAAATGTTCGAGTTAAGATGTGATGTTTGTTTCACTCGATTTTCAGTTGGGTGAAGAATTGAGTCGTGCAAAATTATCATATTGTTGTTAAGTTAAATTGCTCGTAGTTTAGCCAAAGTGTTCGATAGTTGAGCAGCCAAACCGAAAGTATATATATAAAATCTTTGGGCTTTGTGATGAAGCGAAAAGTGTACCGCTTTTAGGGGGTCATTTAAGCCCTAAATCGTATTTATTTGATCAAATATTGCCCTAAATCGTTTCTTTTGTCATTTTAGGTACTTTGGAGAAGAAATCTGAAAAAGGAAGCATTTTGGACGTTTTTGGAGCATAAAAGTGAAGAAAACGACAAAGTCTCAAAATCAGCTGGAAAAGTACCTGTGACGGCGTCAAGCACCATTGTGACGCCGTCAACCCTTGACGCGCCAAAGAGGATTTTGGATGATTAATAGGGGACGGCATCAAGAAGGCCATCAAGAAACCCTAACCACGGCGAGGTGACGGCGTCAGCTCTATAACGTGACGCCGTCAGATCTGATTTTCTATATATATTCTCATAATTTTTAGTCATTAGTGTGCAACTTTGTTAGGAGAAACCCTAAGACGATTTTTTCTGCTACTTTTAAGGGTTTTATACCCTTGGATCTCCCATGTTCAATTGAAGATAAGTAATCAATTAATCATTCAATATGTCTATGTGTTGTTTGATTATATCTTGTTCTTGTCTTTTATTTAACATGCTAGGCTAGATTTATCTTGTGTTTGCTTAGATCTAATGAAACCTAACTATTGATTATTGGTTGTTGGTGTGTTATTAATTGTATTGGATGATTGTTTATCGATGTTAGGCTTAAAAAAACTGGCTAACCTCCTATACGGTAACTTGCTTGAACGTCTTAAGAAACATGAACCAATGCGTACTAAGGTTTTTATGGTTGTATTTAATGCATGAGCGAATTCTAGTGATCCCATGTTAGGAGCTTCTTAGCCGGCTCGACATAGGAGTGAAGTAGGAGCTTATAGAGTTGGGGAAGTACGTACGCCACCCCACGATTGGTATTAAGGAATACACCCGTCATCCACGCAATTAATACACACTAATCAACCGGTAAAAGATAGTTAGGGAGTAAGGAAATCTAAGTAAACACATTTCTCTCCATATAAGTTCCACAACCTTTTTATTTTCAGTTATTTTATTTTATTTGCAATTGTAGTTATTTGGGTTAGTTGACTAGCAACTAATTCCGCCCACTCCTTCAAACCCGAGATTTTACTTGCTTTTATAAAAATATAAAAAATACAAAAAGAATCTTCCCTCACCCTTAGACCTATTAGAGTAGTTTTTCAATCCTAACGACACTATTCCCCTAGAGAACGATCAATCCCCCGGTACTTGCCACTACACTATACTACATCGGTCAGGTACACTGCCTGGTGGGGATTGCAAGCCTCTTGAGATCCCTCGAGAGGTAAAACCTGTTGTAAGGTCGCAAAACCACGCATCAAGTTTTTGGCGCCGCTGCCGGGGAATAGTTATTGTTTAGGTTGAATTTTTATTTTATTAGGTCTACTCACTAGATTCCTTTCTAGTGAGATTTTTATTTTAATTTTCTAGGATTTCTTTAGTCTATCTATTTTTCTTTGTGTGTTTGTTCGTAATTTTCATTGACTCTTCCGTTCACCATTATGGAGAACGCGAATCCACCATACTACCAACCACGTAATTCACCCACTCCATATGACATCTTG
Source organism: Artemisia tridentata subsp. tridentata (assembly GCA_021014915.2). Classification (NCBI taxonomy): domain Eukaryota; kingdom Viridiplantae; phylum Streptophyta; class Magnoliopsida; order Asterales; family Asteraceae; genus Artemisia; species Artemisia tridentata. Next base: position 217,734,425 of record CP139503.1, read on the forward strand.
ATGTTTAAACAACATAAAGATGAACCTCTCTATGATGCATGGACTCGTTTTAAATATTTACTTCAAAAAGTCCTTCATCATAACTTCGATTCATGGTCCCTAACTCAAATCTTTTACGATCGTGTCGACCGACATGCCCAAAGGGACATTTACTATTTTGCCGGCAGGGATCTTAGGGAATTAAGTGCTGAAGAAGCATGGGAAGCTATTGAGAATTGTGCCCAATATTATTATATAGTAGACAACCCAACAAACATTAATACAAGTCAATTGACCACAAATTTCAAGGATCATGAAACAAGTTTGTTTGGGGATGAGGGTAGAGTTGAGCCACCTAGCTGCATGTCATGGTTAGGCACTACCATAATACAGGGTGAACACTTAGGTGATTTTGATATGATGGAGGATCTAGCCGAGCATGATCACACTGATCAAAAAGACCTAGGTTTTATGATCGATGACGATGAATCTCAAGAAACACATGATGAATCTTTTGGGCAATTTGAATATAGCAGTCAGAATATTGAGGATGATCCTTATGATTCGGATATAGAAGTTGAGATGCCTAGAGAAGCACTTGAGATACTTGGGAAAATGTTAGGGTTAGATTCTACTAAAACACATGATGGGGATATAGGTGATCTTGACACAAGGAATGATGAGGTAAGTAACATTAGCCCACTAAACACCCCACAAGTCCCACCATCATTTGAGGCATATACACCGCCCGTGACTTACCCGGAAGAAGTAGAAGAGACTTTAGGAATCCCGATGGAGGTAGAACCTTTAAACCAAACACAACTAGAGGATATAGGTTTGAATACTTGTAGTCACAACCTTACTCTTAGTTCTATGGAAGTTCCTAGTTTTGATGAACCGGAGCCTCAACCAAGACCGTTACCTAATCTTCCATCTTTAGATGTGAATTTAGGAATTGAAAAAGGTCCCGATCCACCCATCAAACCATATAGTCCATGTAGTTTTACGTTGAAGGTAGTAGACTCTAAGCCTTGTAGAGAGGAAGCTGACATAGGAGTGAACCATAACCTTTCATACTTACATCACCCATTCATGATTGATCACAAGAAACACTATGGGTTTAAACCGGGTTTATTAGGTCAAGATGGATTCCCAACTAGGAGTCTCTCGAAGTTGATAAAAGATGATCCCTTTCTAGGAGAAAACTTCAGTTCACCCATTGACCCAATTGAACTAAGTAAGGTTATGATGATAGGATCCCGCATCTTTGAGCATATAATTCATCCACCACTCTTTCCTCACGTGGCATACTCCTACCGAGTTGGTGTGTATCGCTACTATCACCCGCACTTAATCCTAAGTGTAGGGAAAACCTCTCCTTTATCCGTTAAATAAGGGTAGAGTCAGGCTCGTGACTCGAACAAAAACAAGCGCTTCTTGGGAGGCAACCCAAACTTTGTTTTATTTGTTTGTTTTGTTTGTTTGTTTGATTTTATTTGCTTCCGTATGTATGTTTAATTTTTATTATTATTGATTCATGTTCGAAACTAAATTGTGAAAATGCTTTATCTTGTTTTTAACTTCGTCTTAACTACATATAAAGGTATTTTGCAAAAGATAAGTGTAAGGGAAATCCAAATCGGTTTATTAGAACAAATGAACATGAATCATAACAATATTAAATTAACATACATATTAGTAATTGTTTGAGTCAAATGCTTGTATCGAGTCATAATGATATTTTGCAGGATTTCCAGGAAATAAGGATTGAGTTTTTCAAGAAATTTTCTGGAAACTTAACATGAAAAATCTGTCAGATCACTTCTGACGGCGTCAGACCCCAGTCTGACGGTGTCAGGAACAGTTTTCTGGAATTTTTTTTTTTTTTTTTTTTTTTTTGAAAGTTTTGTTTTTCTTCCGGAATCATAAAATGCTTTATTAAATCTCTAACTTATAAACTCCAGGAATCTGCAAAATAATCATTCCACAAGCATTATATCCTTATACAGATTTATCCCGCCGATGTTATGCAGGTTTTCGTGTTTGTTTTCTCAGGTTTAACAGGTTATTTTGGACAAGGAGATGTATGTGGAATCTAGCTTTTGGCGCTGCTTTAATCTTGAAGTTTCAACATTACCTTGGAAGAAGATCTAACCATGTTACCTCTTTATCCACCGAGCGAATCAGGGGAGTATTTGATTTCATTCTTTTACCTTATTTACTTTTACATCTTGTTATTTGAACATTGGGGACAATGTTCATCTTAAGTGTAAGGGGGGGTAAAGTCCGATACCTTAGAGAATGCTATTACGCTTGATTTTTCGTTTGTTTAATGGTAGATGTGTAATAAAACTGAGAGAAATACCTGTTAAGGCAATTTTAGTGCCAAATTTAAAATTTTTTACAACATTTAGGAGTGAAACTTTGGTCTTAATGAGCGTCTCACGGATAGGAGTTATATGACTAGCACAAAACCGTACCACTAAAAAATTTTTCACCCCCAAATATGTGAGGTTCGCCCCTAGAATTGGTAGGAAAAGCATTTATGCTATGATGTGTGTACCGGTAGCACTTAGATTCTAGAACTTGCGTTAGGACCATTCCGAGGCCACAAGTGAGACTACATTCGTGTAGTTAGATTTACTACATGATAAGAGGCATTAGGATTAACCCATTGTTTTACACATGTGTTTTTGTTATAATTACATTGGCTACATTGGTCAAGTAATTCTCCCACACCCTTTGCGTTGTACTCATTTTTAGTACACGATACCCCTAGTACACCCCTCAGAGCCTATCTTTTCATTTCTAACTTTAAGCATTTTACTTAAAGTAAGAATTTGTTTACACCCCACTTAAATGTACACCCAAATCGCCTTAGCCTACCATGTATGCACTCATTTTTAGTGCATTATTGTGACAACATTTGTTTAAACCCCAAGTTAATTATCTAATTGATTACATGGTTGCTAAGTCGAGTCATATCCTTGTACATATTGTTTTGGGACGATTGGGACTCATGGGTAAAGTACTAGTGTAATGGAGTAATGGGGAAGAACAACATTATTACCCCCATATGTGCTAAATATTTTAAAAGTACTCCAAGTGTTTCGATTATCTTAATTCGAGTCATTAGAATAGTTAATTGTAAAGTTATGTAAAAGTTCAAGTGTAAGGGGGATACAACCCCCCCCCCCCTACGATGTATTATTTTGGATGGTAGGGCAAGAGTGTATGCAAAAAAAAAAAAAAAAAAAAAAAAAAAAAAAAAAAAAAAAAAAAAAAAAAAGTAGAAAAAAACATATGGACTACCATCCCGTTTCATTTTATGTTTATTTTATCTTTTTGTTATTTTTTTTTTTCATTAGCTTAAGTCGAGTCTAGTCTTGGCTTAGCAACGCCATATTGTACATGTAATTAATCAAGATCTTTAACTCGCCACCAGTAAAATATCCTTTATCCAACAAAACCGTGTTTATCATATCCCTACACCTAACGTTATAACCCGTTTAAAAGCCCTCTTTGATAGTTTATCTTAGGTGCTTACGCCTAGTGGAGGAGGTTTTTGATCCTTTCCCAAGCCTATGGTAATCTATTTGCTATGACAGGTAGTGAGAGATATTATTCATTTTCATTTATGAGATACACTTTTATGACACCTAAGAGATGTGAGTATCTAAACACTACTTGTGAGGTGCTAGTCAGTAATCTCCGTGCTTATTATGATTAAAGTGGAACGACTATTTGTTGTAATTACTTTTATATTAGCGTTAAATGACCCCTAACTTGTATTTTGATTAGAATAAAAGCGCATTTGCTTGAGGACAAGCAAATCTCAAGTGTAAGGGTATTTGATGAAGCGAAAAGTGTACCGCTTTTAGGGGGTCATTTAAGCCCTAAATCGTATTTATTTGATCAAATATTGCCCTAAATCGTTCCTTTTGTCATTTTAGGTACTTTGGAGAAGAAATCTGGAAAAGGAAGCATTTTGGACGTTTTTGGAGCATAAAAGTGAAGAAAACGACAAAGTCTCAAAATCGGCTGGAAAAGTACCTGTGACAGCGTCAAGCACCATTGTGACGCCGTCAACCCTTGACGCGCCAGAGAGGATTTTGGATGATTAAAAGGGGACGGCGTCAAGAAGGCCATCAAGAAACCCTAACCGCGGCGAGGTGACGGCGTCAGCTCTATAACGTGACGCCGTCAGATCTGATTTTCTATATATATTCTCATAATTTTTAGTCATTAGTGTGCAACTTTGTGAGGAGAAACCCTAAGACGATTTTTTCTGCTACTTTTAAGGGTTTTATACCCTTGGATCTCCCATGTTCAATTGAAGATAAGTAATCAATTAATCATTCAATATGTCTATGTGTTGTTTGATTATATCTTGTTCTTGTCTTTTATTTAACATGATAGGCTAGATTTATCTTGTGTTTGCTTAGATCTAATGAAACCTAACTATTGATTATTGGTTGTTGGTGTGTTATTAATTGTATTGGATGATTGTTTATCGATGTTAGGCTTAAGAAAACTGGCTAACCTCCTATACGGTAACTTGCTTGAACGTCTTAAGAAACATGAACCAATGCGTACTAAGGTTTTTATGGTTGTATTTAATGCATGAGCGAATTCTAGTGATCCCATGTTAGGAGCTTCTTAGCCGGCTCGACATAGGAGTGAAGTAGGAGCTTATAGAGTTGGGGAAGTACGTACGCCACCCCACGATTGGTATTAAGGAATACACCCGTCATCCACGCAATTAATACACACTAATCAACCGGTAAAAGATAGTTAGGGAGTAAGGAAATCTAAGTAAACACATTTCTCTCCATATAAGTTCCACAACCTTTTTATTTTCAGTTATTTTATTTTATTTGCAGTTGTAGTTATTTGGGTTAGTTGACTAGCAACTAATTCCGCCCACTCCTTCAAACCCGAGATTTTACTTGCTTTTATAAAAATATAAAAAAATATAAAAAAAAGAATCTTCCCTCACCCTTAGACCTATTAGAGTAGTTTTTCAATCCTAACGACACTATTCCCCTAGAGAACGATCAATCCCCCGGTACTTGCAACTGCACTATACTACATCGGTCAGTTACACTGCCTGGTGGGGATTGCAAGCCTCTTGAGATCCCTCGAGAGGTAAAACCTGTTGTAAGGTCGCAAAACCACGCATCACTTTGTTATGTTGTTGGGCTTGCTTGGTGGGCTAGGCCAAGTGAAAGAAATAAGAAAAATAATAAGGTCCGATTGGTATGTTCGGTTTGTAGTATTTTTGGGTCAAGGCCCAATGGGTTTAGCAGCCAATTCGGTATTGGGTCAAGACCCAATATAGTTACTGAGTATTTGTGAAGTTTTTCGTGAGCTCGGGAATGTATTGGATCCCGTTTGGTTGGTTGACGAAACGTATGGACGTTAAGTATTATACGTTAATTGTTTTATGTAAATTCGCTATTTTTAGACTATCAAGGCTTGTGTGTAAGCATCGTTTCTAGGTAATCACAAGTATCGTTGTGATTAAAATAGTGTAGCATAAATAACAAAAAAAATTTTGTTACCAGTAGAAATGGTTATTAAATAACGTAATGATTCGTAAATCATTTATTAGTATTTACTATTCATAGGGAAAATTACGAGAGGTTACAGTACCTACCACTTACACTGAATTCCGTCCTGGAATTCCAGTCTAAGATAGGTAATAGAAGTGTCTACGAGAATAGGTGTGGGTATTTTGCTCGAATTTGGTCTTCGCGTTCCCAAGTATATTCCAGTCCTCGTTTAGAGTTCCATCGGACTTTGACAATGGGAATGCGGTTCTGTTTTAGTTGTTTGATCTCTCTGTCCATGATCTCCACGGGTTCTTCTGTAAAGACGAGTTTGTCGTCGAGCCGAATCTCTTTCAAAGGAATTACAAGAGATTCATCTGACAAACATTTCTTAAGATTTGATACGTGAAAGGTGTCGTGAACTCGACTAAGTTCCTCTGGTAGTTCGAGTTTGTAAGCCACTGGTCCTATCCTCTCTAGGATTTTGAATGGACCAATGTATCTAGGGTTAAGTTTTCCACGTTTTCCGAAACGTACCATTCCCTTCCAGGGAGATACTTTCAACATGACCTTATCTCCAATCTGGAATTCTATAGGTTTTCTCCTTACGTCGGCATAGCTCTTCTGTCTATCTCTTGCAGCTTGCAGTCGTTGCTTAATCTTGACTATCTTTTCTGTTGTCTCATGAATGAGATCGGGTCCGGTGAGTTGTATATCTCCAACTTCGGTCCAACAAACAGGCGATCTGCACTTTCGACCGTAGAGTGCTTCAAATGGTGCTGCCTTAATGCTGGCGTGATAACTGTTGTTGTAGGAGAACTCGGCTAGAGGTAAGTGTTTATCCCAACCTTTTCCGAAGTCAATAACACATGCTCGGAGCATGTCTTCTAAGGTTTGGATTGTCCTCTCGCTTTGTCCATCGGTTTGTGGGTGATATGCAGTGCTCATATCCAATTTGGTTCCCAAGGCTTTTTGCAAAGACTTCCAAAAATGAGATGTGAAACGACTGTCGCGATCTGAGATGATTGAGATCGGCACTCCATGTCGTGAAACTATTTCTTTTAGATATAGTGTTGCGAGTGTGTCCATCTCGTCAGTTTCTTTGATTGCTAAGAAGTGAGCGGATTTTGTGAGACGATCAACGATGACCCAGATGGTGTCAAGTCCAGTTGATGTCTTAGGAAGCTTAGTGATAAAGTCCATTGTAATACGTTCCCATTTCCATACAGGAATTTCGGGTTGTATGAGTAATCCTGGCGGCTTTTGATATTCTGCTTTTACTCTTGAACAGGTCAAACATTTTCCGACATACTCGGCGATGTCGGCCTTCATGCTTGGCCACCAGTATAGTTTCTTGAGATCTTGATACATTTTGTCGGAACCTGGATGAATGGAGTACTTGGATTTATGAGACTCATTCATAATGAGATCACGTATACCTCCGTATAGAGGAATCCAACTTCTTTCTTTGAAATAGAGCATCCCGTCTGCTCTCTGCACAAAGCCATTCTTATTTTCTGGCATACCGTGAATCTTTTCACTAGGTCGGTTCTCTTCCTTAAGAGCTTCGGATTGAGCGGTGAGTATTTGTGAGGGCAGGGGTGAACGAATGGTTATTCCTAATGATCTGACTCTAAGAGGTTTCAGTCGTTCCTTCCGACTTAATGCATCTGCCACAACGTTGGCTTTTCCTGGGTGATAACGGATTTCACAATCATAATCGCTAAGTAACTCTAACCAGCGACGTTGTCTCATGTTTAGTTCTTTCTGATTTAAGATGTGCTGAAGACTTTTGTGGTCGGTGAATACTGTGTACTTAGTACCATACAAGTAATGTCTCCATAACTTAAGGGCGAATACTACTGCTCCTAACTCCAAATCATGAGTCGTGTAGTTTGCTTCATGTGGTTTGAGTTGTCGTGAGGCATAAGCTATCACTTTGTTTCGTTGCATCAGCACAGCTCCCAAACCATGATATGAGGCATCACAATACACTACGAAGTCTTCACTTCCTTCGGGTAGTGCTAATATTGGTGCTTCACATAGCTTTTTCTTTAATAGCTGAAAAGCTGATTCTTCCTCTTTTCCCCAGATAAACTTCTTGTTCTTCTGAGTTAATTCGGTCAAAGGCTTTGAGATTTTTGAGAAACCTTCAATAAATCTCCTGTAGTAACCGGCTAGACCCAAAAATTGGCGTATCTCTGTGGGGTTTGTCGGAGATGTCCAACCTTTGACGGCCTCAATCTTTGCAGGATCTACGTGAATGCCTTGACTGTTGATAACATGCCCAAGGAATTGTACAGTTCGAATCCAAAAGTCGCATTTTGAGAACTTGGCATACAATTGTTCCTTTTTGAGTAACTCTAAAATAATCTTTAGATGTTTGGCATGTTCCTGTTCGTTGCGTGAGTAGATTAGGATATCGTCTATGAATACAATCACGAATTTATCCAGGTATGGTTTGCACACTCGGTTCATTAGGTCCATGAACACTGCAGGTGCATTAGTTAAACCAAATGGCATTACTTGGAATTCGTAATGTCCGTAACGCGTCCTAAAAGCTGTTTTGGGAATATCCTCCTCTCGAACTCTTAACTGATGGTACCCTGACCTTAGGTCGATCTTCGAGTATACACTCGATCCTTGTAATTGATCAAACAAGTCATCGATCCTAGGTAGTGGGTAACGATTCTTTACAGTGAGTTTGTTCAATTCCCGATAATCAATACACATTCGGAAAGATCTGTCCTTCTTCTTAACGAATAGAACCGGAGCTCCCCAAGGTGATGAGCTGGGTCGAATAAAGCCTTTATCAGACAATTCTTTCAATTGTTCTGACAATTCCTTCATTTCAGACGGCGCTAACCTATAAGGTGCTTTCGCCACAGGTGCCGCTCCAGGCACTAGTTCAATCTGGAATTCTACTTGACGGGGAGGTGGAAGACCGGGTAGATCTTTGGGGAATACTTCTGGGAACTCTTTAACGATCGGAACGTCTTCAACTCGTTTATCTTTCGATTTGTTTTCAGTTACATGAACCATGAATGCTTGGCATCCTTCATTCATGTATTTCACCAATCTGATATATGAGATGATACCGTATCGCGTTTTATTCTTGTCACCATGGACAATAAGAGTTTCACCATTACATGGAATATGCACGGCTTTCTCATCACAGAGTATTCTAGCGCGGTGTTTGGATAACCAATCCATACCAATGACTACGTCAAAACTACCTAGCTGAATAGGCATGAGGTCGATGGGAAAAGGGTTGTCTTGTAGGATTATGGTACAACCATGAATTACGGTGTCGGTGCCAATTAGGTTTCCGTCCGCCATTTCAATTTCAAAAGTGGTGTTTAGTTTGGAAGGGGTAATGTTAAGCAAAGGAGCAAACGTAGTTGACACAAAACTTCTATCTGCTCCAGAATCAAATAATACCCTAGCATTATGTTGATTGAGTAAGAACGTACCCGTGACGACGTCAGGGTTCAGTGGGGCATCCTCCTCTTTTAACACATATGCTCTTCCTCGAGCGTTGTTTTGCTGACCGTTTCCTTTCGGACAGTGGCTCTTGAAGTGACCTACTTCTCCACAGGAGTAGCAAGTCGGAGTTACAGGCTGTAGGTTGCTACCAGTAGCGGGATTCCTGCAATCCTTTGTCTGATGACCCACTTTCTGGCATTTCAAACATTTGATTGTGCAAGGTCCACTGTGGTGTAGTTTGCATCTGTTACACTGGGATTTCTGACCTTGGTATCCCTTGCCTTCAGTAGCAGCATAGGCCTTGGCGGTTTCTTGTCTTTGGTTTTGATGATGGTGACGATTGTTTCGGTTTTGATGGTACGGGTTATTGTTTCTATGGTTGTTGTTATTGAAGTTGTTGTTGCGGTGGTTATTGTTACTGTGGTGGTGAGTGGTTCTTTTGTCATCGAGCTTTCTCTTGAGCTCATTGTTGTACTTGACCTCTCGGTCCAGTAGTTTTTGAGCAAGTTCAATGGCTGCCTCTAGAGTTGGTGGGTTTGATGAAGTGACATTTCCCTCAATACTACGGGGAAGTCCTTCGATATACTTTTCCAGTTCTTTTTCGAAATTTGGTACAACAGTAGGACATAGTATTTTAAGCTCTTGGAATCTCCTGTTGTATGTTTTAAGATCAATTCCTTTTACTACCAGTAGATGGAATTCATCTTCCAATTTTCTTAGTTCAGAACGGGGACAGTATTTCTTTAGCATCTTGGTCTTAAACTCAGTCCAAGTGAGCTGATAGGCTGCTGTCATTCCCATGGCTTTGACTGTAGCATTCCACCATGACAAAGCATCTTGCATGAGAGTTCCAGTAGCGAAAATGACTTTGTTGTCCTCGGTACAACCGCTTCTCTGAAAAACAGTTTCAGATCGTTCGAACCAGTGAGCAAGTTCAGTTACTCCTTCAGTACCTTTGTAGGAAGTTGGTTGACAACTCATGAAATCTTTGTAGGTACACTTGCGGTTTGCAGCAGTTACACTTTCTCCTGTCGGTAGACTAGTGCCACTGTTGCGAGCATTTGTTGCCGCCTGTTCTGCCAAGACTGCATGTACACCGTCAGCGATTGCTTTTCGGATAGCTTCTGGAGTCATAGTAGGCGTAGCCGTTGAAGTTTCATGATTTGCGGCGGAGGTTGCTTTCCTTGTACGTGCCATAGTTCTATCAATATTGCAAAAGCATATTTTTAGAATCTCATAATGATCACGTTAGGTTAGAATAATTTGTAAGGTAAGTTGAATATGGATTTTAATAATATAATATTAACCACAATAATTGGGTTTAATAATTTTGGTTTATATCTGTAGGTACAGCAAATATCACATCATAAATACATTCACAATATGTCTGAATCAATTCACAACACACATGAGAACATAAATGATTGAATTGCACTGTATGAACCAACATTTCACAAGACAATATATGGCAAATCATAATGTATATGCAAGAAACAACCATGGAATACATAAATCAACATCAATATAATACATCCACACAACATAGATTAATAACTTGTTCGATTTGTTTTACAAAACATAAAGATACAAGATTCTTTATTAATACAACATTGGTAGACTAAGACATCTCTTAGGTATACTGACACATCTCTGATCTATGGTCCTCCTGGTGCACCATCTAAGCGGCGCTGAAGATCTGCAATCACTGCCATCAAGGTCTTCACTGTCTGGTCTCGAGCTCTTTCCCTAGCCTGGGAATCCTCAACCATAAGTCTAAGAATCAGAACCTGAGAGCTAACTCGGTCAAGCTCAGAGTCTAGTGTCTCAATCACTGTCTGCATCGAAGTAGTGGCCTCTCCTAGTATAGAAATAGTCTCAATGGCTTCTTCTAAACTAGTACCTACTTGATCGAAGACTGTCTCCATCGCTAACTGACCAATCACAAGGTTCTCCACTTCTTCCCCAAGTGTGTCAATCTGCTCGAGTGGTAAGTCATCAATAATCTCTACAATGTCGTCCAGACGATCCTCATGTCGGACTAATCTGACTGCCAGTAGAGGTATGGTGTGATGGATGGGTTCTCCGGTAACCGGAAGAATCCTCGAAGTAGCTGTAGCCGAACTCTCTCCTAGTTCCATAGCTCTCGGTGCTCCTTCCTGGGATCTCCAGTGACGGATTATCGGTAGCAAGAAAGACCATCGGTGAGCATCGACCCTCTGGTGGGTCCCGGTGCGAACTGTAGCCTCATCTCTAACCTGGGCATAGGGGTCCGATAACGATGGAACCAAGCGGTATGTCCTCTTGCATGGTGGTAGAGGCTTACTGAGAGTAGCTGAGGGTGGAGAAGCAAGGGGTGGAATAGAGGATGGTAATGGAACAGTGGTGGTCTGGTGATAGAAGATAGTAGGTGGTGGAACTGAAGATAGTGGTGTAAGTGGTGGTGTCCTGGAATGCTCAGGAGCTGGGGGTGGTGATATTACTGGAGTCGAAGTTGGTATGAGTGGGGCTGGTGGTGGTATGATCAGTGCTGGTGGTGTACGTACCCGTTTTCGGAGAGTGTGTTTACGAACATAACTTTCTCCGGGGCGTCGGTAAAGTTGGTCAAAGGGTTCGGGTTCATATGGCTGGAGTTGTCGTACTCGTCCATGCTGGCGAATCGGGCCAGGTGATGGGATTGGTGATGCTGGAGGGGAAGTCTCCAGGTCGGATGCCGGTAGAAATTGCTGGCTTTCCATGTACCGGTCAGTAGCAGGTGACATCGGTATAGCTGCCGTAGCAAAGTCTGAGGTAAATGGCATAGGATCCTCATTCTCTGAATCAGATGATACAGCGATAGGATGGGGTTTCGAAGACATAGTACTGTAATAATCCCGAATAGTAAATGTAAGCTATTAACATAATCATAAATATGTTAAACTTTGTTAAGAACTCGTATAGTAAGCAACATCCTAAAAATGTTGGAAGTGTGTAGGCACGGAGGGCATAAGGTGGTTTTTTTTTTTTTACAATGGTCCGTTTTAAAAATGTAGTTATAGTCCAATGTTTAAAATACATCTGGTTCTCTATAACCATGAGCTCTGATACCAATCTGTAACACCCCCAATTTCGGTTAGCAACAGCGGAAGACTTAATTGGGTGTTACGTAGAGGATCTTTAGCCATAACCATAGAAAACGACTTTAGAAAGACGTTTTAAGTTTATCATTCAAAATACAAGTATTTAAAAATACAAAGATGTTTTATAGTTAACACGTTTATTTAGATTTGAATGATAAAACATTTATTTAAACCACCCGTGCAGGGTTTAATGCCCACTCCGTGCCTTGAGTTCCAGCCTTTAGTTACCTGAGATAACATGCTAAAAGTCAACAAAAGTTGAGTGATATTCATAGGTTTAAGTTTAATAGTTTGAACACAATTATAAGTGTTAATTGCATCGAATTACAATTAACAAGTTAAAATCAATTTATTATTGCATTAAGCTCATGACACGCAACGCTTAACAGGCATCAAATATGATGTAAAGTATATAGGCCCTCGAGATGGGTATTTGCCAATAACCCATAAGTTTGTTCAAATAAAGTGCGCCTGGGTGGCTCATCCTAGCAGACCCAAACGGGGATTGTCAGTCCCAAATAGATCTATTCACAACTATTTACTTTCACTCGCAAGTGATTAAGGTTCATGATTGAGGGACTTTTGGCAATAGCTACTTAAGCAATAATAATAACAGTCATAGCATACAAAAAGTTTGTGTTCATGTTTGTAGCATGTATCTCCCCACAAAAGATTTAAAAGTTTAAGAGTGGGCTATGAACTCACCTTCGTAGTACCGTAGTGGTAGTAGTATCGTTACTCAAACGATGAAAGGAAACGGCTTCAACACACGACCTATATAGTATATATCAAGTTTTATTGGTTTGATAGTCTAAGTTTGGTTTATCGCGAATCATAACGTTTAAGGTTTTATTGATTTGTTTGCAACGTTAAAAATATTCGTGTTTTAAATGATCACGGTTATTTATAAAAATATAAGGTTATATATATATGGATATATATATATATATATATATATATATATATATATATATATATATATATATATATAATAATATCGTGGATGCGTGCTCGTTCGTCGGAGTATAATGGTTGACAAAAGGGATCATTGTTTATAAATCAAAGTTGGTTGATGATAAGTTAGATTCTTCGTTTAACGATTTCGTTAAGTGATTACGTATATATATATTTATAAGTTATATAACTTCGTATATAGAATTATTAGAAAAATGTGACATTAAATGTTGACTAAACATATTTGTTTCGGGTTTTGGGTTTGTAAAATATTACCACAAGTATAAAATCTGAAATATCCTTTAGGTTTTTACAAAGTTACACTTTTGACCCTAACGGCATAATCTTTGCACCGTTAGTCCTTGGTTAAGTTTTATTACATTTTAGGTCCAAAACTTTTAATATTTACATTTTATACTCAAAAGTTTCTGAATTTACAGTTTTCATCACAAGATATTAAAATGACAGTTTTTACCGAAAGTTTCCAGATTTGACAATTTTAGTCCTTCGGTTAGCAAACTTTTGCAAATCAAGTCCAAAATTTATAAAAATCAATGTTTACTATTTTTATTTCATAAATAAGTTTAAAATAGCTTTTGTAACTTATACAAACTGCTTATTATTATCGAAAGCTTATTTTTCAGTTTATGGGCTTTTAACGAGCTAAATTTGTAGCCCATTATGGGTTTTCAATCCAATGGGTTTGGAGGGGGTTTGGGCTTGGTTACGGGCTCACCTTAGGGTTGTAAAAATATAACAATTGAGCTTATACGATCAGCTTATACGAAAAGCTTAAATATTGCTTAGTGGGCTTATTAGCCCAATCGCTAATATTAGTGTTTGTGTAAAACAGATTTTTGGTCGATTACTTTGGGGTTTAACAAGGTTCGAGTTGAGTTTTATAGGTCGAGTGAAATACATGGTTTGTTAGTTTGGTAGCTCGACTATTAGGTCGAGCTATAAAATGCAAGGGTTGTGTGTCGGGTTTGGAAAATATAAGTTCAAAGCTAACGTGACTTAGCTTGTTTGAAACAGTTTTAAAAGCTTGAAAATATTCTAAGTGTTTTATAGAATTCAAAAATGTCCAATGTGACTTAGGAACGTGTGATGTTCATGGTTTATACGTTTATATAGAGTTCGAATGACTTTTGTTCTCGATAGTTAGGATGACAAATATTTGGAGTGTCGAGTAAAACATATGTGTTGTAAATATAATTAACGAGATATTCATCTAAAGTAAAATGAACTCGCGATAGAAACATAGAATCACAAAATATATAAAAGTGAGAAAAGTTCGAGTGTGCTTACTTCACCTTAAAAGGTGGGGCGTATCACTATGTCGAGATTGAGATAGGCTGAACGAATTGTGTAGCTCGATTCTTTGCACTTCAAAGATTCAGGAGTGCGTTTAATATGATCCTTGGCTTTGCTCGAATGCCTCGAAAATTTGCCAAAGGTAGGCGAATTTAGTAGCTATGAAACACTTAGTGAAATTTTGAGTTTGGATGTATTTGTGATGTTAAAATGCCGATCGGTTGGATTGTATTTAAGGGCAATGCATGGAGTGTTTTGATGAATAAAATGATGAAGAATGATGATGCATGATGAGAGTAGCAGGAAGTGTCATTGTATTGTCAAGTTTGAGTGTGAGAATACACTAAATGATGGTTGCTTGTGGTATCCTTGGCCGGCGGTAAATACCAAGGAGAAGAGACAAATGAGTTTTTATGAGTTAGTTCTTGTGCCTTGTTCGATTTTCCCATGCGTTTAACACATTTTGGATGTGATCAAGAATAAAAATAGGATCGTTTGATAGTTCGTATAGTCCTTAAAGGCTCGTTCAAATTTATTGGTTAGCCAAAATATATGTTGTGTCGTGTTGGGTGTCATACGAGACATCACTAGGCCAAAATATAGAATTTGGGTTGTGTTCATCACATGTCGGGTGCATTGAGCTTTGGTGAATTTTAAACAAGTAAATGTTCGAGTTAAGATGTGATGTTTGTTTCACTCGATTCTCAGTTGGGTGAAGAATTGAGTCGTGCAAAATTATCATATTGTTGTTAAGTTAATTTGCTCGTAGTTTAGCCAAAGTGTTTGATACTTGAGCAGCCAAACCGAAAGTATATATATAAAATCTTTGGGCTTTGTTATGTTGTTGGGCTTGCTTGGTGGGCTAGGCCAAGTGAAAGAAATAAGAAAAATAATAAGGTCCGATTGGTATGTTCGGTTTGTAGTATTTTTGGGTCGAGGCCCAATGGGTTTAGCAGCCAATTCGGTATTGGGTCGAGACCCAATATAGTTACTGAGTATTTGTGAAATTTTTCGTGAGCTCGGGAATGTATTGGATCCCGTTCGGTTGGTTGACGAAACGTATAAACGTTAAGTATTAAACGTTAATTGTTTTATGTAAATTCGCGATTTTTAGACTATCAAGGCTCATGTGTAAGCATCGTTTCTAGGTAATCGGTAATCACAAGTATCGTTGTGATTAAAATAGTGTAGCATAAATAACAAAAAAAAAATTGTTACCAGTAGAAATGGTTATTAAATAACGTAATAATTCGTAAATCATTTATTAGTATTTACTATTCATAGGGAAAATTACGGGAGGTTACAATTCGAGACACGCTTATATCACTAGTTAGACTAGCTTGAAATTATTACCCGGCCTGGTCACATCCACAGAAAGTTTCTCGAAACGGTACACTCTACTCAGATACGTCCTCTTCGAGACACGCTTACATCACTGGTTAGACCAGCTTGAAATTATTACCCGGCCAGGACGCATCCTTTCGATTAATGACAGTTTATGTTTCGTCAATTCATTGGGGAAGTCTGAGTCACGCTCACATGAAATGCCATATCCTTTTTGTCACCATAAATCATTTGCTCCCCCTCAATATGTGCATCGATATACGAAAGAGATTAGCACATATAGGAGAGCTTACATTTAGGTCCAAAACATCACATTTTTACCAGATTTCATATTTAAATCACATTCTCTCCCCCGATCAAAAATTTCAAACCTTTTGAGATTTGTGATCCCAATTGATTTAAATATGTTTAGAAAATTAGGGAGAAAATGTGGTCAGGTTTTAATATACAATCTGATTATGGAGCATACTATGCTCCCCCTTAAACCATGAGAGAGTGTCACTGCTGATGTTGCACAATGCTTAAAAAGGTGTCAAAATTTTGAACAAATACTCTCCCCTCAATTAATGACCCGTTTTCTATTTAAAGAGTTGTTGTCATTCAATTGAGCGTTAAGTATTTGTGAAAATTTAAGTCCAGTTACCACCTTGTGAAACACCAAAACTCTCCTGAAGAATCATAGAAGATAAAGAGTTTGTGGTGCAAAGAAGACTTCTCTTCTTATACAAGAAATGATGCACTGAAACGTACATCAGTTCGAAGAAACATGGATATAAAGTAATCCATGCCCAGGTGAACATCACCCAGTTAGAGGAACAACCGTCTTTTTGGCGACATGCTTTCCCCATTATAAAGCGCGGGTTGCAGTATGAAGTAACTGCAAGCCATTTAGACATGTTTTAACCGGTTAGTATAACTTCTGCTTGAGCTTCATTTAAAGACCCGTGTCATTATTAAATGACTTTTCTATGTCAGTAAATGTTATCGATAAACAGAAGACATGCCTAGAAGAACTATTTTTGGTATTTTCTGTTTTTCTGATTTTTAGGGCTTTTATAGGTTTTATATTTTTCTATTTTCTTTTTGGTTTTAGATATATACACGTATATACAAGGATATGTGAAGCCAATCCTTTACTCCTCCTTTTCTTCTTGAAGACATTTGAGTGTTTCAGGTGTCAAGCTCTTCATACCAAGACGAGGGAGAATAAACTTAAACCGTTCTCTCGGAAGTGCCTTGGTGAAGATGTCAGCCAACTGAAACTCCGTCCTCACGAAGTATAGTTCAACAATCCCTTTTTCAACCTGTTCCCTTATGAAGTGATGCCTGATATCCATGTGCTTCGACCAGGAGTGTTGGACATTGTTACAACAAAGAGCAATAGCGCTATTGTTGTCACAATACAGAGGAATCTTGTTGTATGCATAGCCATAGTCAAAAAGTTGTGATCTCATCCATAGGATTTGAGCACAGCAAGCAGACATAGCAATGTATTCGGCCTCTGTAGAAGATATAGAAGTGCTCATTTGCTTTTTAGAAGACTAACTAACCAACTTTTCCCCCAAAAACTGAGCTCCCCCCGAAGTACTTCGACGAGTATCTTGACACCCGACATGATCATGATCAGCATCAGCATAAGCCGTGAGTTCCATTGCAGTGTCCTTAGGGTTCCAGAGACCCATATGAACAGTGCCTTGAAGATATTTGAAGACTCTTTTCCCTGCTTCCAGATGCTTTTTGGTAGGCTTGGATTGGTACCGAGCGCACATACATACTGTGAACAGAAGATCAGGTCTACCAGCAGTGAGATACATCAAGGATCCAATCATACTTCTATACTTTGTTTGATCAACCGGGATCCCAGAGAGGTCTTCATCCAGCTTTGATCTTTCAACCATGGGAGTGTCAACAGAATCACTTGAATCAAATCCAAACTTCTTCAAAATTTTGTATGCATATTTGGATTGATTAATGAAGATGCCTCCGGGACTTTGAGAGATTTGCAAACCTAAGAAAAACGAAATTTGTCCCATCATCAACATCTGGAACTTAGAACTCATCTCCTTTGAAAACCGATCACATTCTCTAGGATCAGAAGAGGCAAAGATAATGTCATCTACATATATCTGAACATGAAGTAGATGTTTGCCCGCCTTCCTGGTGAATAGCGTGGGATTAACAACACCTTTGGAAAATCCATTTGCAAGAAGGAACTTGAAAAGCGTGTCATACCAAGCCCTAGGTGCCTGCTTCAAGCCATAGAGGGCCTTATTCAAGCGATAGACATGAGTGGGATCATCAGCGTCCACAAATCCTTTTGGTTGACTCACATAGACTTCCTCCTTTAAGTCACCATTCAAGAAAGCTGTCTTAACATCCATCTGGTAGACTATCATATTTTGACTAGCAGCATTTGCGAGAAAGATTCTAATGGCTTCAATTCGTGCAACCGGAGCAAAAGATTCTTCAAAGTCTATGCCCTCTTATTGTCGATACCCTTTTGCAACTAGCCGTGCCTTGTTCTTCAGAACATCACCATGCTCATCAAGTTTCACCTTGAAGATCCACTTTAGAGCAATGATCATTGCACACTCTGGAGGAGGCACTAATTCCCATACTTCAAGTAGATCAAATTCATGAATTTCATCTTGCATAGCGTTGAACCAGGAGTCTTTGGACATAGCTTCTTTAGCATCTTTTGGCTCGAATTTGGATAGTACAAAATTGAAGAAACACCACAGTGCATCGGTGGCAAGTTGTTTTCGTGTAGATACCGGACGTGAAGGATTACCAATGATGTTGTCGATTGGATGATCATTGGTCCATTTTCTGAGATGATCATGGGGTTGAGGGTTTTGAACTGATGTTGCCATGTTGTGATCTTCTGAAGAAGATGTATCAGTTGAAGACTCAGGAGCAAATATGTTCTCAAATGGAACATCATCAACAGGAGCAAAAGGATTAACTTCAAAAGAATTGTTTTCTGCAGAACCTTGTTGTACCGAAGAAGATTGAATATTTGATGATGAGGGCGATTGACTGGCAGGTGGAGCATCTTGACTGATTGATACAGATACAGATGGACCTTCTGAGTTTTGTGGAATTTGAGCATCAGCAACAGGAGGTACAGGTGGAACTTCCGTAGTGGTATTTACTGTTGGTGGCTCAAAATATTCGTCAAACATCGAATCAAATAGCTTCTTCAACTCTTCACTGGTGGGAGGTACATAAAGAACTGTAGGCGTAGGATTCTGTACAAGACCTGAACTAATTGGTCCAGGTGTCAATGATTAGGTGTGGGTCCAGAACTGGTTTGTTCAGGAGCCGTTTTCTCGGTCAGCTCATCGAATGTAACGTGAATAGTTTCCATGATTTTTCGGGTTCTCTTGTTGTAGATTCTATACCCCTTGCGATCTGGTGCATACCCAACGAAGAAACCTACGTCCGCTTTAGCTTTTAGCTTTCCCAAATCTTGACCATCATTTATCAGATAGCACAAAGCACCGAACACACGAAGAAAGGAAAGATCTGGTTTCTTCCCATGTAACAGCTCGTAAGGAGTTTTGTTGTGAAGAGTGTGTATCAAGGAGCGATTTTGGGTGTAACATGCAGTAGCAATTGCTTCTGCCCAAAGAAACATCGGAGCCTTAGAATATATTAGCATAGTTCTTGCAGCTTCCACTAGAGTACGATTTCGTCTTTCAACAACACCGTTTTGCTGAGGAGTGCGTGCAACACTTTTCTGATGAGTTATACCAATATCTTCATAAAATTGTCTGAGTTGTTGGTTAACAAACTCAGTTCCATTGTCCGTCCGGATGATTCTGACAGTTTTGTTCAGCCTTACCTGTAACTGCTTGATTAGTTTAATGATAACCTCTGGAGTTTCATCCTTGGTTCTCAAAAACTTTACCCATGTAAACCGAGAGTAGTCGTCGACCACCACCAGAACATACTTCTTTCCATTGATACTCTGCACTCTCATTGGTCCGCACAGATCCATGTGAAGGGTGTGAAGAACTTCCATGATGGTATTGATGGTTTTGGGTTTGTGAGTATGTTTCTTGCTTTTGCCCAATTGACATGCAGAACAAAGATGATCTTTCTCAAATTTTAATCTGGGCATGCCTCGTACAAGATCCTTGCGAGACAAGACATTTATGGTGCCGAAGTTCAAGTGATTTAAACGATGGTGCCAAAGCCATGATTTAGTCTTCGATGCCATTGAAAGCAAGCATATAGAAGAGGACCTAATCATTTCTTCAATTGAGATGGTGTATATATTGGTACCACGACTGCCTTTAAGAAGATCAACACCATCCAACTCTCTGACGAAACAAGTGTGTTTTCTTAAGGCAACTTCAAGATCGGAGTCACAAAATTGACCAACAGAAAACAGGTTATGTCCTAGTCCTTCCATATAGTATACTCGGGAAATTACACTGTCCCCAAACACATAATCTCCGTAACCCATAATTGCC
The DNA here is from genome assembly GCA_021014915.2 of Artemisia tridentata subsp. tridentata. Lineage (NCBI taxonomy): Eukaryota > Viridiplantae > Streptophyta > Magnoliopsida > Asterales > Asteraceae > Artemisia > Artemisia tridentata. Next base: position 217,754,651 of record CP139503.1, read on the forward strand.
CCAAAATGGTCGTTCCCAAATCTAACTGTCCCGATAAACTTTTTCACAAAATTCTTGAGCCGTGAGCGATCCCCAGTCATATGTTTTGAGCAGCCTGAGTCCAAATACCAAAGGACGATTTGTACGACCTGCATTTGAAAACAGACAATGATGGATAACTGAAAAATGTGGATCCCCACGTACAGCTGGGGTCCGTTTGGTTAGCACACACAAATTCTGGAACTACAGGTTTCATAGATGCAACTGTATTTACAGTGGAAATTACACTAGAAGAAGTAATTGACCTAGTAGTAGGGCATTGTGTCACTAAAGGCAACATTCGACCAGTTGGTCTCCATTCCTTAACCTTCACTACTTTATGGTTATTCAATTTAGTTAAGGGGCACTGATCTCCTAAAGTAAGCTTTCTTCCAGTGGGTCTCCATTGATACCCGACATTTGCAAACGTTTTTCCTGTTGCCTTCCAAACTTTCTTACTTGTTTCAGTTCTCCTAACATTCTTAACATGGGGTTGTACAGGAGACATCAAAAATGACACAACACAATCATCATGATTAGCAGAAATTAAACATTCGTTACATGTTTTGCAAACAGCATTAGAATTCGAATTAATTACAGTACTTTGATACTAGAATCAACACGATTCATTCTACTCATTGCAAACTTATTGTTCCTAAGTTGGGCTTCTACCTTCTTCTCGTGACCACTCTTAGTCGGCGCAGTCCTATCTTTCCTTGCATTGCCTCTAGGCTTTGACCCGCTAGCTTTGGTGTCACATTTTACTCCTGTAGAAGTAATGATGGGAACATTAGTTTGTTTTACTGTCATTTGCTTTCCTGACTTTGATGTGCTGGGTTCTGATGTTCTCAGTGGTAGGTCAAAGGTTACTCGCTTGTTTTTAGTCATAGATGATGATGCAACAAATCTATCTCTTTTGTTATCAATCTTAGGGCCAGTGTCAATGACGTACTCTAAAAATTCCTGAGACCTTTTAGTGAGGAAGCAGGCATCTACAACTGCTTTATCAAGTGGTTTTTCTATCCTATCCTCCTCTACTATCTCACGAAGTATATCCAGGCTATCCTTAAGGTGATTAAGATAAATTTGATGGGCAGACCTATTGTTCCTAAGGGGAATTGGAATAGGCACAACATCAACATCATACTTTTTAACAACAGAAGCCTTTGGAGCAACCTTATCACAAGTGTCAATTGGCATTTTTCCTTTCACCTAAGTCTTAAGATTCTCAATTTCATTTAACAAAGAAGTTATTTTTTCATTATGACTGTTTCGTGTGACTTTAATTGAGTCATATAACTCTTTGTAATGCCCACGACTCATAGTCTGTCCTATCAAGCATAGGAGGACGGGTATCGGACCCAGCTGCTTGAATGTCATCAGATGCAGTGCTTGGTATGGTTGCCATACTGTATACGGGATTTTACAATTGTTGAGATTTAAACCGAGAAATAAGTTCTTTCGCGGGATTTTACAAAAATTCAAGAATAAACCGCTATTCCAAAACCGCTGAAATGGTATTAAAACAGTAAGTATCAAACCGCTAAAACCTTAGGCAAACCGCTAATATCTAACCGCTAAACCACACAACAAACCGCTAAGGTCAAACCGCAAGTCCTGAATACCAAACCGCTATTCCCAAACCGCTGTAATTAACCCAACCGCTATGATCAAACCGCTGAAACCAGAACCGCGAAGACCAAAACCGCTGAAGATTAAACCGCTGAGAGCTAAACCGCTGAAATCAGAACCGCTAAGACCTAAACCGCTGAAGATTAAACCGCTGAGAGCTAAACCACTGAAACTAGAACCGCTAAGACCTAAACCGCTGAAGATTAAACCGCTGAGACCAGAACCGCTAAGATCTAAACCGCTGTAGGTTAAACCGCTGCTGCTAAACGACAAACCGCTAGGGACAAGAACTGACAAACCGCAACCGCAAGTGGACAAACCGTCCTTTTCAGTACGTTTTGTCCTTTTCCTAATTTGGTTATAATCCAAACCGCTGTTTACCAAACCGCTACTTAGAATAACCCGAATAACACAAACCGCTACGATGAATCCTTCACCGAAAGTCAAACCGCCGCCAAGAAACCCTTCAAATCTTCCACAAACACGCACTAACCAAGTTGTATGTTATCAAGGAAGATGTAAAACAGTTCTTTGAACACAAAAGTACTAAGTTTTCAACAGATTTAACCGCAAATAAAGATTAAACAAGGATTTTAGCTCACTATTTTATACGACCTAAAAAGAACCAAAAAATCCACCCACGAATCTGAATATGCTCTTACACGAACCTAACCTGGCTCTGATACCATTTGTAGCATATTCATAACATTCAAACACACAAATATGGTAAATTTGGCCGGCGGTTTAGGAGAGATTTAGAGAGAGAAAGTGAGTTGGGAACTTAGTGAGAGAAAGTGAAGAGAATTGTATTGAATGGTTGAGAAGTTTCAACCCTCTCCCTTGGTGGGAGAAGGGTATGTATAGTTACATACTAGTTGCCCCGTGTGGGCTGTGGAGCGAGCTGACAGAGGGTAAAGACCCGACCCACTCCACGAATACTTAACTAACTAAACTAATACAAATAATATTAATATTACTGATATTCCTACGAGCTATTAAATGCTAATGAGTACTCGGGGTGACCGAGTCTTTAGATGAATATTTATATTCCTAACACGTTTACTCAAAAGTAACAGGGTTACAAAAACCTTGAAGTGAATCGACTTAATAATGATACGTCTATGATACGTATGTAATTCTAACCCTAGAACCTTCTTTTATAGTCTAAGGAGTTCTTTACAAGAAACGTATAAATCTAACTAAATAGGATATATACAAAATCCTTTCCATACTTATCTAACCGACTATACATACTTATCACATAAACAGTAGAATACTAACTCTAGCAGTAGAATCCATAAGCCTAGCAGTAGTATCTACTTAGTGTATTTCCTTGATCTTTTCAGCAACTCCAGCAGTAGAATGAAATACACTAGCAGTAGTATCATTGTAACCAGCAGCAGAATTCACACATAGTGAATTTTCCATTTAGCGTCATGAGCAGTATTATCCAATCTGAGCAGCAACATCTCAAAACCCAACATGGATTATTCATATCGTTACTTATAACAGTTTAGTATCAATGTTTCGTGTGGTGGTAAGAAGACATAGACTCAAAACGCAACCCACGCCAAGGTATAATATATATATCCCAATATATTATAAGAGTAGTAAAAGAACAGTCAAGTAATACTGACGCGGACTTAAGTCAGAAAAGAAATGACAAGGAGAAACCTAGAAAATCACGTCAAAGAAATTATCATATATATTAAACCACAACAGAAACGGTGCCGTTTTGCACCATTTTTTCCCGCCAAAAAAAACCCGACCGGCAAACGTTAGCCCATTTTCCTCTGCCGGTTTATCCCAAATCGTTGGCCATTTTTGGCCCACTTTAGATTGTATTAGCTTGTTAGCTTCCGTATTTTATTAGTATACAAAGAGTAATCGACGTGTCGATTATCCAGTGCCTATGTCGATTATCCAGTGCCTTATCTTGGTCTTTAGGTATGGCTTTTACCTAAACTTAGAGTGTGTTCTTCCAGAGTTTTCCACACACACCCACACATACCTAACCACGCTACACACATCTCTGCTATTGATGATGATGTTCGAAGGATGTGAAAGGAAAACCAAAAGACGATGATAAAATACGACATCATAAATCGCAGGTTTGATATAATAAGAATTAGGCTTTTGTATTAATTTTGGGATTTTTGTGAAATGGGGGTTTTTGTTTAAATTTATGGTTTTTTATGAAATTAGGCCTGTTTGGGATTGGGATTTCGTAATTGATTATTTAATTATTGGGGGTGTTTGCCTCAACTTATTTATCAGGCTTATGGCCTTATTGGGTTTTAAGGTGTTCGAAGTTGGACAGCTAATACTGTAACACCCCAACCCGGCAAGGGTAGAAGCATCACATCATGGTGACAAATCAAAGCATTCATACATACACAGCGGAAGCCATAAACCAAAATCAATAAGAAAATCAAGCCAACACGGCTTAAACCAAATTACATGAGTTCAAAAGATAATGATAAACCAAGGGAATAAACAAAAGAAACAGAATCCCGAAACAAATGTCATAATATAAGGGTGGTAACTAAGGTAGGTCTCCAAAACATTCTCTACTCTCATCCCAAAGCAATCCCAGCTCCTAGCTTAGATACCTGCCGCATGGAAAAAAAAATGCGGCTGAGCTACGAGAGCTCAGTGAACAGATACATATACAAAGTAATAATAACGAAACGGAAATAAGATATGGTACAATAGGAAATGTCATAAGGTACAAACAATAAGAAGGAAAAGGAACAATATAGGATAGTAATCCACCACGAGCCCAGACAAATCAGATAATCATATACAGTAACCATAGAGGAGCGACCTCTCAGATATGTGAAGGGCATGTATCGCACACAGTACCAATCACCAGACAATATCAAATCATATATATAGATAATCCACTAAACAAAACAGATCTAGGATGCATCCATACGCCCCTACCCAATCACATGCAGACCAAAACAAAGGGACGGTGTGTAACATCACTCCAACACACTAGAGTCACGCCATCGGTGCATCAATGACATGGCCATGTTACCTTCATGGCTAGGGTCACAAATTTTGGCTCGGGTATCAAACTAAGAGTCATGTGTCAAATCAAATCAGAAGGTCATATCCAAAGGTCCAATACAGATAGTTCATAACAGATGGTTCATATCAAATCATTTCAGAAATAGTATCAAAGGTCCAAATCAGAGTTTAACAGATCAAAGTATACAAAACAAAGGTCATATCGAAGGTTCACAACAAAGGGAAACATAGCAATGGCTTTGGGAAAACTTAACGAATCAGAAATCAAATCATGTCAAGGGAATAAGACACCCTTACTGAAAAAGGGCAGAGTATCTGTACCTTATTCAAATGCAAGCACAAAAGAACAAAAGCAGAAAGCACTGAGACAGATCAGGACCTCTCCCTATCCACACCTAGAGAAAGTAGAAGACAAAATTACTAAGGGGTTCAAGTTCAGATTACCATTTCTTATTACCTTTCCAATTTAAGTAACTTTCTATTTTTAGCAGGTTTCCAAATTTAGTAAGTGACAGCTTCACATATTTTAGGGTTTTAAAAGTACTTATACCAAAGATGAAGGTTTTAAAATGAAAATATCATAAGTAGTTCATTTTAAATTCTTAAGTTATCCAGATTTACAATATTAGTCCTTCAGATTTTACAATTTACAATATGCACCCTTTAATTAAACATGTTACATTTTAAACCTTATAATATTAATAGTTACACATTAAACCCCTAGTTTTCCAATTTTACACAATATATCCTTATTTCAATATGTTGTACGAACACCCCTTTAATTATTCATGATTTACACAACAAGTCCCTCAAGTTACAAAGTTTACATATTAAACCCTTTAATTTCCATTTTCAATCTTTAATTATTAATAATTACACATTAGTCCAATAAATCTCCAAAATTACACATTTCACCCTTATTATATTTTAATGTTCGAACCACACATAACTTTCCATAATTTACATTTTTGGTCCCTATATTTTATTTATTTCCATTCGGTTCTATATAATTATATACAATTATCAATTAAACCCCATAATTACCCAATTAACGTAAATAGCCCTTCAAGCATATTTTATACATTTTCCCCTATGTTTATAACACCTTAACAAAAATATCCCCATAGTTTACAAAGTTACAAAATGCACCCTTAAGTATTTCTTTTAACTCGGTACACATTTTTATTTTCCAAAATTAAAGCCTTAATCATCCAATTATCAAATCATCATTATGCCATCATTAAGGTACATTAAATGTGCAGATCCAATCACCCAAACCCTAATTCGAACGGGTCTAATGGTTTTTCACTATTTCTCCTTTATTTCTAGTTTACCCGATTACAATTAAATTCGACAAAAATGATTTTAAGCTCCCATAATTCGAATGAACATTTTTGTGTTGTTTTAGGGTGTATATAGAAGCCACGAAAATTATACAACATGTCCAAAAAATTCGTATAATTTAGGTTGAGATTTATTTCGATTTTAGGGTTTCGGATTCATAAAATCACAAACAATTCGTATAACATGCATGGATCGAATTTTGTTTTTTATATGGGACTTATGTAATGTAGAGGACCTGAGAAAATTACCAGGTAGATTTTAGAATGCGTGGTAAAGGCTGTAAGAATTTTGGTCTCTCGGATGTAGCGTTCGACAAGAAAGAAATCACCACGATCACAAACGCGATCCACCAACCTTGAAATCATTTTTCATAGATCACATAGGATGTAAGGGACACAGGAAAAATGGAAATCAAATTTTAGAATGATCGAATGATTTATTATGGGATTTAACTTACGGATTGAATAGCGAACAAAGAAATTATCTAGCGACCGAACGGAAGAATCCCACGACCTAAACCAATTTTCTTTAGCTCACTTAGATCACGAAGAACACCAGAAAAATAATCTTGGACCTCCAGAAAATTGGATGAGTACTAGAGAGAATTTTTGTGTTTTATGGTTTATTCGGTATTTTGGTTTTAGGGTTAAATGGATTTGTTATTCATAAATGGGATAAGGACCGAATGAGGGGGGGGAAATGGGCTGGAAACACGTAGGAAATTAATGACCCAAATCAATTTGATACTTTCCTTATTTTAATTTGCATTTAAATGTTTTTTTGTTTTATTAATGAAGTTGAAATAATAGAATTTATGTACATATTATAATTTTCGGTATATATACATTGTGTAAACATAATTTGGTACTTCACAAAATGTCAAACGTGATCGCGGAATAAATTTTTACTTCGTATCTTAATTATCTCCCGAAGTCTAGAATTTATTTGGTATCTTATAAGCTCATAAATCAAAGTTTTATATTGTAGGGGAATTTTGGTCTTTTTACCATGTTTCAGATTTTTAGGTGTTACAAATACCATGGTCTGGGATTGCTTATAGCTCATAACAAAAAAAAGGGTTTTCATAACAGAGGGTTTTGTTATTAAGCTCATAACAAAAAAAGGCTAAAAACTATAATAACCAAGTGTTTGGGATTGCGTATAGCTTTCTAATGATGAGGTACTTTTTTTTAACTTTATGGTGTAATTTTTTTTTATTTTTTTTATTTTTTTTGTATTTTTTTAATGTAATGATATTGTTGTTCATATGCAGCAGCTCCATTATCGAAAAAGGCCCGTTTGCTACATCAGTAGTAGGAACAATAACTGGGAAGACGTGGTATGCTGTGGCAAGATATGTGGCTGTGGCATCGGAGAATGTGATGACAGTTCATGGTATGGTGACTGATTTAATCCTATCAGTGAGCTATGAATATATCCTGAGAATTTTTATTGTTGATTATATGATCCGTTTTAATACGATATGTGTTTTTGTAGTTCTATCCTCACATGATTGCCGCGTTCCGCGAACTCCCAGCCTCATAGGCCTTTATTGCATAGGTAGTTCGAGGTAAATATGTAAACTAACATTAATTTAGACTATATAGGTTGTGGTTAATTGTTGTCACACGTTTTAATGTCATATGTATAATGGAACAGGAAATTTACTACTTTTGTTGCGTCTTGATTTGGGGACCATTATACCACTGATCGGAGCCGGTAGTGTTGCTACCGTTGCACCCGCTGCGGTAGGTATTGCAGTTTATGATTTTTTTAATTTTTTTTCATTTGTCAATATTTTCAGACAACAATGTTTGTTATAGTTTGCTAACATATATAAGTTTTCTTCTTATAATATAGATACACAATATTAAATGTTACCAATTGATTTCGACCATACACTTTATTGTCACAGCTTGGAACAGCTTAGGAGAGGCCGTGAAGATTACATGAAAGTAACATTTTGGGCGCATGGAAAGGTACAATCAATTTTGTAAGTTGTAACACAATTGATACATTTTGGTCTTTATTTTAGGTTAATTTTTCGCAAGAAACTATTTTCTTTATTACATCATAACACTTGCAGGTGGAAGGGAGAAAGCACCTTCTGCTTTCTGCAGAAAAGGCCTGATGAGTTTCAATTTTCAGGAGATGAGCTTTAAACTTGATCTTTTAACTTCATTGATGAATATGTTATAGGGGTTTTAAGGTAACTGCTTTACAAATTTTCAATTTATTTCATTCTCTTGAGATTTTTATATGTCGAAACACCTAATGGGTTTATTAAAAATGATGCAGGAATGCTCATTTTGAACTGTCATACAACACGGTTGCCCCGCACATCTTGCCGCCTATACTCATGGTATTGCTTAAATTGGAAGCCGTCCATATACTTACTAAAATGAAAAGAAGTCAAAGAATCCAAACAATCACATGTCTTCCAAACAACGTACAATAGCTTAAATGGAGCTATTCACACTAGACGCCTTTATCTCAAACTGGTCTGTTTCAGCCTCCCTTGCTCACAGGGTAACAAGCAAGCAAGTAGCGGTCGCTGGCAGCAACTGCAAGTCAAAAGAGGTGGGTCATATGTCAAAATGGGTAATTTTTATTCAGGCGTTATTGATCGAAAACACTTTTTGGCTAATTTCAAAATAACAGCATTTTGTCTCAAATGACATCAGTTATCTTATTTCTTATGCAGCCCTTATGGAGTTGTGTTGCGGTGGTATGATGAACTCAAATAAGTACATTTTATTGCTATCATTTATCCTATTTATTTGACTTGTTTTATTATATTATCTGTGAGAATTGATACGTTAATGTTTACTTTTGTAATTCTCAGGTAAAAACAAGTATTATGTGAAACTTGGCGATTTTGGACTAATTATGGAGCAAAACAAGCAAGAAGTTAAGAGTCTACTGAAATGTACAAGATCAAGACCATTCTGCTCCAGATACGCCGCATCTTGCTTATTACATACGGCGCATCACTATCAAGATTTCACAAGATATTATCCAAGACGGCAAAAGACATGCGCCGCATCTAAGAATGGAGTTACGCCGCATCTTCTGGCGGTGTACGAATATTCCTGAATATATTAATCTTGGACCCCACGCGAAGTTAAGTCAATGCGCCGCATCTAACCCTCAGACAGAAACTATAAATACCCCAAGACCAGACGAATTTCGAGAGCCTAATACCGAAGAAGACCGAAGACCACAAAACCCTAGGACGAATTCAGACGAAGTAGCAGCACAAGACACACCTTGAACGAAGATACAAGAGCTGTGATGAGTGTCTAAATACTCATCATTTCGTTCACATTTAAGCTACAAAAACATCTGAAAACACTCAGATATACTTCAAAATACAAGAAATATCAAAGAAATGTGTTTTTATGTATTACAGTTGCAAAAGGATTGAAAACTGATGAAAAACATGCAAAATATACATAATTGTCAGTTTCAGTCCTCAAACTTTCACAAATTTGCAAATCTAGTCCCTGGTTATTCAAAACTTGTAAAATATCATCAAAGGTCCTTGGAGATTCACAAGTTGTCAAATGAAATTCTTAAAGATAAAAATAGCAAAATGGCAACTTTGGTCCCCCAAGTTTGAAAAATGTCAAAAATGGTCCTTAAGGTTTTAAAAATGGAAAATTATCAAAAATAAACCTTTTAACTAATCATATATGGCATAATTGGTCCTTGTGATATCTATTGGGAATTTACAGGTTCAGCCCTTCAACAAATCAGAAATTACAAGAAAGGTCTGTAGGGTATTCACAATACAAGAATTACTAGTTTGAGGCTTGTTTGGATCGAATATGTAAGAATTCTAGAGAGAAGTAGGAGAGTTTTGGGAGCCTTTTAGAGAGAGAAAGAAACTAGTAATGTATTAGCTTGAAAGGTCCAACCCTTCCCATGGATGGGAAGGGGATATTTATACTATTACATAATATGTCCCTAGAGGACTGTGGAGCGAGCTGACAGTGGGGAAAGCCCCGACCCACTCCACAAATATAGATACAACTAATACTAATACTAATAATACTAAGATAATATAGATAAGCCTACGAGCTATAGAAATGCTAATTAGATGCTCGGGGTGACCGAACCTTCATCTGAATATTTATATTCCTAACAATCTCCCCCTAAGGGAGGTCACCCCGGAAATAATAATTCGAATTCTAGCATTCTTTCTTCTGAACTTGTCTTTATAGCTCGTAGTCTTTGATTCTTCAAAGTCTTGTATTTTTTGTACGTTCAGCAGTGAACCTTTGATGACCGTTTGATCGTTTTGGATGATCTTTGAATATTCTTTGATTTTATCATCCAACATTTGTTTCCAAGTCATCTTTCAGCAGTATGTTTCCTTGTGATGTTATATTCTTCGAGCCGACATGCTCACACTGTTTGGTGTCATGATCTTTAGCATCAGAGTTAGCAGAAGCCGTGTTGAAGGTCTTTTGGTTGATCATGACTTTGTTGAACAACAATGATGATGTAGTGTGAACATGTGGTAGAGGATTGGCATCTTGTCTGCAACCAGCTACAACTGCAACCAGCTACAGCATTCCTCAGCTACAATCGCCAGATGTTCCTGCATACGACAGTTAGCAATAAAATGTCCGGTACTTACAAGTTCGGACTTCGAGATTGTTAACAGCATAGTGTGAAAACTCTCTCTAATCCTTACCAAGACCGTTCCTAATCGAAAACCCACAGAGGGCTTTTTAAGATCGAGCCGTAGCACATCAACGATTAGGTGAGTCGCTGGAGATCACTCCACGACTGTAGACCGTTAGAAACCGCCGCGATCACTAAGCGTAATCCACAAGGAATTACCAAAGTGACCTGCTTTCAGGGCTGCTTGATGTTGACCCTGGCAGGAATTTCCATTCAATCATTGAGAATTACATAAGTAAATTCTCTCATAAATGTTCTGGCAGATTGCTAAGATCTGCGTAGGACTCATGAGATTACAACTGGTGTCCTTAATGTTGAACAACCAGTGTAGAAATGATTCGTGTCCCTATGAGATCTTATTGTGCATCTCGTGGCTCTAGACTCAATTGTGCGTTTTGATTTGGTGATCGGAGGCTGGAGAGGACTGCCACCTTTTCAATATCATCTAACTCGGAGTGAGAGAGACGATAGGAATATATTGAACTCCGTGACAATTGAAACAAGAATCCTTTGAGGGACCTTGAGTGTCTAGGGAGGGTTGTGCAGCGTATCACTGGGTCCATGATACTTTGTCTTCAATGTCAGCAATCAACTAAGTGATTCTGACAGCATATGTATTGACCCGGTTTCTGCCTAAGTTGTAAGGAGGGCTTCTTTCTTTTCACCCTTTATCTTTACAATTCTTTTTCATTCTTCAACCCCTTCAGTGCTTACCGAGACTTCATAACTAGCACCTTGTTGGGTTTGTTCCAGTACTAGCTCCATCTCAGTCGGCACTCATCCCTCATTCACTTTTCTCCTTTTTAATCATACCTAAGGACTTCTACACTAACTAGTGGATTGTCCCTGGGTAGATCCCTCCGGTTCTGGCGGGATCGTGGGAACTTGACCCTAACCTAACCATCCTTATAACTCCATGCAATAATTAAAATGGTCGGTCTTTGGTGTACTTCCACGATTGCCATAAATCAAATCTTTGAAAAATCTCTCAAAGTGTTCATGATTCTGAAACACATTTTTGTAAACACTTGAGAGTTTTGTATTTTTCAAATGCTCCCCCTCAACATGTGCTCGGTTGATTGTTTTATAAATTTGCACATGTCAGGTGAAGCTCGCACTTTTGAATTGATTGATTTTCCAAGAACATGATCATCGCGAGACACGCTTACATCACTAGTAAACTAGCTTGAAATTATTACCCGTCCAGATCATATTAAAGGAAGATCGCTCGAAATCGGTACATTCTACTCAGACACGTCCTTTGCGAGACACGCTTACATCACCAGATAAACTGGCTTGAAATTATTACCCGTCCAGGACATGTCCTTTCGACTACTGACTTTAGCTATCGTCAATTCATTTGTTATGTCTGAGTCACACTCGCATGAGATACCCAATCCTTAAAACCATTTGCTCCCCCTCAATATGTGCATTGATATAAGAAAGATTTTCGCACATATGGAAGAGCTTGCGTTTATGACCAAAACATTTTGCTCCCCCTTAATATGTGCCTTGATATACAAAATGGTTTAGCACATACGGGAGAGCATACATTAACTTCCAAATCATCACATTTTCATCATGTTTCATATTTAAATCACATTCTCTCCCCCGATCAAAAATTTCAAACCTTTTGAGATTTGTGATCCCAATTGATTTAAATAAGTTAGAAAATGTGGGAGAAAATGTGTCCGATTAAATATATTTTGATGATGGAACATACTAAGCTCCCCTTAATTTAAGAGGGAGATTCACTGCTTATTATACACAGATCACACCAAGAGTATTACAAGATTCGAGGAAATTACATTGTAAAATTACAAGTGCCCAACAAAAGAATAAAATCACTACAAAGCCCACTTGTGAAGCGAATCAGCTCATGTCGTTCTTTCCATCAGTCTGTAATCTCCTTCACGAACTCTACCCCCAACGAAGCTTTCCAGGTTGCGAAAGATCCTTCTTGTTTTCAGTCTACGCTCTATGGCTTTCATAAACTCTTTGCTCCTTTGTACATCCAGATCAGTCCAGAACTGAGTCTTCAATTGTGGGTTGTGAGGATTTAGCTTGAAGTCTTTAATCCTGAAATCCAGTGCTTCATCGATCATCCTCAGGGTACCATCGCTGAATTTATGAATCTCACTGAATTGCATCATCATAGGAGTCCCATGCTGGTCAGTGAACTTGACAGCTCTTGGAGATTCGATTACTTTAAAGTCGTGAATGTACTCGAGACCCTCACGTTCCCAATATGGCTTAGTGAGATTGAGTTTGGTCTGATAGCTCTCTATCCCTAGTTGAAAATCACTCACCCTTTGCCTGATAACAAGACCCCGGATCCATAAGTTAACAGCAGCAGCAAGCGCCTTCTTGTCGCGAGGTGGAAGATGATTCAGGTGCCCTTGAAGATTCAGAAGGAAGAGATCCTCGAAGTCACTCGGAGATAAATATTTGAAGTCGCTTTCAGAAATGATATACTCCTTCTGATCAGCACGACGAAGCACTATCCTTTTAAGATACTCATACCCATACATTGGGTGAATATCAATTTTGATGACACTTAAGATTCTTAGATGTGAGCGTATACCCCGACGACTTCCCTCTCCTGCGTGCCTTTCAATGTAAAAGCGTTTCTTGTGGAACCACCAATGTGTGACCCCATAAGATGCAGTAATTTCAAACTTGTATTCTTCATCTGACCATACTTGATCAGGCACCATTTGTTCTAGCCCAACGTCAGGGTAGTAAGCCGCCTTCATCTTGGAAATGGATAATGCCTGACGATCACCATTATTCCCAAACCGGAGATAATTCAGATCGTTGTTAAAGAAGAGATCTGCTTGAATGTTCTTCTGACCTGGTGGACCATCAAAGGGAAGAGGTCGGTTGACGTCGTAGGGAAGGATCCGGTCATCAACTTGATCAGTAAATAGTCTATGACATTCTTCCATTTGATATTGAAGATGAATCACATCAGGATGAAACACTTTGACGATTTCATATGCAGGACCTTCCAAATCTTGGGGAGTGAGATTTGTGATACCTTTTTTCTCACAGAACCAAGCAATAAATGCCCCCATTTCTTTTGTTTTCGCCAGCAGTGAGTTTTCTGGAGGAGGATTGTGTTGTGATGCAATGGCAGCTGCCCAATTGTTTTCAGGGACACTTGTGTCTGATGATGGAATAGACCAATTTGTTTCAGGAACTGGTTCTCGTTCTTCTTCAGGTACGGGTTTCACCCAAGATTCCCTGTCTTCCTTGGAGAAGCGTTTACTGGTGGGGTTAGATTCATCAGGTGTATCTGTACGTAAGAATTCCCTCCACCATTTTTGATTAGGATCAACTGTTGGGATATTGGTGTTCGCTGAGACATCTTCTTCATCAGTTTGAGTAGACAAATCATCTGCAACCGATTCCTCATTCATGACAAAATCCTCGGGAACTGGCGAGAATGAGGGCTTAAGTTTGTCATCAACTGTGGTCCATGCAAGCGATCCTGCCTTTGTAACACCCTTAGATGTGCTTGGGCCAGAAGAAGTAGTGGTTTGATATTTACCACCAGAAGATTCAGTTGGATGATGATGAGCTTGAGCTTGGGTGGATTCTGAAGCTCCTGACATCTTTGCTGCTCCAGATCCACCAGCAGGTGGAGGAGGTGGAGGAGGATGTGGTGGAGAGCCAGGGGGCGTACTGGGTTTAACTTGTCTTCTTTTCTTCTTCTTCCGTTGTTCTTCAAGCTCAGCCATAAGGAAATCCTGATTATCACGACTCATCGATTTTTCCAAGGCTTCATAAAGCTGTTGATGATCTTCGTGGCCTTGATACTGACCACATTCAAACATTCGGTCATAGAGGATTGATTTCATATCAGTAGTAGGAAGATCTCTGAATCGTGTCTTCATAGGAGCTTCCATTGCCCATCTGACTGCTTCCTCTACCTGATCATTCACAGCTTGAGCCACCTTTTGATCTATATTAAGCTTTTCCACCTCAAGTAGTCTCTGCTCATAATTATTCATCTTCCGTGACAAGTCATCAATGAGTTTTGTGGCGGCAGTTAGTTGTGATGCTAAATTAGATGGCACTTCTGGAGGGATGGGTGTCGCTGGTGTTGCTTCTGGTGAGGGATCTACTATGATAGTTGCTATAGTGGATACAGGAATTGTCATAGGTCTAATACCAGACATGTCTTGTTTAATTGGTACAGACACCATTGACTCCACTTCCTTATCATCATGTGGTATGTCAGTCTCTGTGGTGTTGTCGTTGGCTTTATCCAGGATGAATTGATCACCATAGTTGAAGTCGGTGTCAAGGTTCTTCAGAGACGATAGAGTGCCAGTAGACCCTGTTGGTTCATTCAGGTGAGATTGCTCATCCTCCTTTATTTTCAGATTTTCATGAACCCCCGGGTATGTAGAAGCCACGAATTCTTCATGTTGTATTTCTTGTGGAGGTTCTGTAGCGGTTGTTGTTATCTGATCATGAGTTTCCATAATGATGTTATCAGACTCAGCTTCTTTCTGAACTTTCGCATCTTGACTCTCACCTTGAACTTGTGGATCCTTAACTTCAGTATGTGTGACCTTCATCTCCTCCTTCTTTTCCTTAATAACGTTATCAGACTCAGCTTCCTTATGAACTTCCTCTTCTTGACTCTCACTTTGATCTTGTGGGTCCTTTACTTCTGTATGTGTGATCTTCATCTCCACCTTCTTTTCCTTGTACAACTGTTCATCGCTTTCTGTATCACTGGAATCTTGAGCAACTTCTAAGCTTGGTGATTCTTCTTGATGTCCTTTAGAAAGATCAAGTGCTCTAGATGATCCCTGATCACGTTTCCTGAGCACAAATCGTGTTGTTGTCTTGGATGCCGGAGATGATATGGTAAGAAGAGTCTTTGCAGCTTGGACCACTGTAGCTACTCCTTTACCTTTGCCCTCTACTTCAGGTAATGGCTTACTGCTCTCAACAACAGGTTCTCTAAGGACAACTCCTTTCGTAGCACTCCTTGTTGATTCAGTATGTTCTTTAGCACTCAGCTCCAAGGCTTGTTGTAGAATCAGATCTTCTTCATCCCTTAGACCTAGTTCAGGTCCCACCATCTCTTCATCATCATCTCGACCTTTCGTCTTGATTCTCTTGGATTTCAACTTCTTGCTTGATGCCTTCCTTTTGATCTTCTTATTTTTCTTAGATCCCTCAACTTCTGTGGGTGCAACCTTTCTTTTCTTTGATTTTGATTTAGATTGGGTTTGTTTGATGGATTTCTGGGTTTCTGGTTCAGGGGTTTCTGCTTCACTTCTTACCTTATCAGAGAGGGACTTCTGATATTGCTCTATTTTGCTCAGATACTCCTTATAATAGGAGGCTTGACGAATATTATCTGAGATAAGGAGCTCAGGAATAAGTCTTCCAAATACTTCTTGATCAGCCCCTTTAGCAGCCCACTTGAGATTTCCCAGAACAAATTCTTCAGAGGACAAATGGAGAGGAGAATTAGTTCTGGGATGGAACTTGTGAAGAGAGTGGAGGTGGTGGATTATCATTTTTGTGAATCTGATGCTAGGAATTAATATCTTTCTAACTTTCTTCCTGCTGGCCAGATTAGACTCCAGTTTAACTTTGTCTTCTAGGAAAGTGTGAATGGAGTGAATGAATTCTTCCCAGATCCTTTCAGCGAAATCTATGTTGGAACGTTTAACAATTCCCCATAGAATTTGAAGCACGGGAGCCCTAGGTTTTTCATAAGCCGAAGTCTTCCCAGTAAGACATAGGTTGAGGATGGTGACGAGTGTTCTCCATGGTTGATACATTTCACTGGTGACGATTGTTGACACCTTGAGGACGGTTGATGGATAACCCAGATCATTAATGAAGTGGACGAGAGCCTCGGATGTAGGAGGTTGAGTGAAGGGTTTATCAATGACAACAGGTGAGATCTGAAGAGCCCCTCTGATGGTGTCTTTGGTCAGGTCATACCATTGTTCATCTAACTGACAATGATAATTTCCGGTGTCTTTGTTGAGTTGAATCGTATTCCAGAACTGCTGTATGTATACAGAGGGAACGGTTGCACATGCTGTGAATGCCCTGAAGAAAGTAGTTTCCTTCAAGATATCAACAGATATCTTGTAAATAGGATTGGGTTGAGGTCTTGCCACATCTATATAACAGTTGCTCCTTCCAATAGGGATCCAATTGTTCTTTGGAAGGATTTGTTCATCTGTGCGAACAGGTGTTGAGTCCTCGGGGTTTGGCTCGGAAGAAGTGGTGATCTCAGTATCAGTCATTGTATCTACAGACACACATTCACAAAAAAACAGTATGCCCATACTAGTTAGACGGGAGTTAATCCTCAAGGTTAGCACATGGCCTATGTGAACATTGCAAGAGACTACAGTAAATCAAGTAGCACTCAAATATGCATCATACATCAAGCACATAGTAAAGAAGCAACTGCACAGCTTAAATGTATACATGTGAGCATATAGACAAACTGAGTTTATAAGCACATAGACAAGTTGAGATCGTGAATATGTGGACAAACCGCATTAATGACTACACATGACAAAGTATACAAACAACATCCATGACCACATAAACAAACAGCATTCTAGATCATTCAGACAAACCGAGTTCATGAGCATTTAGACAAACCGACTTCATGAGCAAATAAACAAATCGAGTTTGTGAGCTTTTAGACAAACCGAGTCCATGAGTGCATGGACAAACCGAGTCCGTGAGCACATGGACAAACCGAGTCCGTGAGCACATGGACAAACCGCGTCCGTGAGCACATGGACAAACCGAGTCCGTGAGCACATGGACAAACCGAGTTCGTGAGCACATTGACAAACCGAGTCCGTGAGCACATGAACAAACCGAGTCCGTGAGCACATGGACAAACCGAGTCCGTGAGCACATGGACAAACCGAGTCCGTGAGCACATGGACAAACCGAGTCCATGAGCACATGGACAAACCGAGTCCGTGAGCAATCACACAAACCGTGTTAGTGACCAAAAGGACAAACCGAGTCAGTGAGCAATTGGACAAACCGAGTTAGTGAGCAATTGGACAAACCGAGTCAGTGAGCAATTGGACAAACCGAGTCAGTGAGCAATTGGACAAACCGAGTCCATGAGCAGTCAGACAAACCGCGTCGAATAACATACCATCTAAACAACACTCTTGATTATATTTGAGCGCAATAATTACAGATTATACATTACATTAACAACACTAGACATGCCTAAATACTTCTCAAACATATCAAGAGCATCACACAGAGATTACATACAACGCATTGCAAATATTCAACCAAAAAACATACAACCCACATCGTTTAACATGATCCTACAAAATAGATTACTCACTGTATGCATAAACAGGGAACTATCCGAGACCTTAAGGCTCTCAAACCTATCTTAACCCATCCTCACTCAACAACCGAATCACCGATCTATCGACATATCGCATCCAACCAAACAATAGCTAACTTCTTAAACTAATCGATTCCTCAACTTGTTAGCAAAAAATAGTGCACACAACCCTAGAGACATGCCAATCGAAGATTATACTAACTACACCTAGACACAAGAATAGTTTTGACTTTATGGAGTCAAACTTCGATCAATAAATCACCACAATCCAAATCATATCTTAAAAAACGAAGCAATCAAGGCATGCGATAACAGTTATTACACAAATATATAAGATTCCCATCAATCAAAACAAATAACAATAGACAAACCTATGATCGATTGAGGCGACGTATGATTCAACCTAGAAAAACCAAATCAAACGATGAGAATCTAGGACCGATTTGAGAGCTTGTCTACTGATATGGAAGAGAATCATTAATTACCTAGGATAAAGCTTGATGGATTGATAGAACTGAAGATCGAGGGTTTAGATAGAGTAAGATTGGTTCGGTTTGATATGGAGGAGAGAGAGAGAGTGATTAGAGACAAACCGAGTGAGTTTAGATCTTTAAATATCTATACCTAACACTCTACTTTGACCTAATGACACTTCTGGTCCCTGTCGTTGTTAACTTGACAAACCGCCTAAGTGACAAGTTAAGATACCAATTCTTAACTCTCTCTATTTAGTGGACAAACCTCATGAGTTTTGATCTTTAAATATCTACACCTAACATTCCACTTTATCCAAATGACACTTCTGGTCCCTGTCTTTGTTGACTTGACAAACCGCCTAGGTAACAAGTTAAAATACCAACCCTTGACTCTCTCTATTTAGTTGAATGGTACATTTGGTCTCTGACTATCCTGACACTAGAAAATTCTTACACTCAACAGCATCCACAGCTTTCACACTTAACTCACAGAATTCTTACACTCAACAGCATCCACAGAATTCTTACACTCAACAGCATCCACAGCTTTCAAACTCAACTCACAGAATTCCTAAACACATAGTGATAGCCCAAACAGATGCTATAGATTTAGCACATAGGCAAGTTTAAATTGCTGTAGCTCAGCTCTCCCCCTCAATCAATGACTCACCTTCTGTATAGAAATGTAGACATTGATTGATTGAGCAGCAATTTATTGCTTGGTGATAAATATGAGTGAACATGAATATAAAGTAATCCATGCTCAGGTGAACATCACCTTGAAGAATATTTGTCATTATGATGACAAACTGTCTTCACCTGGGAACGCGGGTTGCTATCTAAAGTAATAGCAAACCTTAGAGACATGATTTACTTATAAGGAACAACTTCTGTTCGAGCTTCATTTAAAACCCCGTGTCATTATTGAATGACATTTCTAGGATCGTAAATGTTATCGATATCCAGAAGACATGCCTCTCCTTATTCATATGACTATATACATAACACATGCACCTATAAACAAAGAAAAACTATACACAACAAGAAAAAGAAAAGGATACATGAGAATCTTTTCATCAGAACAGTACGAGTTTTGAACTGAGATGTTCAAAAGTCATTGTCACCTTGCATCACAGGTGTGTTTTCTTAACTTCCTCTTTGGGAGTTGATCTCCCCTTTGGTAGCCACACCTTGAGTTTCTTCATGATGCATTCTGTGAGAGTAGCTGCACGCGGAAACCGTCTCCCTGCACTATTATAAGTATTTTGTTTGCATATGTATTGGTTAGTGACTATGGGGTCCTGTCTCTGTGATTTCTTGCAAACATTCATAGAGGCATTTTCCGTGTCAGTAGGTACCCACTGACAACCAACTTTCTTAAATAATCTGCCAGTTGGCAACCATCTTAGGCACGTTCTAAATATGCTCTGTTTCTGAGGCACCTTAGTGTTTTTCTGAGAGAAAGTTTCTTGTTTTTCAGCACTAGATCTATTAGGCTTCCTAGGGTGCTTCATTAATTTTACAGGCCTATGGTGATTATTTGCCGAAGTAATGGATGCAGTGACATGAACATTATCTTCCTTCGTTGGTGTCATGTGAGACTTATCCTGAAAGTGACTCTTAGCTAATGTTCCCTTATGTCTAGGTTGTGAAGTGACTGATTTAGGCAAACTCTTAGTCTCACCAACTTGGGGAGCACACCTTGGAGAAGATGTTCCCAAGACTGATGATTTGACAGACTTAGGATTCGCCCTGTTCTTGGCCGACTTCTTTAAGTCATTCTTGCGAGACGCTAATGAGAAACTTTTCCTAAGGTTTTGTTCAGCCTGTAAGTCAACGGTGTTTGAGTCATGTGAGGTTTTATCATCATTGGCCTTTTCTTGCAATTCACTTAGTTTGGTCCTTAACATGTTAATAGTCGCGTTCTTGGCCACCAGCTGATCTTTCAACTCATTTATCATGAAAAATTCCCGAAAGTCAGGTAATTCCAGATTTTTTGATGGAAGGTTAATTTGGAACTTTTCTTTTAATTGTTGCATTGAAATTTCAAGATCAACACAATGTTTTTCAAGTTTTGAAAATCCTTTTAAAAGTTCATTGTAAACCCTTTTTTCAATCATATCAGGTGATTTGAAAGACTCAGCCGTAGGCAAGGAATTCGACGAATTGTCATGCACACTTTCATTAGAAACAGTATTATCTAGATGAGACAGATGTACCACAGTGGTCTGTGCTTGGTGTTTTTCAGGTTCGTAGGATTCCTTCTCACATCTTGTGAAGTCACTTCCTGTGTTGACACCATCATCCGGCTTGTCTGATTTAGTTCCATTCCTACCCAGTGCACCTTTTTCCTCAATGAACCCCTGGACATCCCTCATCAGCAGTAGCAGTGTCGTTTTGTACGTTTCAACTTCTGACCCAGTATATTTAGTAAAGCACTCTTTAGTCACTTGGCATTCATAATTATAATCCATGGTGTATTGAGAGTTGATGAACACTTGGAGTTGATTGTTGATCACATTGAGAGCCGCTCTGGATTTATCTTCAGAATATTCTTCCTTGACCAGCTCTTGTTCTAGTTGATCCAGATATAATGTCATTATGACTGTGAAATCACCAATTTCCTGACCAAAGAGTGAAGCGAAAGCCCGTTTGTACCCCATCACGTATTCAGATTTACCAAACAAAACCTTAATGTGTGATAAAAGTGAACTGAAGCATGCTACTTGACTATCCTTATCATTAGCCAACTGCATAACCTGAAGGCATTCATCCATGTGTGACTGCGAATGTGACTCATCAGTTCCAGCAGAATCAGTATCATTTGTTTCTGTTATAGATGTGAAATTATAGTTCCCATGATCCTTGATAACATCGTACAGTTTGAGAACCTCCGAAATAAGGGAGTCTGAGTTAGTTGTCATAGTGAATACGGGATTTTACAGATCTGGTGATTTAACCGAGAAATTGAATCTTTCGCGGGAATTTCTAAAATCACCAAGACACAAACCGAGTATACTCCTCAGAGACAAACCGAGTCTACACAAACCGAGTAGACTCTTCAGAGACAAACCGAGTACACGTAGCTGGGACAAACCGAGTAGACACAAACCGAGTAAATTCTTCAGAGACAAACCGAGTCTACACAAACCGAGTATATTCTTCAGAGACAAACCGAGTCTACACAAACCGAGTACGCGTCGGAGGGACAAACCGAGTAGGTACAAACCGAGTAAATTTCTTCGAGACAAACCGAGTCTACACAAACCGAGTACGCACAGCAGGGACAAACCGAGTACGCGCAGCAGGGACAAACCGAGTAGACACAAACTCCCAGGCACGTCACTTTCACTGCCTTTTGTCCTTTTGCCTAAACGAGTAATAGGACAAACCGTATCCAAGAATTGACACAAACCGAGTCCAATAATTCGTCCAAAGTAGACAAACCGCTGCCAAGAACAACTCAACTAATACCCACGAATTTTCCCAAAATCACCACACCGTTCTTAGATCTGTGAATCCAAACACTAAATACCACTCTAATACTGTTCTTAAGCTAGAAAGTACAAAGTAAGTCAACTTCTAATCACTAAACAAAGTACAAGAATGAAATTTATGCTACTTAATCAAACCGAACAAAAAACTTAAAAACTACAAATCTAACCAAGAAAAAACCTAAAGAACTACACAAATACAAGATAAAACAACCTCTAATCACTAAACAAAGCACAAAATGAAATGTATGCTACTAATCAAACCGAACAAAAAAAATCTTGAAAACTACAAATCGACCCAAGAATAAAAACCTCACAAACTACACAAATCCGTGAATACCAACTCTCATGGACCTAACCATGGCTCTTGATACCAATTGTAGGGTATTCACAATACAAGAATTACTAGTTTGAGGCTAGCTTGGATCGAATATGTAAGAATTCTAGAGAGAAGTAGGAGAGTTTTGGGAGCCTTTTAGAGAGAGAAAGGAACTAGTAATCTATTAGCTTGAAAGGTCCAACCCTTCCCATGGGTGGGAAGGGAGTATATTTATACTATTACATAATATGTCCCTAGAGGACTGTGGAGCGAGCTGACAGTGGGGAAAGCCCCGACCCACTCCACAAATATAGATACAACTAATACTAATACTAATAATACTAAGATAATATAGATAAGCCTACGAGCTATAGAAATGCTAATTAGATGCTCGGGGTGACCGAACCTTCATCTGAATATTTATATTCCTAACAAGGTCCTTGGGCTAACATAGCTACTAACCAAACCGGACCCTTATTATTATTACAAACCCAAATCCAATCTTATTACCCTAAACCCAGCCTGATAACTAAATCCTAAGCCCAACTTAAAAGCCCAATCCCAACCCTTAGCTAATACCAGGGTCAAACGCAAGTTTGACCCGTCTCCTTCCCCATATTACCGCCAAACCAAAACAACCACACTCACCCATGGTTTCATCTGCCAAACCACCAATCAACCTCTGACAATCCACCACACCCCCACCTCCTTAGCTACCCACCTTCCCATGTGCTCAAATAAGCCAAAAACCCACTTGCTCATTTTTCCCGCCAAAACACCAATTAACGATTGAGATCACTTCAATTCAATCAAACGGTGGGGATTTGCTCGGAATCACTCAAGAAAGCATTTGGGATTGCTATAAAAGGAAGAGAAGACAAAGAGAATAGATTGTCACCAGTTTTTAGACCATTTCTTAGTGTAAACTTTATTTAATGTTTGTTCCTGTTTAAGTTTAAGTTTGATTCTCATTTCAAGTGTGTTTCAAGTTGTTTGTTCTTACATTATCTCTGTATTGTAATAATTTTACCAAAGTAATGAAAGTTATGTTTTCAAAGTTGACTGTTAAACTCAAATCCAGTTAAGTGTTGATCAAAAATCTTATTTATTGTTTGATTAAGTTCATACAAGCTTAATCATAGCTTGTTGTGTCCTTATTGTAGTTTATTTTAGTTCTGTTCTAAGAAAACCAGCAAAGTCAACCAAAGTCAACTGACTTTGGTCAAATCAGCTAAGGAAGGAATAAGCTGATTTGATCAGCTTATTTGGGTGTTTTAAGGCTTATTGGTTAAGCCTGGGTTGTTAGTTGTTCTTTGGTTCATTCAGGATCAGCAGTTAAATTGTGAGTTCCATTTTCCAATTTTTGTTGCTTATTTAATGCTTATTGAGTTTATGCTTATGTACTGCTTATTTGTTGTGTTTTTATGCTTCTTAGATTATTAGCAATCTAGATAATCATAGAATTAGTTGAATTTATGGTTTAAATCAGTTGATTATAAGGTTAAATTGCATAGTCAGTCCTGATCAGGGGTGTTTGGATCAGGCTTGTTTGCTAAGTTCCTGGTGTTCTCTTTGTTATTTATTGGCTTTAGTAGTTTGCTGAGGTTGATATAGAACAGAGAAGTCATAAAATCCATAGGTCATGGCTTAAATAGTCAAAATCAGTTTTAATCTTGATTTCTGCTTCAACAGTTAGAAATTTAAGCTGCATAATCTTGAATTTGGATACATCAGTTGTTAAGATAGCTTAATTAGGTTATTTTATAGCTTATAACATCAGTTTAAGTGATTTAGGCTAGATTGAAATTCAATTTAGTCAACATCTTCAAAAGCTGCAAAAGTCAAAAATCTGGGTTTAAACCCAGTTCTGAACTGCTGATCTAGGGCCCAATTGGACATCAATTGGGTAGTTATTTATAGGGCTTTTCATGTTTTTATATAGCCAGTAGTATAGGCATACTTTTGCCCCCATAATCTTCAAGTTTTCTGCTTATTTGAGAGCTTAATCTGCTCTGCAATTCGGCTGCTTAACCTGATAATTTTGCATAAGTTGTTCAACTGTCTTGCTGCTTATTTGCTTAAATCCTTGTGCTTAATTGAACTTTCTTAGTTGTATTGAGCTTCTATTAGTATAATAAACTAGTTTCTAGCTTCTTGTAATTTTCCTAGCTTTTTAGCTTATTTTTGGCTTATTGGCAAAACTGCTTATCTGTCCAAATCTGCTTATTTGGCTTAGTCAACTTTTGATTTTAATTTTCCTATCTTTTTAATAATATTTTAGATTTACTCAGAAATTTTCATAATTTTCTGAATAGTTTTGATATTTTTAATCTTTTTAATTAGTTTATAATAGTAATTAAATCATAATAAATAGAATAATAATCAGAAAAATACAAATCCAATTTTCATAATTTTATTTTGTCATTTTTAATCTAGCAAAAATATAAAAATATTTTTATACCTTAATAAAATCAAAAATAGAAATAAAGTGATAGCTTCTATTTAATAGAATTTATCTTTTTAAATTTTAATTAAGTAATTTTCATTTTTATAATTTTCTTGGCTTTTTCTCATCTTATAATATTTTTAGAAAAAGTTTTAGAATTTTCTTTGTTCATTTAGTATTTTTTATAATTTAAATTAGTTTAATTAGTAATTAAATAATAAATAATTAATAATAATTAAATAAAAAGTATAAAAAATATAATTTTAGTTTTTAAATAAGTTTTAAGTTATTTTACATTTTTAGGTTTTAAATTTTATAAATTTTATTTTTGTCCCATTTTAGATTTCCCGTTACGCGTTTTAGTTTAAATTATTCGCGTTTTATTTTCCTGTGTATATCTGTTTTTGTTTGTTATTTAGAATTGTTAAATAAAGCAAAATCAAAAGCAATCTAAATCATCAGTCACTCTAATCCTAGCTTTTCACAGTTTTCCATTCGCACCTCGTTGGGAAACGACCCAGGTGATCACTTGCCTGGTTCACACTACACACGAGTATTCGTTCTGAGGCTGTTTATATTTTATCATCTATTACGGTTGACCATTCACAAGTGGTTGACTTGTGTGATAGAGAAATAAAAGATAACTGGTTTGGGAGGAATCAAATTTTGGCGCCGCTGCCGGGGAGGTGTGCTGCGACTATTGTGTAAGTTTTAGCGATTAGTGATTCGAGATCCTTCTATCAGAAGTTCCTATTTCCCAAAAACAATATAAAATACCAAAAATATTTTTCTTTTCTTTTCTATATATATTATTATTATAATTATCATATAAAAATAAAAAACCCAAAAATAATTTCCGTTTTCTTTGTTTAAATAAACAATAATAAAATATTACCATCGAGAATCAAGACAGAGTACTACCTAACTGGGGGTACGACCATAATAAGTTCCCAAACCAAAGATTAAAACTTGCCTTTGTGTCGCTTGCGAATTCGGCTCACCTTTGATTGATAAACAAACTCTAACGGAGGTTCTAGGATAGTCTGACATTAAATTGTCGGACTGAAAGAAGCGGGTTTTTAAGGAGCATTAATTGCCCACCTTTGCTTCTCCGCCACTCTGTGCGTTTTTCAGTCAGAGAGCTACCGTACGCTGGTTGATTTAAGGTTTAAGTTCCTTGTGTTGTGCTTTGATCTTGTTTTAATTGAAAAAACCAAAAAAACCCAAAAATATTCATTATCCCTTTACCCTCTATCCATTTGATTCTAAACTTCTTATACCTTTCTTCTATGTCGTCACTGGGCTATTGCTGCTTTCGTTGTAGAGGTCCAGTGGGTGATAATCTTCGTTGTTCCAAGTGTTCGTGTGAGAAGTGTGGAAATGATGCACCTAACGGATCTTGTTATTGGTGTGATTTAGCCCTCGAAAGAGAGCTTAATTCCATCAATGATTCTCAAAGTTCTTCCGACTGCCCTTCACAGCCCAAGATACATGCTATTAATGGCAAACAGTCAAGAATTAATCCAGACCTTTCACAATTTACGGTTAAAAGTTTGTCAAGCAAACGTACAGAACTTAGAACAGTGACTAAAAAGAACGACTTGCCCAATCTTCACGTTTATCAAGAACAAGAACCAGAGACCATAACGGAAGTGGTGGAAATTCCTAGCTCTCAGAGCACACCACTTGTCCCACCTCTGGATTTTATTCCTTGTGTCGGTTGTGGTGAGCCGCTTTTTGGTTTGCCATGTCATTGGTGTACATGCGAACAATGTGGTAATGATATTCGAGACGGAAGTTGTTTGTTTTGCGGTTCAAGGGATTCAATTACTTATGATCCAAATTCTTTCAATGAACCGCCAAATTTCTCCGACTACTCTCCACAGCCCCAAATGTCTTCATCTTACAACTATGGTTGTGAGCAGTGTGGGGGACCTCCTAATGGTGGAAATTGCCATGGTTGTAGCATTGTGAATCCGGGAAACGGGTTTGTCTATGACCAATATCCTTATGATTCGCCGAATCATTCACAGCAAATGTATTGTTGTGAGTACTGTGGTGGTCCACATTATGAATCCGATTGTCAAACAAGGACCCCGCTTGTCTATGAGCATGGCCCTTGTGACAATTTTGATCATTCTTATCAGGACCAACTTCCACAGTATCAAATGATTCAACCTCAGTCATCACCTCTTGAAGAATCTTTCGAAGATGTATTACAAAAACTTCAAAATTTTGTGGATACACTTAATGATTCGGCTGTTAATAATGCCCAAGAAAATTCACATGAGAAATCCATGGCAGAATTGTTAGCTGAAGAGCGGGCTGCTAAAATAAATTCCCAAGATGCATTTGAAAAATCTATTAAGGAATCAATTGCAAAAGAAAAAGCAGCCAGATCTAGCTCTCAATTTCGTTTCATTCCTGATGACAGTGATGATGAAGATATCTTTGATAATGATTCATCAAGTTCATCAGTTGAAACTCAGTCTGTTTTTATCACACCCGAGGTTCCCACTAACTCTCTAAGCATGGGAGATGAGCATCTTAACACTGTTCCTGAAAAGGAATCGGACGAATTCATAAAGTCTAGTGTTGAGAACCTTGTCCCAATCCCAAGTGAGTCACTGGAAACTTTTGATCAAATGTGTGATATCCCTCCTCCTTTTGATTTTTCAAAAGATCATATTGAGATGTTCTCCGATTCCACTAATGATGATACTTTATCATGTGGAGACATCATTTATATGGAGGAATTTCCTTCTGAGCCAGTCAACTTAGAAGAAGAGAATGAAGAAATTGACACTGAAATCAAAGATGAAGCTCTTCGAGCAACATTATTGAATGTCAATCTTCTCATTTCTAAAATCGAGGCTTTCAAAGAAAAATCCATTTCATCTCCTATCCCCATAAAGGATAGTGACATATTTTCCGATGATTCTATTCCGGAAATGGAAGCCTTCTGTTTTGATCAAATGGGAGAGAAAATTAGTGGCAATACCACTTCTCATTCTCATAATTCTCTCCCCGATATTGATTCATTCACCTTTGAGGAGTTCCCCAGTGAACTCACTCATATCATATCTCCGCCGGAGTATGATAACTTTTACTTTGATCTTGACAAAGATTATTTTTATGTCCCGGAGGGAAATATTCTCAACACTGAGAATTTGCTTGATATCAAAATCCCATCCCTCCCGCCCAGAATATGTCTTGATCAGCTGAGCTTAGATGATGAGATTCATGATGTGGAAATCATGAATTCTCCTTCTAATGACGATGAGTTAGTCATGATTTTTATCATGACTTTCTTTCTTTTCTTCACCTACAGGGTGACTTCTCCTGTTCTTCACTCCTTAGGGAATGAAGACACTATCTTTGATCCCGGCATTTTCATTTATCATTTGTGAGCCGGATCTCTGTGTATATCTTATCGGAGTGGAACTTTCAAGTACTTCAGTGTTTATCCAAACATTTTGAATGAAAGTCCGATGGAGATGGTTTCGTCCACTTGCTCCCCCATGAACCAATGAATTCGGGGTCGAGTCAAGCTAGCGACTCGGTTAATAAAAACAGTAGCAAAATATGGGTTTTCACCCATGTCTCACCCTAGTGTGGGGGGGATGCCCCACATGTTGTAAATATGTACAGTCAAAAAAAAATGTGTATATAAAAATAAATGGCTATTAGTATTTCCCTTTCACGTTCTAAGTGTTGGTTTAACAGCCGGTTCTTTGAATATTGAGGGCAATATTCAGTTCTAAGTGTGGGGGGGAATTCTAGCGAATTTGATCAAATGTACCATCTAGTACCCCCATTTTTAGCCAAAATTTTAAAATTTTTTTCTCACTTAGAACGCAATAAATGGTTATCAGTCTGCCATGTCTAACCCACATAAGGATTGGCTAATCCGAGAGCAAACGGCTCTTGGTAAAGATGTCTCAAATCCGTTGATGGCTTACAATTTGCCCAAAATTGTATGGTATTCGACTCACCATATCCTTAAAAGTGAAGAGTTGGCTAGCCCGCAAGGTTATGGCTTGTGGTAAAGGCAGTGAAATTCCATATTGGTAATCAGCTCACCAAAGATAATATTGATAATTTATCTAAGAGTTGGCTAGTCCAGAAGCAAACGGCTTTTGGTAAAGACAAATCAAAACCGTTGACAGCTGATGGTTTGCTCAAAATCATTTGGTTATCATTGTACCAAAGTTCTTACTTGAACTAAAACAATTGGCTACTCCAGAAGTAATGGCTTTTGGTAAAGAGATGAAATCCATTAAATCTTCATAAAATATTGCTAGGGACTAGCAATAGTTTAGTGTGGGGGATTGATGAGTGTCTAAATACTCATCATTTCGTTCACATTTAAGCTACAAAAACATCTGAAAACACTCAGATATACTTCAAAATACAAGAAATATCAAAGAAATGTGTTTTTATGTATTACAGTTGCAAAAGGATTGAAAACTGATGAAAAACATGCAAAATATACATAATTGTCAGTTTCAGTCCTCAAACTTTCACAAATTTGCAAATCTAGTCCCTGGTTATTCAAAACTTGTAAAATATCATCAAAGGTCCTTGGAGATTCACAAGTTGTCAAATGAAATCCTTTAAAGATAAAAATAGCAAAATGGCAACTTTGGTCCCCCAAGTTTGAAAAATGTCAAAAATGGTCCTTAAGGTTTTAAAAATGGAAAATTATCAAAAATAAACCTTTTAACTAATCATATATGGCATAATTGGTCCTTGTGATATCTATTGGGAATTTACAGGTTCAGCCCTTCAACAAATCAGAAATTACAAGAAAGGTCCTTGGGCTAACATAGCTACTAACCAAACCGGACCCTTATTATTATTACAAACCCAAATCCAATCTTATTACCCTAAACCCAGCCTGATAACTAAATCCTAAGCCCAACTTAAAAGCCCAATCCCAACCCTTAGCTAATACCAGGGTCAAACGCAAGTTTGACCCGTCTCCTTCCCCATATTACCGCCAAACCAAAACAACCACACTCACCCATGGTTTCATCTGCCAAACCACCAATCAACCTCTGACAATCCACCACACCCCCACCTCCTTAGCTACCCACCTTCCCATGTGCTCAAATAAGCCAAAAACCCACTTGCTCATTTTTCCCGCCAAAACACCAATTAACGATTGAGATCACTTCAATTCAATCAAACGGTGGGGATTTGCTCGGAATCACTCAAGAAAGCATTTGGGATTGCTATAAAAGGAAGAGAAGACAAAGAGAAGAGATTGTCACCAGTTTTTAGACCATTTCTTAGTGTAAACTTTATTTAATGTTTGTTCCTGTTTAAGTTTAAGTTTGATTCTCATTTCAAGTGTGTTTCAAGTTGTTTGTTCTTACATTATCTCTGTATTGTAATAATTTTACCAAAGTAATGAAAGTCATGTTTCCAAAGTTGACTGTTAAACTCAAATCCAGTTAAGTGTTGATCAAAAATCTTATTTATTGTTTGATTAAGTTCATACAAGCTTAATCATAGCTTGTTGTGTCCTTATTGTAGTTTATTTTAGTTCTGTTCTAAGAAAACCAGCAAAGTCAACCAAAGTCAACTGACTTTGGTCAAATCAGCTAAGGAAGGAATAAGCTGATTTGATCAGCTTATTTGGGTGTTTTAAGGCTTATTGGTTAAGCCTGGGTTGTTAGTTGTTCTTTGGTTCATTCAGGATCAGCAGTTAAATTGTGAGTTCCATTTTCCAATTTTTGTTGCTTATTTAATGCTTATTGAGTTTATGCTTATGTACTGCTTATTTGTTGTGTTTTTATGCTTCTTAGATTATTAGCAATCTAGATAATCATAGAATTAGTTGAATTTATGGTTTAAATCAGTTGGTTATAAGGTTAAATTGCATAGTCAGTCCTGATCAGGGGTGTTTGGATCAGGCTTGTTTGCTAAGTTCCTGGTGTTCTCTTTGTTATTTATTGGCTTTAGTAGTTTGCTGAGGTTGATATAGAACAGAGAAGTCATAAAATCCATAGGTCATGGCTTAAATAGTCAAAATCAGTTTTAATCTTGATTTCTGCTTCAACAGTTAGAAATTTAAGCTGCATAATCTTGAATTTGGATACATCAGTTGTTAAGATAGCTTAATTAGGTTATTTTATAGCTTATAACATCAGTTTAAGTGATTTAGGCTAGATTGAAATTCAATTTAGTCAACATCTTCAAAAGCTGCAAAAGTCAAAAATCTGGGTTTAAACCCAGTTCTGAACTGCTGATCTAGGGCCCAATTGGACATCAATTGGGTAGTTATTTATAGGGCTTTTCATGTTTTTATATAGCCAGTAGTATAGGCATACTTTTGCCCCCATAATCTTCAAGTTTTCTGCTTATTTGAGAGCTTAATCTGCTCTGCAATTCGGCTGCTTAACCTGATAATTTTGCATAAGTTGTTCAACTGTCTTGCTGCTTATTTGCTTAAATCCTTGTGCTTAATTGAACTTTCTCAGTTGTATTGAGCTTCTATTAGTATAATAAACTAGTTTCTAGCTTCTTGTAATTTTCCTAGCTTTTTAGCTTATTTTTGGCTTATTGGCAAAACTGCTTATTTGTCCAAATCTGCTTATTTGGCTTAGTCAACTTTTGATTTTAATTTTCCTATCTTTTTAATAATATTTTAGATTTACTCAGAAATTTTCATAATTTTCTGAATAGTTTTGATATTTTTAATCTTTTTAATTAGTTTATAATAGTAATTAAATCATAATAAATAGAATAATAATCAGAAAAATACAAATCCAATTTTCATAATTTTATTTTGTCATTTTTAATCTAGCAAAAATATAAAAATATTTTTAGACCTTAATAAAATCAAAAATAGAAATAAAGTGATAGCTTCTATTTAATAGAATTTATCTTTTTAAATTTTAATTAAGTAATTTTCATTTTTATAATTTTCTTGGCTTTTTCTCATCTTATAATATTTTTATAAAAAGTTTTAGAATTTTCTTTGTTCATTTAGTATTTTTTATAATTTAAATTAGTTTAATTAGTAATTAAATAATAAATAATTAATAATAATTAAATAAAAAGTATAAAAAATATAATTTTAGTTTTTAAATAAGTTTTAAGTTATTTTACATTTTTAGGTTTTAAATTTTATAAATTTTATTTTTGTCCCATTTTAGATTTCCCGTTACGCGTTTTAGTTTAAATTATTCGTGTTTTATTTTCTTGTGTATATCTGTTTTTGTTTGTTATTTAGAATTGTTAAATAAAGCAAAATCAAAAGCAATCTAAATCATCAGTCACTCTAATCCTAGCTTTTCACAGTTTTCCATTCGCACCTCGTTGGGAAACGACCCAGGTGATCACTTGCCTGGTTCACACTACACACGAGTATTCGTTCTGAGGCTGTTTATATTTTATCATCTATTACGGTTGACCATTCACAAGTGGTTGACTTGTGTGATAGAGAAATAAAAGATAACTGGTTTGGGAGGAATCAAGCTGTAAGAAGGTCCTGCATGTATTCAATTCATTAAGTAGTTTTGTTTTATTGTATTAGTACACTTTAATTCATCAGGATTGATGGGCTTGTGTAATGTGACAACGGAAAGATTGCACTCCCCTTAATATTGCTTTCCCATTAATTAAAGTTTATATGTTGATGTCTTTGGTGACTTTTATTAGTGCATTGATAACCTCTGTGTCTAGCTGAGCGTTGATCGGGTCGCCATGCCTCTGCCCTCGCCTATTTATTTTATTACCTATGCATTCTATCGTCTGTAGAAAAGTAGGAAGAAAAGGTAAATAGGATAGTCATAAGTAATCATTAAGGGTTTACTCGCCGATAAGATTAGAACCAACGAGAAAGGACTTAATCTCGGTGCGTTGCATCGAACTATACACTTCATATAAAACTAGCAATAAAACAAGTGACAAGCTACTTAACTATCAGGACAGGTCTTCTAATTGTCTCGAGTATTTATCTTTGTACGTGTGTGCTAATCGCTGATTCGTGCTTATTAGTTTAGTTTACCTTTAATCGTAACCAAATCGTGCAAGTCTCTCAGGCTGAACCCCCTTGCGTTAGATTAGGTTGTATAGCTAACTTAAGATATTAAAATACTGATTAGGATAACTAGATAATACGTTCCACTCTTAGTGATCGACACTCTACTTACCATTATATTCATACTGACCGGGTACACTGCTCGTTAAAGTGTGTGTGTTATTGATAAGTCGGCTAAATATAAATTTAAAACTTGAATACTGCTAAAACCACAACGACATACCGTGGGTATAAATTAGAGCACTACGCACGCACGCATCAAGTTTTTGGCGCCGCTGCCGGGGAGTGAATTGTTATTATCTGTTAATTTGATTAGTATTTTAATTAGGTTTTTCTTTTTAATTTTTAATCTAACCGCTAACCGTGTTGTGTATTAGATTAATTGCATTCATTGTATTATTTGCATATTTTCTGTTTTGTGTGTTATTTGTTTTCTTTTATTTTTGTTGCTTTTCGTTTGTTTTTTTATTTTCGTTTTTATTTTTCGTATTTTCTGTATTCTGCGATCGTTGTACTGAGCTTATTCAAACGATACGGCGCATCTATTTTCATAGATACGGCGTATTGCGTTTAATTTTTATAAAATACAACGCGTTTAATTAATTCGATACGACGCATCTTTCCCCAAGATACGGCGTATCTGTTTTTAATAAGAAATTTTTTCTAAGCGATAACGCCATACGACGCATCTGCTTTTGCAGATACGGCGTATCTATTATTTTAATTAAAAACAGTTTTCGAATTATTAAACAGATACGACGCATCAATTTTTATCGATACGGCGTATCTTCTGAATCAAAAATCTTGTATTTTGAAACGTAACGAAAATACGGCGCATTAACTTTTGTTAATACGACGCATTTAATTTTAATAAGTATATCGATTTTTGATTAATTAAAACTGATACGGCGCATTCTAAATTTATGAGCGGCGTATCTATTTTCTGAATAAAGTCTGATTTAATTTTAACGATTATAAGATACGGCGTATCCAACTTTCTGGATACGGCGCATCATATGCAGATATCAGTTATTCTTATATCCGTTTCCAAACTCATTAATTTCTCTTCTAGCGAACAAATCCTACTTAAGATTTTACCTATGATGACAGGTTTTGCTATGGAAGACATGTCAGTGAACGGATATCTTGCTAAGGAACTCTTGCTTTCGGATTCATTCGAAAGGGAAGTTTTTGATGATGTCAACTTCAATGTGCTCATGATTAATACCGATTTATTCTCTTGGGAGACCCCTCTTGAAGCTACTTATAAGGAATTCAAACGCTTATGCAATATTGAAGATGGGATATTCTCTTATGATTTACTAATGAGCTACACTGAAGATGAATTGTTACTCTTATGGCCCATCATTGAATCTAAGGGATTAACTTTGACTACTATCGAAGAAAATGATGGGAAATTCCGAATTGAATTCATGAACTCAGCAAAGGCAGTCAACAAATGGAGTGAGGAAAGCTATGGCAAAGGAAATACCCAACCTATACAAATCTCTTACATGCCTTATTCCGAACAGTACTGGGGATTAAATGAGAACTATCTGGACGATGAAAGAATTTATGCTGTGTCGGAGTTATTATTTCATGGCAGGTTGGTAAGGTTGATGGACATCTCCCTCGAAGAATGGCTTGAACTTAAATACGGTAATCCTAAATTTGCTCCTGTGAATGAAATCAAGCGGATTGTGACCTCATGGTTGACACGGAGTTTTAGGGAACAATTTAACGAGTTCATGGAGATAAGGAGGAAAATGATTGGAAAAGCTTGCTTTGACGTTGACCACGATCCTAACAATGTTGATTTTTCAGATTGGTTGGCTAGTAAGTTCAATAACCATAAGAGCATGGATCGAGCTACTAAAGATGCGTTATGGGTATATTGGATGAGAGGGGAAGATGAAGAAGTAGAGAGCGACTATGGGTCGTCACTTAATGATTCAACAATCAATGAGGGCATTGAAGAATTATTCAGCATAGACATTGATCTGTTCAATTATGAGACACCTTTGTGCAAACAATTAAAAGAATTTAATTACCTTCTTCAAGTCGACGATGATGTGCTAACTGGAGATCTACCAGGATTCAAAACTTATGATGATTTCAAAAACACCTGGTACTATGAATGGAATGACCAAATACCATGGGTTTGGGATAAACCATGGGAATTTGAGCATATTGATTACACTTGTAAACCTTTCGTTTTCAAGGATGGAAGTAGTAAATGGCCAACCTGTGATTATAAGAGTGACAGAACCTGCAATGGGGGAAGTATAATTGGGATGAAACGAGTTGGAAACGATGTAACCTTTGAAGACTATGAGTGGTATGATAATGTTGAAGACTGCCCACAAAAAGCGGAGGCTTTGCAAGAAAAGGGTAGGATCGAATACTTGAAAGAGCTAAAGGGAACATCGAATACTACTTTCTGGGAGTGGGTGCATGGACAATTTGATGATTATACTAAGCTTAGTCGACGCTTGCAATGGGAATTGAAAAATGAGTGGGATGAGATTCAAGATTATTATCAATCCTTTAACGTGGTTAATTATGATCCCTGTGCTAATAACGATGAGTCGCGAGAAGAATTGATTGATGAACTTGATGACTATTTGAATAAGGATCCTTATTTCGAGTTTGTTGATAAAAACGAAAAAGAATTCACCAAGAGAAAATGTCGACTACTTGGGATCCCTTATAATGAGCCACCCATGATTGTTTCTGAAAAATTTAAAATCATCAAATATTCTTTGGGACCTGATGAAGAATATGTTGCGATAAAGACCAAAAAGTTTGTTAGATCAAGTCGCACGGAAGAAAATGTTGCGGAGCTGTACGGGAACATCTTTCGGATGAAAGAAGAAGGATGGCTCGTAACAAGAACAAAATAAAGAGCTGAACGTGAGTCTAACTTGAAGACTCTGGAATAAAGACAAGTGCTGACCGGGAGACAACCCGGAAAATTTTTACTATTCTGTTCTGTGTCGAGTCAGTCAGGCCCGCAGAGGATACGGCGCATCTCAATCCCAAGATGCGACGCATCTCCTGCACTGGTCATATCTTATTTTATTTTCTGCATTTTTATTTTTAACTTTAAAACTTTTTATCAGTTTATTTTAATGCGGCGCATCCCTGGTTAAGGATGCGATGCATCTTCTATTCTGATTCGTAATTATTCCAGGCTCGATACGGCGTATCTTCTTCCATAAGATACGGCGTATCGACTGACCTGATGATTTTCAGTTTTAATTTTTAAGTTTTATTTCTACTAACTACTAATGTATTATGCAAGTTTGAACCTTTCTTAACTTAGGTGTGTTTTTAAAGTCTTGGTGGTATTATAGATTCCTGCATTTCCTGTGGATACATCAATTACGAAGCTTAAACGTTCTCATCCACAAGAAGTTGATTTTTGCTCTTATACAAATAATGGAGGATCATACCGAGCAAATCTCAGGGGAGTTTTTCTGTTCTAATTCTTTTATTTTCCAGTTTTTAATCCTTGATACAAACAACGAGGACGTTGTTTAACTTAAGTGGGGGATTGGAGAATTAGAACACTTACTTGTCCTAAACTTTTTCAAAAAAAAATATATATATATATATATGCTTAAAATGTGCTTAATATATCAAAATTAAAAAATTTTAGCATGTTTTTGTTTAAGATCTAAGTTGCATAGCTGCACACATAACGTTATTTTCAAAAATTGTGATTTTTCAAAATTCACAAATTTATGAGTGTGCCGGTGACTTGTAAACTTTAGAACTTGGCTTGTATACTATTCGAGACCACCATAATGAGTATTATTTTTATAATTGGAATGACTTGTCTAAATTGGTAAATTTCTAGGATTACACCCAAATAGCCTTTATATGTTATGTGATATTAGCTAACTACACTGGTTAGTTAACCCCCGTATAAACCCTTTTGTTACTCTCATTTTTAGAGTAAGATACCCCTAGAAAAACACTCAGAGCCATTCCTTTCGTTTCTTACACCTTTGTTATAATGTTTCGTTACACCCTTACACCTTAGCCTACCCTGTAGATTAAAATCCGTGGTTGGTTAATTGCTTTAGGCAAAGTGTGTTTCCTTACATTACCTGTGTTCGCGTGTGTAATTCATTATCTATGGTTAGGTCGGGAAATTGCACAATGCAATTGGAGTGAAAGTAAATATTGTATATTTTGAGTTTTATTTTTCGTGTGTTTACTACTTTCACTATTACCGTTATTTCTGAAAGCATGAAAAGTATGGAAAAATTATCCAGAGTTATCGTTATAGTGATGTGGTGAAATTTTACACATCTATGTTTATGTTTCAAGTTAAAAAAAATAATATATATATATATATATATATATATATATATATATATATATATATATATATATATAGAAAAGAAAAAAAAAGAAGGAAGAGTTGGATGTTTGTTTTAACCAACTTATGTAAAGTTTCGTATTAAGTGGTCGATATCACCACTAGTTGTTGTATATTATATCTATGGATTGAATGGGAGTTGGACGTTATGGGAACGCCAACTAAAGGTTATTCTTTGATTAAGATCTTGTTGAGTATAATTCGTGTCTACCTAAAGCGTGTGTTTCAAGTGTTAAAGCGTGAGTTATTCTATGATATGAGTCTTATTCATGGGATGGTTGGGATAGTGATTAACCATACTTAGGATTTTAATTTATCTGTTTTGTTTATTTTTCATTTTACACCAATTTGTATCCCAAATATTATCCATACCCTATATTATTCTTTATCCAAACCTTTGATTTATTGAGATTAGGGATTTGAGCAATCTTAAGTATCGTAGTCGTGGATTCGGCTATGTATTTATCATTTTGTCGCCCTTTTTGATATAATATTATTGGTGAAGATTACTTGGTCCTATCTTTAGCCTATTCGAGTTAAGGATTTGAGCAATTGCAAGTATCGTGTTCGTGGATTCGATCATGTATTTGTGATTTTGTCGCCTTTTCTGGAATTTGAGATCGATAGAGATTAAGAAGAATGATTAACCCTTAAACCTCAAACCCTTTTTACCGCTTTAGACTTGTTATTCCTTGGCTTTAGTGGGGGAGATGCGTATACTTGCCAAGCTTATGATAGAATATTCGTCACGACTGGACAGTTAAACTATTAGATTTGCTTTTATCAGAATATTTTATTTTACTTCTAATTCGTTAAGTGTTTGGTTGTGTGATTATGACAAAAATGAATACATGCTTAAATATAAAAATAAATCCTAATATCTTTTAGGATACATTTTCATAAGATTAATTCTAAGGTTTACTTGGGGACAAGTAAAGTTCAAGTGGGGGGATATTTGATGAACTCAAATAAGTACATTTTATTACTATCATTTATCCTATTTATTTGACTTGTTTTATTATATTATCTGTGAGAATTGATACGTTAATGTTTACTTTTGTAATTCTCAGGTAAAAACAAGTATTATGTGAAACTTGGCGATTTTGGACTAATTATGGAGCAAAACAAGCAAGAAGTTAAGAGTCTACTGAAACGTACAAGATCAAGACCATTCTGCTCCAGATACGCCGCATCTTGCTTATTACATACGGCGCATCACTATCAAGATTTCACAAGATATTATCCAAGACGGCAAAGGACATGCGCCGCATCTAAGAATGGAGTTACGCCGCATCTTCTGGCGGTGTACAAATATTCTTGAATATATTAATCTTGGACCCCACGCGAAGTTAAGTCAATGCGCCGCATCTACTTATTAGATGCGCCGCATCTAACCCTCAGACAGAAACTATAAATACCCCAAGACCAGACGAATTTCGAGAGCCTAATACCGAAGAAGACCGAAGACCACAAAACCCTAGGACGAATTCAGACGAAGTAGCAGCACAAGACACACCTCGAACGAAGATACAAGAGCTGTGGGAAGGTCTTGCATGTATTCAATTCATTAAGTAGTTTTGTTTTATTGTATTAGTACACTTTAATTCATCAAGATTGATGGGCTTGTGTAATGTGACAACGGAAAGATTGCACTCCCCTTAATATTGCTTTCCCATTAATTAAAGTTTATATGTTGATGTCTTTGGTGACTTTTATTAGTGCATTGATAACCTCTGTGTCTAGCTGAGCGTTGATCGGGTCGCCATGCCTCTGCCCTCGCCTATTTATTTTATTACCTATGCATTCTATCGTCTGTAGAAAAGTAGGAAGAAAAGGTAAATAGGATAGTCATAAGTAATCATTAAGGGTTTACTCGCCGATAAGATTAGAACCAACGAGAAAGGACTTAATCTCGGTGCGTTGCATCGAACTATACACTTCATATAAAACTAGCAATAAAACAAGTGACAAGCTACTTAACTATCAGGACAGGTCTTCTTATTGTCTCGAGTATTTATCTGTGTACGTGTGTGCTAATCGCTGATTCATGCCTATTAGTTTAGTTTACCTTTAATCGTAACCAAATCGTGCCAGTCTCTCAGGCTGAACCCCCTTACGTTAGATTAGGTTGTATAGCTAACTTAAGATATTAAAATACTGATTAGGATAACTAGATAATACGTTCCACTCTTAGTGATCGACACTCTACTTACCATTATATTCATACTGACCGGGTACACTGCTCGTTAAAGTGTGTGTGTTATTGATAAGTCGGCTAAATATAAATTTAAAACTTGAATACTGCTAAAACCACAACGACATACCGTGGGTATAAATTAGAGCACTACGCACGCACGCATCATGGTACGTTACACCTAACTACCATATCAGTGGTCGAGGTAATTTCAAACTTATTTGTTTCGCTTGCATTGATTAATGGTTCACATAGTTGGAAATAAAAAAAGACTGTTTGGGATTGCTTATTAAAAGTGGCCATTGTCTTTTAAAATGGGCTGTTTGGAATTGCAGATTCCAAACTACTTTTTTAAGTGACATATCATCAAATAAGCAGTTTGGATGCGCAGTCCCAAAGAGCCTCAACATAGCGTATATGTTATATTGAACCGTAATGATCAGATTTGATGATCAATCCCAAACACCGCCTTTTTATGAGTTGGTCCTTGATATGTTTTACACATTGTTCTTGATGTAAAAACTACAGTCGGCCGAGTATTCAGTTTCTTTAATGCATTGGGTACCATAGCTTTTGCATACGCTGGTCATAATGAAGTTGCTCAGCCCTTAATAATAAGCACAATTGTATTAGGTGTCATGGAAATTACTACAGTTCCTGAAGTATCAGCTGACATGGCCACAGCAATACCCTCGGATATCCAAGAAGGTAGGCTTTATGCCTTTCGTATCACAACGATTGAAAATAGTTTCTAATGGTGTGTATTCTTTTTAAAGTTGTGTGAATGTAGATTAAAGCTTATCAGACTTTCTATTCTTAAGTTAGATGGATAGTCTTTTGGTAATGTCGCATTAGAAATGATATGTCTTATTATTCAGTATATATTGATACATATTTTGTAATGATATGTTCTATTTAGATGTTATTGTTACAAGGAAAGAAACTGTTTGTTTGACAGGTAACTAACGAAGGTGAAGACGAGTGTGGATTGTAACGCCACGAGGTATAATATTTTTTATTTTGGCTTTTGTTGTGAAATCAACTACTTTGTGCGAAAATGTTAGTTTGTCTGCTGTAGTTTGTTTAAGCTTATTATTGCACTTATCAGGTAATTTGACTTGGCCTAAATTTCATGACTTCTTTTTTTGTATCAGTATATCATTGGTAAAAGATTTGTTAGTCTTTTTGGATTCATTGATACCAAACAGCTCAGGCATGCCAAAATCTGATATTTTTGGCTTCAGGTGACTATCTACCAAAATGTTACTGGCTTTTAGATCTCTATGGTCACCCGAGCCTTGAAAACTTATGAAGATATAGAAGTCCTAGAGCAATGGCGTCAATGGTTACAAACCGATCATTCCAATCCAGTAGACCTCTCCTCCTAGGATCTAATAAGAAATGAATAGCAGCAACCAAAGAAAATACCAGGTTACAGAATATATGAAGTCTTAAACTATTATAGACGTGTCTCCGCCATTGCAGCAACAACGTTTGGAATTTCTTGCCTTTTTATGAATTATTAAGATAGAAAATATTTGGTAGATGGTTAGAGATGTCACAAAATGTACATCAACTGAAGTTAAAGGTCTTGAAGCAGGTCTTCGTAACACTAAATCAAGACAGGTCTTCGTAACACTAATAGTAGCAACTTTTGCACTAGAAATTTCAGCAAACCATGAAGAAGTCAGTTGACAAGTCTCAAGGACTAAACCTGTATGTGAAGAATCTAGATGACACCGTCTCTGATGAAAGCCTTAGGGAATTTTTTGGCCCTTATGGCACTATCACTTCCTGCAAGGTGATGCGAGATCCTAATGGAACAAGCAAAGGTTCAGGGTTTGTTTCATTCTCAACTTCTGAGGAAGCGTCTAGAGCATTCTCTGAAATGAATACCAGAAGGTCTCTTGGTTATGGTTATATTAACTATGTTAATCCTCAAGATGCTGCAAGGGCCATAGAAGTGCTGAACTTCACTCCACTGAAAGGAAAGTCGATCAGGATCATGTATTCTCATCGAGATCCAAGTGTCCGCAAAAGTGGTTCTGGAAACATCTTTATCAAGAAGCTGGACAAAGCAATTGACCAGAAAGCTCTGCATGACATCTTCTCCATATTTTGGAATATCCTCTCTTGCAAGATTGCTTTTAAGGTTTTTAAGGAAATTGGGGCCTACCCAGATGCCGAAAAGGCGAAAGACTCGGTTACAAATTTGTGTTTGTATTTTATTTCCTACGTTTTGTTTTGCGTGCTCACCCACTTACTATATTATCTCTTTTATAGATCTTTAGAAAGATGGAACTGGCACTGTGGCTGAAGGTCATAGATTCAGCCTTCGTAGTATAAAGGTACCTTCAATATTCATGATTTTCATACCATTGATAGCTTAAGTATGATACTGAATTTATTGTAAAAAAATGTTTAAAAAAAAAAAGCCTTTGCTCTTTCCTGTATGCTGGTGATGTATTGAACTGTAGGTGTAACACCTCGACTTTTGACCTTTTCGATTGTTGTAGAGGATGGAAAGTTT
The DNA here is from genome assembly GCA_021014915.2 of Artemisia tridentata subsp. tridentata. NCBI lineage: Eukaryota > Viridiplantae > Streptophyta > Magnoliopsida > Asterales > Asteraceae > Artemisia > Artemisia tridentata. Next base: position 217,796,656 of record CP139503.1, read on the forward strand.
GTTGGTGATGCTGAAGTGGAAGAATTTTGGAACTTTTTTGGTGGTTATGCTCCCATTCCAAAGGATCCAACTTCAGATCAACAACAGCCTCAAACTTTAGCCGTTACATTATTTTGGTGAGTTGCTCCCAAACGGTGCATAAATTGTTCTGGAATTTGTTGAACTCTTAATTTGTTGTGATTTGTGTTTTCTATTATAATGGGTTATCATTTTAACTACAATAGGATAACACTTCAACGAAAGTTCACTCAAAGTGGGAATGGTAGGTTGAAAAGGTCGATGCTTGAATCAAATAAATGCTACTTGCTGGATGGTGATATTCAAATTTTTGTGTGGATGGGAAAAACCACCTCAATAACAGAACGAAAGAAATCTATCTTAGCAACAGAGGTAGTTTTTGTGTGTGTGCGCTTATTTATGGATACTTGGTCTCATAGGTTGCTATAGGGCGGGTTGGGTAACACGTCAAAAGTGGGTTGGTTGACGCATCAACACTTTAGGATGTATTGAACTGCAGGTGTAAAGCATTCACAGGTTTCACTGGTATGTGCAGTGGACAACCTTCGTCTTAGGTATTTTTTTTGCCTGATTTGATTATATATTATTTTAGATACTGTAGACCCAACAGATTGTGAGCTTTTCAATTGTCATTTTTGAGTTTATTGAGTTTATTGAAATCTTATTAAAAAAGCTGCAATCAGATGCTTATAATTTGTCTTTACATGTTGTAAAACAGTTTGCAGCTCCACTACTTATATATTATTGTAGATACAACAGAAGTTTCTATACTACACATGAGCAATATTTTTTATTTTGGCTTTTGTTGCGAAATCGACTACTTTGTGCGAAAATGTTAGTTTGTCTGCTGTAGTTTGTTTAAGCTTATTTTTGCACTTATCAGGTAATTTGACTTGGCCTAAATTTCATGACTTCATTTTTTGTATCAGTATATTATTACTTAGTACTTATTACTTATTGTTGCTTCTTTGACAGTGGTACGTAGTTAGTACTTATTACTTATTGTCAGTCCGACAAATTTTTTATTGATAGTAGCAAATACACATGAAGCAAAAAGACCCCAGGTAATCAAGCTAACAAAATTTCCCCTTTCGTATACTAGATTGCTACTGTATTTTGGGTATCCGTAGGCCTTCATTTCTAAGTTTTTTTAAGTACGTAATGATGTTTCTACTAATAGTTTCTTGAAGCGACATATTTGCATCTAAATGAATCACTCACTGGAAATTTGTTGGCAATACAAAAGTCATAATACCAATGTAGTTACTTTTTTTGGATTCACAAATGTGCAATTTAAATTGAAGAAACTACTTTCAATAAGTATAAAAACTTAACTGATCTTATGCATAACACTTAACAAAGGATTTAATCATGCGTTGGGGACATTTACCGCTTCCGGACTTGAATTATCTTTTGCCCAACTATCTCTATGTGCAGGAGAATAGCAATAAGATTATGATACTTTGCATTGCTGCATACTTATACAAGTAAGTTATTCCTCATTCCTTATGGCTTAACTTAAAAGCATTATGTATATTGAGGTAAAATATTAAAGTGAGGTATTGATACTACGACCAAGTATAGCTAAAATATTTTGTTTCTTGCAGTATATTAAAGTTAATTTGGCATGGTCAAGATACAACTTGGATGTTCTTTTTTGTACTTCTATGGTTATGTGACTCTTCTCATATATATCTAAATACTTGATGTACGCTATATGTCGGAATTACAAATTTTGTAGTCATGGAAACATACTTCACATTATGTAGTTGTCTATGCAATATGACCGCCAAATTTTATCTTATATGCAATTTATTTTATCTTATATGCAATTTATAACGGACTTACTGAAACTTCTGATAAATTTGACCCAACTTCACACGTGCATTTATTAATATTATACAACTGTTTATTTTAATTACTTTTCAGCCATTTAAAACATTAGCCGAAAAACAGGCACGCCCGCAACGCGGCGTCAGTCGCCTATCTCGTATGTTAATAAGTCAATTTGTACGTTTCGACATTTAACACATAATCCCAAATAGCTTAGAAAAGTCATTTTGGTTTTATAATAAAATTCATTTGATATAAAGACATTAGTTTGGAGAGTTCTATAAATTTCGGCACGACGCGTCCGTTTATACACCATTCCCAAGTCATCGAGACACGTTGTCTTATTGTATATTTGTTGCTAATCAAATTTAATAGAAAATTAATAAAAGACATTTAATAAAATTAATCTCCTCAAAAAAAAATTAAATAAAAAATTAATAAAAGGTATTCATTGAATATTAGACATTATTTGTTTATTGTATATTTGTTGTGAATAAAATATATTAAATTCATCTTGAGTCTAATATATTGTATTTGTTTTAAGTCCAATAAATCCATGTTTGTCCAATGTCCAAGGTCAAGTCAATATCCGTGTATCAATGTCCGATAAATATTCATATTGTCCAAATCCAAATGTAACAATCCAAAAGTAACAGAAACGTACCACGAAACACAAAGTCAAAACAATTAAAATACGTTAGTCCGATAATTCAATGACCCGAAATATAAATATTAACACATAGTCATTCAACAAAACACAGAAAAACATTAGTATATATATTAAATGCCATTCTAAACGACGTAGTGTCGTGTACAGTACACCATTTGCTACAGTAACGGGCCGGTTTGGCCCGGCCCGGTTAAAACTAGCCCAAAATCAAGTTTCGCAAATTGGCAAAAAATACCCCTGAAGTTGACGCATCTTTGCGAAAGTAGTCCTTTTTCAAAAAAAAAAAAATCCCCCAAAATCAACTTTCGAAAATTGGCAACAAATACCCCTGAATCTGTCGCCTCTTTGCAAAAGTAGTCCTTTTTCCAAAAAAAAATCCCAAAAAAGGGCGAAAAATACCCTCAAAATTCGCGGTTCTTTGCAAAATGGGTCTTTTTTTTTTTTAAACGTAAATTAAGGCTAAGATCACTGCCCTGCCGCAACGCGTCTATCGCAACGCTGTTATCCGTAGCCGACCTCTTACATCAATATTCTGTCTTAAAATCTTAATTAACTTTTTTGTCAAATACAGCGCCCCGCCGCAACGCGGCGCACCGGCGCCCTACTCGTTTAATTTTAACTCAAGTAGGCTTAGTCCAATGTTAAACAAACAAACACCCTTTTATATGTTGGGCTTTGTGGCTCAAGAAACAAACAGACCTACACTCACACTAACACAACAAACGAATACTTACACACTTGTGAAAACAAAAATGAAATACACCTTTCATTACTTTTTGTTGAACCGAAATAACATTCAACCCTTCGAGGCTTCGACACCCTTGTGGTGACGTTGAGTCGAGACACAAGCCAAGTACCAACATTCTGGTCTTTTCCGTTAAACCAACAAGCACGCAACACATTCTTAGCCACACTTTGTGGTTTCTCTTAGATTCAAACACAACCAACACGCAACCATACCAACAATCTTTATAATCGGACTCATGAACAATAAATAAAAAAGAACTACTAAAGGAGCAAAGTAAAACCGAGTCTCAAAAAAATTAAATAAGCAAAACGAAACCAACCCATGACCCGATTCAAACTAACACCACACACAAGCTTAAACAACACATTAAATGAATAAAACTCAATCTATAACAACTACGACAACATCAATAGTAGCACAAATCATTCGAATCCAAACTAAATCCGAGACAAACCGGGTATGACCCAATCCGAAGTAAAACCGAATCAACAAACACCTCTTTTAATGATTAAAACCACACGAGACTTATTCAAAAAAAGATGTTTTTAAATTCATTTTAGTCCACGAAAAATATAACTCGTTTTATAATCGGCTTTAAATGAAAACAATAATGAAACATGGTTTTGGTGCTTTGTGACATACCATGAACGTGAGAGAAAGAAAGACGAGAGGATGAGGAGATAAACACATGAATCAAACACGAACCCTTGTCTTCAAACGGCGGTGGAATAGTGGTATGGTGGCTGGAAGGTTGGTCGGAGATGGGGCGGCTGGAAACCCTAGAAAGGGAGAAGTGGAGGTGGGATGTTATGATAAGAGATACCCTAAATGGGTTCTTTTATAAAAATTACAGGGGCCATTCTTGCCAACATGAAAGATCAGGGTAGGCGGGGTATAATTAACGCCAGGGACCATAACTGTAATTTCTGCTATCTTTTGGAATTTCATGAATCGGGGCTCGTTTAGGTTAGCAAACGATAGATTCAAGACACGGGAATTAAGCCAACGCGCTCAGAATAATATTTCTGATAAAAACAACTATATATACGCCTAGTATCTCAAAATTAATACCAAAGTAAAATTAAATCGTCGGTTGTGCCAGTACGCGTTGTACACGATTTCCTCGTTTCGCGAGATAACTTCACGTTTTTAAACCAAATGATTTCAGAAAAGTTCGTATATGAAAAACAGATGATAATTCCTTATAAAAATACATCTGGAAAATTACGGGGTATTACAGTGGGTTCCGCTTCGGTCACCACGGATAATCAAGGTTTCACCATTGTGAGGGATATGAACAACTCGTTCACCACAGATGATACTCGCCTGATGCTTGGACAACCAATCCATACCAATGATCACGTCAAAACTACCGAGTTCAATGGGCATAAGGTCGATATTAAACGGTTGATCTAGAAGGGTTAGGGTACAGTCTTGGATTATGGTGCATGTGTTTACTATGTTGCCATTAGCTAGCTCGATGCTATAACTAGTGTTTAGGGCGGTCGGGGTGATATCAAGTAAGGGTACAATTCCAGTAGATACAAAGCTTATTTCAGCACCAGAATCAAATAAGACTTTAACACGATGATTGTTGAGTAGAAACGTACCAGTAACCACGTTCGGGTCTTGTTGTGGCTCTCCATTGCCCATCACATATGCTCTACCACGAGCGCCTTCCGCTTGCTGTCTTTTGTTCTTAGGGCGATGGTTCTTGTAGTGTCCACGCTCTCCACATCCAAAACAAGTCACCACAGGCTGCAAGTTACTCCCAGTAGCTACAGTCCTGCTCCTACAGTGCTTAGCAATATGTCCCACTTTCTGACAATTCTTACATTTAGCTGACTGATGCTGCTTACACTTGTCACAAAATGGATGATTCCCAGCATAACCTCTGCCTTGTGCTGGTGCAGCTACATAAGCCTTGATGACCTCTTGCCTTCTGTTCTGTTGGTGGTGATGGTTATTGTTACGGTACTGATGGTTTTTGTTGTTGTGGTTACGGTTGTTACGGTTGTTGTTCCTTTTGTTGTCGTCCCACTTTCGTTTGTTATCATTGTTGTTACTCATCTGAACAGTACCGTTTTTTATCCCTTGATCCAAAAGTCTCTGAGCTATCCCGATGGCCTCATCCAGTGTCCGAGGGTTATATGACATCACGATTCCGTCGATGCTAGACGGCAGTCCTCTAATAAAGTTTTCCAACAAAGTCTCATTATCCGGAACCATGTGGGGGCACAAAACCTTCAACTCTTGAAACCGGCGAACATAGGTAGCGAGATTTCCCTTCACAGCCAAGTAGTAAAACTCAGTTTCCAACCTCTTCACATCACTACGGGTACAATACTTCTTAACCATTTCCTTTTTTAACTCTTCCCACAGAGTACTGTAAGCATTCCCTAGTCCAAGTTGCTGAGCATGGGAATTCCACCAAGACAAATCATTCCACACAAGTGTTGTGGAACGTTTATGTTTATTGTTCTTGATTGAGATATTTATGTATTGGATGTGTTTAGCATGCGGAATCTACTACAACACACTTTAAAAGAACAACAAGGTGGTGAGTTTAAGTAAATGTGTGAATGCAATGAACAAAGAACACAACTTTGGTTAACACAAAACGATTCAATATTATTGATGAAATAATACGGATGATCTAAATATCACCAGGATTACAAAGTAATCTTGAATCTAAGATTGCAAAAGGATTTGTGATTTGAAGTAACTAGGTTACTTGAGAGATAGTTTGTTTTTGGTTAGTTGGTTCGTAAAGATGCATGCATGAAGTAGTGACTAAGATATCCTTTTATAAGATAAGGATATCTTATTACATGTTGTCAAGTGGAAGAGTATTATACTATACTTTGACTATATTTGCGCCTACAATTAAATACAACTACCCATGTACAACTCTGATAATATTCCTCTGTCAACACACAAGACTAATCTACTTCTACATAACGTATAACAATGTACAAAGACTAATAATTCAACTAAATATCTATTACAAAATATCTAATCGACTTGACATAAGCTTGGCAGGCTCTTCATCAACCAGCAGTACCTTCTACCCAGAAGGTACTGGTAGAACATCTTTATACTTGTTCAAAATCAACTAGCAGGCTCTTCACACCATTGGCAGGCTCTTTGACTTTGATCATTTTATTCCCAACAATCCTCCCCTAAACTTGTTATTTCCATTAAAATACACAAGTTTCTGATGAATAAAATACATACCTTGAGGATTTGAGGGAACTCTTCCAAAAACCTTTACTTTCTATCCTTCCTTTTTCTTTCACATTGTTCAAATATGCTCCTTAGCAAACTTTGAACAATTTCTGAGTTCTCATCATCTTTGTCACACCTTAATCTCTTGGAGATCATAGTTGAGAGCACTTCATAACTAAGTGGATACTCTTTCTCAGCCAACATGAAGAGTTCAATCCCACTTGATGTGTACAAATGATGAATACTGCAATGACTTAAGAATTCCCAGGTTGTAGTGGGATCATAATATGGAAACTTCCAATAATCATCTTTGGGATCAGGATCATACATCCTATTGAATTCAACCCATAATTCCTGTTCCTTAACATCATTGCTAGTATTTGTGGCTAACCTAATCTGCACTAGATTCCACAATTCTTCTAAATCTGCTCTGTCAGATGCTCTAACTAGATTTTCAAAATTCTTAAAGATAGCAGACTGTCCCCCAACCCTTGATATTTTCCATGACTTACCAAATCTATCATGGTGTATTTCCCAATCAATTATAGGGTGTCTAGACCTAATTGGATCAGCATGTATGATAGTAGGCAAAGTAATCAACATTTTACTTACTTGCTCTGTGTCCAATTTTGCTACTTCTTTCTTCTGAGCATCTTCCTTCTTCTTTGAAGACCTTTCTTGTGTGTGTTCAGGAGGAGTGCAGTGGTTCTTCTTGTATGCTTCAATGTATAGATGCTGCAACTCTTCAAATGATTTTCTTTTGAGTTGATGATCCTTCCAATTTGCTGACCCTTTCAGATATAATTTGAAGAACTTCATCTGCTCTTTCTGATCATGTGGCAGTTTAAACCCTTTCTCCTTATACTGCATGATCTGCTGAAATACATCATTTAAGGCTTCTTCTCTATACTTTTTGGTGATGAATTCTTCAAGCTTGGCTGTCTTCTCTTCTACACTGAGAGACTCATCATCCACATACACAGAAGCTTGACCTCTTACAATTGGATCAATAGAGATAATCCATTGTAGTTGTGCATCAAATATTTGTGCAGCTTGAGAATCAAGAAGAGCTTGAGCAGCATCTTCAGCATCTTTCTGCTCTTTCATTACTTCAAGAATTCTTGAAGCTTCTCTAGCTTTTAGCTCTTCTTCTTGAACTCTTTTGGCCTCTTCTTCTCCTAAAGCCATCTGAATTTGCTGAGTTCTCTTCAACTTCTTGGACTTTGGCTCATCTTCAATCAGAATACCTTTGCCCTTATCCTTTGGAGTTTGATCTTGTGATGGAGCAGAAGATTGCTCATCAGCAGCATAAATCCTCCCCTGAACAAACAAATTCCCTTGAGGCTCTAGATTCCTCTTTCTCTTGTATACTTTCTCAGCAGACCCTTTATACCCCATAGCCAATAGCCTTTCTCTCCTAGCAGACTCTTCTTCTGCTCTAACAGGCTCTTGCTCTGGCCTAGCAGGCTCTTGCCCTGCTCCAACAGGCTCTTCATCATAAACTTGAGTTCCATCATGGAATTCAAATTGAGCCTCTTCCTCATCTTCAGAACTATCCTTCCTCCCCTTTTTGGAAGAGTGGCCTATCCTATCATCATCTGACTGTGAAGAACTTGATAAAACAACCTTTGCAGATCTGTTACCCTTCAACTTCTTCACTTCACCTTCCAATATCTTAACCCTCTTGACCAATTTGATGTTGATCTTAGAAAACTTCTCATTTTGACTTTTAAGAGCATTCTCTAAGAACTTCACCTTGTCTTTCAGTTCTTGCATTGTCTGAGGTGATTGGGTTTGTGATACATGATGTGATGATTGTGGTGGTGTTTCTGATGGTACTGGAGATGGTATTGGAGATGGTGAATTCGATGTGAATGGTGAAATGTACCATGTGAAGAACTAATGATTGTGTTTCAGCAGATGGTGTTGGTTCTTCTGGATGTTGTGGTACCATTTCATCAAAAAGTGGAATTTCCTCCCCTCTAAAACCAATTCTCATATTTGAAAATACTTTGTGAGAAAGTTTTGGTGTATCATAAATTGAGTCTGTGGGAAGTAACAAATGTTTCAATTTTGCAATGATGCATCCAATAAATCTTGGATACATCAGAAACTTTGTTTTACTTTTCACATTGGTTATCAACCCTTCAAAAATATGTTTAGAAAAATTGTATTTTCTGTTTGTAGCTAAGCAAATGAGAGCAGAAGCCATGTTGCCACTAAATTGCTCCCAAGAGGTTTTCTTCTGGCTCAAACAGTGAAGGATTGTGTGAATCAAAAATCTCCATTGTGGAGTAAGATGCTTTTTCAGAAAAGTGAGTTTGTTAGACTCAGCATGATACCCCATTCTTTGTAAATTTTCAAAAATTTCAGTATCTGGTAACTGACTAATACCATCAGAATCATCCAAATGAAGATGTCTTCTTATGGATGACTCAGTAAGAGTCAAATGTTTACCATCCACTTTGGCCTTAATTCTTTGTTCCCCATTTTCAGAAGTTTTAATTTTAGCTGATTGCCAAAATTGTAAAATTTGATTTTCATAAATAGTGGGATTGACTAGCAAAGCAAACCTGATGTAGGAGTTGTTTAAAAAGTCCACTACTTGATGAAATGAGGCATTATCCTCTGACTTCTCCAAAAATGATAACTGATTGTGACGTTGGACAAAATCTAGAACAACTGTGGAAGCCATAATGAAAATTTTGAATATGATGGTGGGATTTGTTGGTAGTACTGGTAGAAGATGAAAGGTGTGTGTGAATTATGATAATGACTGATGAAAGAAGATATGAGAGAATTACTTTTAACCGACAATAAGAAAGATTATAATAAGTAAATGAAAGGGCGGTTAAAAAGATCTTTTATATGTGAAATATAATATAATATAATCATCAGTAATTTACATAACTACCCCAACGGCTAATTTTAACTACCAGGCCTAAAGGCTAAAACTTTTTCTGACAGGCTCAACGGCTATATAGCAGTACCTTTTTATACTAGCAGTACCAATTTTGAACTACCAGTACCTTTGAAAGTTTTATAAAAATCCCTTATAGTTTTTAGCAAACTACCAGCTATCAACGGATTTGAGTTGTCTTTACCAAAAGCCGTTTGCTTAAGGACTAGCTAACTATTTACAATTAAGTATGGTTAGTTAACAACCATATAGTTTTTGGTAAACTATCAACCATCAACGGATTTGAGTTGTCTTTACCAAAAGCCGTTTGCTTAAGGACTAGCCAACTCTTAAGTTTGTAAAAACTTGGTGAGCTGAATACCAAAAGCCATGATGGCCCAAAGATGGTGCAATTTCCTTGGATGGAGGAAATTTAAAACAGGCAATGATGCTGTGTATCTTGGATGATTGGTTCAACAAGTGAAATCATCTAATAGCATGCCTTTGAGTTGAAACTTTTCTTAGTTTGATCTAGATAGAACTTTCTCCTTGAGAAATGCTTCATCCCTTCTAGATATATGATCTAACTCTCTCTTTTTCCAACTCTGCATCATCTTGTATGCTCTTGTCTTTTCTTTCATAAATTAGTCTTTCTTCCATTCTGGGCTATTAATTCCTCCCCTGAGATTGTTATCTCTCCTGAAATGAATATAACTTTTGTTGCCCCTTTTTGCTTGGAAGAACTCTTGTTTTGTTATTAACCTGAAATGTGTTAGTTGCAAACCAAAAGAACAAAATGCAAAGCATTTGATCTATAGTATTTTTAAACATTCAAGCCTTTATATGAACAAAACATAGCAATTTTGTATCAACAGGACCAATTATGAACTAACAGGACCTTATGACCAACTAGCAGTACCATGTTTAAAATCTAATACTAGTTAATTTTATGAACAAAAACATATGATTTTCAAAGATTTATCATTCCAATACCTCCTACAAGATATTTGAATCTACCTAAATCAAAAGCTTTGGTGAGAAGGTCTGCATAATTCTTTTCAGAATCAATTTTAACTACTTGAATTAACCTCTTCTCATTGCAATCCCTTATGAAATGGTGTCTGATTTCAATATGTTTTGTTTTTGAGTGTTGAACTGGGTTTTTAATGATACAAATAGTACTGCTATTGTCAATATAAATAATGGTGTTAAGAAAATTGTACCCATAGTCAAGCATTTGATTTTGGATCCAAAGAACTTGCCCACAACAACTTGCACCAGCAACATATTCTGCTTCAGTTGTAGAATTGGCCACCATTGTTTGTTTCTTGCATTGCCAAGAGATGAGTCTGCAACCAAGAAATTGACATCCACCAGTTGTGGATTTTCTGTCTAGAGTTGCACCAGCATAGTCACTATCCGAATAAGCCACCAATTCAAAAGATGATTCCCTTGGATACCAAAGACCCAACCTAGGTTGACCCTTAAGATATCTAAAGATTCTTTTGACTGCTGTGAGATGAGAGATTTTGGGATGTATTTGAAACCTTGCACATACACATACTGAGAACATGATATCTGGTCTTGATGATGTAAGATACATCAAAGACCCAATCATAGATCTATAATTGTGCAAATCCATATCTTCTCCTTCAGCATCCTTGAGTAGCCCTTTGTCTGGATCCATTGGTGTACTTGCAACCTTAGAATCAGCAAAATTAAATTTCCTTAAGATCTCTGCTACATACTTATCTTGGCTGATAAATATGCCTTCTTTGGATTGTTTCACTTGGAGACCTAAAAAGAAAGTAAGTTCCCCCATGGAACTCATTTCAAACTTACTGTGCATAAGTTTTTCAAATTCTACACACAAGTCTTGGTTTGTTGATCCAAAGATTATGTCATCAACATAAATCTGCACTAGCAGGATGTCTTTCTTTGTTCTTTTGATAAACAAAGTGGGATCAATCCTGCCTCTTTGGAATCCACTTTCTAGTAGAAAACAAGCCAATGTTTCATACCATGCCCTAGGAGCTTGGTGTAAACCATACAAAGCCTTGGTAACTTTGTAAACTTTGTCTGGATACTCTGCATCAATGAAGCCTGGAGGTTGAGATACATATACTGGTTCTTCAATCTCACCATATAAAAATGCACTCTTAACATCCATTTGATAGACAGTGAAGCCTATGAATGAAGCATAGGCCAAGAATAGCCTAATTGCTTCAAGTCTTGCAACTGGAGCAAACACTTCTTCATAATCTACCCCTTCTTCTTGAGTATATCCCTGTGCTACCAATCTAGCCTTGTTTCTGATCACTATACCCCTTTCATCTTTCTTGTTTCTGAACACCCATTTGGTTCCAATTGCCCTATGACCTCTAGGCAAATCAACCAATATCCAAACCTTCTGAATCTTGAATTGGAGAAGCTCTTCTTGCATTGCTTCCACCCAACTTGCATCATCTAAAGCTTTGTTTATGTTTTTGGGTTCAGCCTGAGATAGAAAACATGAAAACAGGCATATATTGGAAGTATCATTCTTCTTTTCTTTATAAATAGAGGAGATAAACCCTTCTTCATCTGAAGATAAGACTTGAGATAAACCAACTTGAGATCTTGTTCTAACACCAGAAGTTATGCTTCCAATCACATCATCAGTTGAGTGATCTTTGAGAATTCTAGTGTTTGGAGTTTTAGGAACTTCATATGTAGTTGGAAGATTGCTAATCCCAACTTCTTCTTGAAAAGAATCATCTATTTGAACATTCAATGGCTCAGCAGTACCAATACTTGAACTAGCAGGACCATCTGAAGAACTGGCAGTACCATTGTCATTAGCACCACTTTCTTGATTCTCTTGATTCTGAGTTCCTTGATCTTCTTCATTGCCTTCTTTTCTTGTGTTGGAAGGTCCTTCTTGACTTGAAGATAGATCCATACTTTTCCAAATTGGCATCCAGATGTAATCTTGATCTTTGGAAGTGTCAACATTGTCTTCAGAACCTGCATTATCATTAGTATTTGTACCTGAAACAGGCACATAATTCATAGATTCTGAAAGCCTATCAACATCAAACATCCAATCTGGTCCAACTCCTTTCACATTTGTTAGTTTCTCTTGAAACTATATGTGAAGATTCTCTTCTACTAGCCTAGTGCAAGTGTTAAACACTCTATAGGCCTTACTTTGCAAGGAATACCCTATCAAAAAGCCAACATCTGCTTTTCCATCAAATTTGCCTAAATGATCTTTGGTATTGAGAATAGTGACATGACAACCAAAAGGTCTCATAAAACTTAAAGATGGTTTTCTACCAAAGAAAAGTTCATAAGGTGTTTTTCTATGTGGTTTTGTCACAAGAACCCTGTTTTGTACATAACAAGCAGTACCAACTGCTTCAGCCCAAAATGAAATAGGTAACTTAGAGTCTACTAACATAGTTCTAGCAGCCTCTATAAGTGTTCTATTCTTTCTTTCTGCTACTCCATTTTGCTGAGGTGTTCTAGCTACACTAAACTCTCTTTTTATGCCTTTTTCCTTGCAAAAGTCATCCATAACTCTATTCTTGAACTCTGTCCCATTGTCACTCCTGATGATTTTGACCTTCTTATCAGATTGATTTTCTATTTCAGTGATATAGGTTTTAAGTATCTCACTAGTTTCATGTTTAGATCTTAAGAAGAAAACCCATGAAAATCTGCTATAGTCATCAGTAACAACCAGACAATATTTCTTTCCATTCAAGCTGCACACATTAGTAGGACCAAAAAGATCCATATGAAGCATATGTAAAGCCTGAGTAATAGAGTTTTGGGTCTTGGGCTTACAAGAAGCTCTATGTTGTTTGCCTTTTAGACAATCAACACAGGATTGGTCGTTTTGGAAAATCTTTTTGGGTAAACCTCTTACCAAATCATATTTTGCAATAGTGTTGATTGTTTTAAAGTTTACATGACCAAGCCTTCTATGCCATAACATAGATTCATCCAATGAGGCCTTTGCTACCAAACAAGTTAAACCTTCCTTGGGATCAATATTCTTTAAATTGACACTATACATATTGTTCCTTTTTGGAATTTTAAGAAGGATTTGACTTTCATCAGGCATCTTAAAATCAGAAGAAAGAACCATACATTCATTGTCAGTAAATAGAACATTGTTCTTTTTGTCACACATTTGTGAGACACTAAGAAGATTAAACTGAAGTTCTTTTACAAAATACACATTTTCAAAATCTAGTTTACTGGTTTTGATAGTACCTTTACCAGTGATCTTTCCTTTTATTCCTCCCCCAAAGGTAACATATCCTCCATCAAATGTTTTGAAATCTGAGAGAAATGACATGTTGCCTGTCATGTGCCTTGAACATCCACTATCAACATATCCTTGATCTCCAATATCAGTTGAATGTTCCTGCACATGAATAAACATATTAGTTTCCTTGGGGTACCCAAGCCATGACAGACTTGGGTTTGCCTCTTGCATCAATAAAGTCAAACCTTTTCAGGATTGTTGATGCACCTTTTGATTGGATTGGTTTCCAAATCCAACATGCTGAGGACTTAACAGCACTTTCCCTTCTAATCCATTGTGTGGTCTTTGGTCTATCAGTACCATTTTTGGTAATACCAAATTTGGCAGTACCATTTGGTCTAGCAGGACCTTTTGGTCTAGCAGGACCTTTGGTTTTTGGTGTCCAAATTTTTGTTTTAACCACATTTTTCTTTTGAATAGGACTTTTCTCAACTTTTGGTACACTTTTGAAAGTGTTTCTTGTACCCTTATCAGTTGGTTTTGCAACAACAGGCTTATCTTGTCTAACAATATGTTTAACATTTGTGGTGTTAGACTTAACAAAACTTTTTCTGGGGTGAGTATCATTTGTTTTAGACTTTGATTTACTCCCAGAAACCCATTTATTACAATAAGCATGAAGATGATTAAAGCTACCACAATAATAACAAGCCTTATTAAACATAACAAAGTCATCACCTAATTGTTGTGACTTAAGGTTGTTCCAATTTCTTTGGCTTCCCCTAGGTTTGTTATTACAATTTTTACAACTTTCAACTGTCTTCAAAACAGCTTTAGCCTTAGCTTTAACTTCTACTTTCTTAGGACTGGTTGGTCCTACTTTGATTCCTTTAATAGGAATAGTCTGATCTTCATCATCATCAGATACCCAATCCTCAATAATTAGGACATCTGGTCTCTTATCAGTGAGCACCTTAGAGAGTGTGACATTCTTAGCACTCTCAGAAGGTTCACTTATCACTACAGGTTTAGCTAATGGTTTATTAACAAATTCATGTAAACCTGATGCAGCAAGATCACTACCTTGGGGACAAGGAATTCCTCTATAAGGAGGTGGACATTTATTGTATCCTATCCCTGATTTTATTCTCTTATTCAGCTGATTCTCTACTATGCTCCTAGTACACTCAGAAGCAATTTCCAATTTAGTAACAGTCAGTTGAATATTATCTCTAGCCAATGTCACTTTAGTGCACTCAGTCCTTAACATTTCAATTTCTGAATCTTTCAAAAATATCTGTCTATTAAGAGCACCTTTAGCATCAGAAAATGTGAGTTCATTTTCTCTATAGTGAATGATTTGTTTTTCTAGCTTGGACATACCACACTTATGGTCAAATAAGGCTTGATTGGTTTTTCTTTCTACTATTGTGAGTTCATCAAAACATTTTCTTAAAGTTTGCAATTCTTCAAAAGCTTCACATGTATTTGAACATTTAGAAATTTTTACCTCAGGGTTGGAGAATGCCATCAAAGCCAATTCATCAGAAGTTGACTCATCTTCACCCATGAAACTCCAATCAAAACCCATGCCATCTATAGCAACCATTGCTTTTGGCTCAGCAACCTCAACAACCTTACTCTTGCTTTCAAAGCTTCCTTTCTTCTCAAAGCTTCCTTTACTTCTGTTGTCAAACCCTCTACCTCTGTCATCCTGCCTCTTAGGTCTTCTACACTCTCTAGAGTAGTGACCTTTCATGTGGCAGTTGTAACACTCCACCTTTGACTTATCATAGCCAGCAGGCTCACTTCCATCTATCAGTATCTTCTTGCCAGTCCTCATCATCAACTGCTTAGCTCTAATGCTTAAAAGTGAAAGTTGCCACTTTATGTCCATCACTTCAAGATCATCAGGATGAATCTCTTGAAGGTCTTCAAATGTTAATACGGGCCCATTGTGTTGAGATGTAAGAAAAGCACACCCAATTGTTTCATCTAAAATGGATTTGGTACTACTAGAAGTACCAGCAGTACCAAAGGTTGTGTTGGCAGTACCTTCTTCTCTGCCACCTTTGTCTTCATTATCAACCTTTGAGATGTTTGGGGATGAAAAAAATGCCATATTTCCTGAGCTTGACCCAGTAGTCTTCTTTACTTTATGTTCTACAATTTTGAAATTGTTGTAGAGATCATTGAGACTCATCTGGTCAATATCTGACTTGTTCTTCCATACAATGACATGCATAGACCATTCTGAAGGTAAACTCCTAAGAAATTTAGAGTTTAGGTCTTCTTGAGTTATCATCACTTCATGGATGGCTAACTGACTTGCAAGCTTCTGAAGTCTATTGAACATACTGTCCAAAGACTCATTGGTTGTGGCTGTGAAGTTCTCAAATTGTTGTTTGAGAAGCGTTTTCTGTGTTTTCTTGGTAGCATCATTGCCACCAAACCTAGCCACAATAGCTTCAAAGAGGGTTTTGGCATCTTTGTATTTGTTAAAAATCAGAAGTTGATCATTTGGAATAGTCATCAGTAACATACTCCTTGCCTTGAGATCATTTTTCTTCTGAATTCTTTCATCTGCATTTGATGGTTGGTCTTGTATTCTTGTTACAAGAGCATCATTTACTGTTGATGTGGTGATTTGGGGTTTAAATGAATTTCCTTGTTCAATGATCTCCCAAAGTGCATAGTCCTGCACTTGAAAGTATTGTTCAACCCTTAGTCTCCACATTTCAAACTCGTTTTGCTTGAGTAATGGAAGTTTAGCTGCAACATTTGTTTGAATATGTTCAACATCCATTTTTCTTTTAAATTTGTAAATATCAAGCCTAGCTCTGATACCACTTGTGGAACGTTTATGTTTATTGTTCTTGATTGAGATATTTATGTATTGGATGTGTTTAGCATGCGGAATCTACTACAACACACTTTAAAAGAACAACAAGGTGGTGAGTTTAAGTAAATGTGTGAATGCAATGAACAAAGAACACAACTTTGGTTAACACAAAACGATTCAATATTATTGATGAAATAATACGGATGATCTAAATATCACCAGGATTACAAAGTAATCTTGAATCTAAGATTGTAAAAGGATTTGTGATTTGAAGTAACTAGGTTACTTGAGAGATAGTTTGTTTTTGGTTAGTTGGTTCGTAAAGATGCATGCATGAAGTAGTGACTAAGATATCCTTTTATAAGATAAGGATATCTTATTACATGTTGTCAAGTGGAAGAGTATTATACTATACTTTGACTATATTTGCGCCTACAATTAAATACAACTACCCATGTACAACTCTGATAATATTCCTCTGTCAACACACAAGACTAATCTACTTCTACATAACGTATAACAATGTACAAAGACTAATAATTCAACTAAATATCTATTACAAAATATCTAATCGACTTGACATAAGCTTGGCAGGCTCTTCATCAACCAGCAGTACCTTCTACCCAGAAGGTACTGGTAGAACATCTTTATACTTGTTCAAAATCAACTAGCAGGCTCTTCACACCATTGGCAGGCTCTTTGACTTTGATCATTTTATTCCCAACAAGTGTACCCGTTGCATACTTCACCTTGCAATCTTCAGCACAATTACTTCGCAAAAACGTGGACTTCATCTTCTCAAACCACTGAGTCAAACCAATAGCTCCTTCAGTCCCCTTAAATGTGATTGGATTGCAATTCATAAAGTACTTATAGGTGCAGAAACGGTTCTCATTAACGTTTCGTCCTCAAGTAGCTTCACTTGTCTGACTGCCAGTTCCTCCGCGTCCCGCAAGCGCTGCGGCCACGCTGTCTTCCACAAGCTTCTGAATGGCAGCCGGTGTCATCTTCTTAGGCGGCATAATTCTATCAATCGTTACAGGTGTACAACATAGTAAGTATCTGATTAATATCATAAAATCACAACACACACAAGAATAAATAACAAAACGATCACATCATAACATAGCATTCATCCAACATCATAAATAGTACATCACCATCATACATCATAGATTTCATACTTGTTACTAGGGGTGAGCATCGGGCCGAAACCGACCCGTCCCGACCCGAAATCGATCCATCCCGAAACCGAAATCATGGAAAACCCAAACCGTATCCCGAACCAAAATTACTCGGTTTTACTCAGTTCGGTTCGAGACGAGTTGGTTTTGGTAGGTTTTCTCGGTTTTGGTTGTGTTTTCTCCATTTTTGGCCCGAACCGATCCATCACGAAACCGAAATCCTAGAAAACCCAAACCGAGTACCGAACCGAGTATGTTCGGTTCGGTTTCGGGAAAGTCGGTATCGGTCGGTTTCACTCGATTTTCGGGATTCGGTCGGTTTTGCTTAGCCCTACTTGTTACAAGTCTTACAAGATATGCAAAACAATACAAGCTTCCTATAAATCTACTAACTAAGACTACTCAGTTTAGTAAGTACATGGTAAACAACTATTATGATACTAAACTACTATGATAAAAGACGGTCTCTCACTAACGTGCATCTCCATATGTGGCTAGAACATCAATACTGTAGCTGAAACGGAACCCTCCATCCTATCCCAATACACATGCCACTGTAGACCATGCAACTCAGCTCGCAACTCTTGAAGATCACTAGAGTGTAGACGTCTATCTATATCAGTGAAAATGGCTTGCATGTCCAACTTCATCACCGTCTTCTCAACCTCAGCCATCTTCTTCTCCAAAGCTGTAAGGCAAGTCTGCAACTCTGCCACTATCGCCTCAGTAGAACTCCATACTCCTCTGGTCTCTCCTAATCTGCTTTCGCAGCTCCATAACCTCAGTCTGACGTATACAAAAGCATCGAGACATAGACATATAGCGACTAGAACACCAACTGATATCATGTCGTAAACGACTCAACTCAGCCCTAAGCTCTAAGGGTGTAACTCGTGGTGCTGACGAAGACTCACCAACCTCAAAAGTAGACGGTGGACCAGACGTCCCATCTGTAGCGAGTGCATAACCCAGAGCATCTGACGTATCAGACTCGTAGGTAATGTCTGACACTACTGGCGAAGGGGGTAGAGGGAGAGCCTCCTGCTCCTCCTGCTCTGGATCCATATCATCATCATCATCATCATCCATATGCTCGGGACCCACCTCATCATCCTTCATCTCCGGGTCCTCCTCGTCATCGGTGTAAGTTGCATCAATAGGGTCCATATCCTCCTCAGGGATGTGTGGTGCGGGTGAAGGAATGAGGGGTGCAACTGGTAACTAGTCGGGCAAGGCGGGGGCACACATGATACTCTACAAAGAGTACCTTGAGTTAAAAATCCCGATCAAAGTTTAAAAGAAAATAGTTTTTATATATAAGGTGAAACAATAGTGAAGAAACCCCAAGTATATAATAGTATTAGAATATGTATAACATATAAAATAGATAAAGGAGCAAAGTGGCACGGAGGGCGGATGGCTATCGAAGTAAAATGTTTTGACACGAAAAACTGTTTATAGTCGAGAAAAAAACATGACCTCGTTTTTTATAAACTGTGGCTCTGATACCAATCTGTAACACCCCGAGAAAAATAGGTTTTTGCAGCGGAATAAAATATAATTTGCAACGGAAATAAAGTTGGGTGTTACTTAATGAGATGACAGCGACAATAATAGAAACGAACTCAAGTGAGTCGTTTTAAAACCAAATCAACATATCATTCGATCATAGCAAAATACCAAAGTTTAAAAGGTTCTCAGTAGTGCAAAGCACGCAAAACGACATAACAAGTTAAAAGGTTTTTCGAATGATATTGAATAAAGATAGTAAAAGTAGATAGCCATCAATAGTCTTCATGTCACTCCAAAAGCCAGAAAAGCAATACTTCAAATACCTGAGATAAAACATGCTAAAAAGTCAACACAAAGGTTGAGTGACATCCATAGGTTTAAAATAAATAGTTGAACACAAGATTTATTAAGTCCGGATGATATGAGTAATAAATACAAATATCGGGTAAAGCATCGTATAGTTGCTAAATTCAGGACACGCAAAACGTTAACTGGAATCTATAACATTGATGTAAACAATAATAATAATCTCAAATTTTCCCTCAAGTAGGTAGTTTGCCGTCTACCTAGGTAAATCGAATATAGCACACACGTGTTACCTATCTGGTCAACAGAGTGGGGTGCGTTAGTCCTATAGGCCTATACACTATATTCGCGCTCACTCGCAAGTGATTAATGGTTCATGATAAAGGGACTTAGTGGCAATAGCGGTACTTAGCATAAGTATCATAATCAGGAAACGGTTCTCATTAACGTTTCGTCCTCAAGTATCATGTATCTCTCCCATAAAAAGTAAGTAGCATGTATCTCCCCCATGGGTTTATAAACAATTTAAAAGTAAAGAGTGGGGCTATGAATCACACCTTAGCAGTAGAGGAAACAAGATATCACAGTATGATCAGATAGAAGAGCACGGCAGATAAACCTCAGCACAACCTAGTTATTTAGGTAACATGTTTCAGAAAAATGATACTCAAAAGTAATATATAAAAGTAACGTTTGTGGAATACTCATGTTGTTGATTAAAAGATTTAGTTTCAATGGCGATGAAAAGAAGTAATCATTTGTATCTCGTGTGGTTTTTAGAAAATATAGTTTCAAAATCAAATCACATTAAGACGGTAAAAGTCGGCAAAACACAATCAAACAGATAAGAAAAGAAATAAGGAAAAGAAATCAGAAATAAGAAAAAGAAATAAGAAAGAAGAAACGTCAATAATGTAACCTCCGGTAATTTTCCAAACAATTTTTACTAGCCAAATATTTATTTTTGCATCACCTTAGTATTTGAACCTTTCCTGAACTTATTTGAACTTGAGAAACGCGAGATATCTTGAGAAACGTGATCTTTATTTCTTTATTATGTCAGCACAACCGAGAAAGCACGAAACGAATCAAATTTGCCAAATAAATTAATTTCGAGAAAGTTATTCATATTTATACTCGATTTTATCAGAAAAATTATTTCGAGAACAATGACGCAAGTTTCAAAAAATTCCGATTCCGTTTGGTACGTCAAATGGGTCCCACAGTGATTATTGTAAAAGTTTTACCAACTTGACACTTATTACCCCGCCCAGAAATTTACACCACACACCCCCTACTTTTAATTGACCATCTTTGGTCCCTGTCCTGGTATATAAACCATTTTCTTTAATATTTTATTCATAATCACACACACATATCACACACAAATTCTCTCTTCTTCCTCATTCACGTCCGACCACCACTCCGGCCAACCACCGCCGTCTCCGGCAACCACCATTGCCGGAATATTTTCCGACCAACCACCTAATCACCCCAAAACGTAGATCAGGTCCTCCTGATCCTATTTGGAATGTTTGAAGACCCAAGGAGACCATTTGACCCTAGATCGAAGCACCATAGCCACCACCACCGTCACACCACCACCCACCGCCGCGTCCCTACCTCCTTATCCCTTCTTTTGGTAACCCACGCGCCTATACCCTTCATTTTTCTTTAGATCTGAAAACCCTAAAACCCTAAATTTATATATACGAACGTTTTTAATTATAAAACTTGTTAAACCTTTTATATCTAGTTAAAAATTGTGTGGATCTATGTTTTTACGTCACAACTCGCCACGACTCACCACTAAGTCGCGTGACTCGTCCGAGTCAACTTTTCTTGATTATTTTGATGTTTAGTATTTAAATAAGTTTGTTCTTGTGATTTAGTAAGCTTGGTTTGAAGTTTGGCTCGAGTTTGGTCCATGGATTGTTTTTGCCGAGAGCTTTATAGCTCGTATGAGGTCTAACCATGACTCAAGTGAGTCACGGTGTGGTTTATGGTTAGGTTTAGTAGATGTTTGTGAAGGGTTTTGAGGTTGATTTGGATATTGGTTGTGCTGGATTGCGGATAGGATTATGTTGGTAGTATGGTTGCCGAGAGCTTATTGGCTCGAGTAGGCTCGAGCCGTGACACAAATGAGTCACGGCATAGTCTATTTGGTGTGTTGTGTTGAGGATTTGACTTGGTTTGGTTTTATTGTTAAGCTGAGAGCCCAAAGGCTCGGGTAAGGTCGAGCCGTGACTCAAGAAGTCACGGCCAAGGGTTTATTGTTACTTGGTCAAGTTTGGTTTGTAGCCGTGTATTTGGCTAGTGTTTGGTTAGCTAGGTTGTCGAGTGATGTGACTTGTGACCCAAGAGGGCCACGACTAGTTGGAAATGAGTTTAGCCGAGACATCTAAGGTCTTGGTGTTGAATTAGTCTAGTCGAGACTCAAGGGAGTCTCGGCCGTGTAAGACTCGAGGTTAGAAAAGCTCGAGTTAGTGTCAAGTCAGATTGGACTTGGATAAGTCCTTAATGGGTTAAGTATTACTAACTTTGGGCCCGAAAGCCCAAAGAGGGTCCATTAGAGTGTGAGTTAGGTAATGGGCCAAAGCCCAATACACTTGGGCCCTACTATCTTTTATTTTATTGTTTTGTCATTTATTAATTTTTTGTGTATCAATATGGTGTTTCGGATAATTATTTGGACAATATGAGATATGATTTGGACATTGGACTTGGATATTTGTTATAACCTATGCTTGGATGAGAATTGGACGTTATTGGATTTATGATATTAGCCGATGGACTTATGGACGATTTTAGTAATTGAGACGGAAGAATATGTTAGACTCATAAGAGCTTAACATATTTTGACCCGAACATACACAAAATGGTCGATAAACTTGAAAACTAATATATACGCGAATGATAGTGTCCAATTATATATATTTAACTTGTAAAATGTGGCAATAAAACTTATATTCAAGAGTCATAACGACTTGGAAATGCTTTATAAACGGACGCATCATGCACAAATTTCGATAAAACCTTTTATAAATTAATCATTTATGATTAATCAATAACCTAAAAACCTTTTCAAAACTTATAAATTTTCTTCCAAAATCATGATGATATATCAACTATTTGGGAAATGGGTAAAACACCGAAACAACCTATTGATGTTTTTCCTTCATGTTTTTATTATTTTATTTCTTTCTTAATCTTAGTTCTTCTCTCTCTTCGTTATTCTTTCTTCGTATCCGTTTGTGTTTTCCGAATTTTATTATCTTAACATCTCATATCCACACGAGTCTTAAACATTTATTTCTCTCAAACGCCATTGAAACAAAACCTTTTCATTTCAAATACGAGTATTACTTTACAAATCATTTTAAGGTTTATTGCTGAGACATATTATTCACATATTAGGTTGTGCTGAGGTTCACTTGTCGTGCTATCCCATTTGATCATATTGTGATATATTGTTTCATCTGCTGCTAAGGTGTGATTCGTAGCCCCACTTTACTTTTAAATTATTTATAAACCCATGGGGGAGATACATGCTACTTACTTATTTTTATGAGCACAATTGTTTATTGGTATGCTATTCCAGACTGATAATGCTAAGTACCTTCCTTGCCTAAAGCAAGTCTCTCGATTAAGAACCATTAATCACTTGCGAGTGAGCGCGATTGTAGTTTATAGGCCTATAGGAATTGACCTTCCCGCCATGTGGACTAAGGTCGGTCCACATGTGATGAACTATATTCGAGTATTACTTGGTATTTGGCAAAGTACCTAACTTTGGTGGCAACTGTTAGGAATATAAATATTCAGATGAAGGTTCGGTCACCCCGAGTATCTATTTAGCATTTACATAGCTCGTAGGCTTATTATTATTATTAGTATAATTTGTATTATTAGCTTAGTTATATTTATATTTGTGGAGTGGGTCAGGTCTTTACCCACTGTCAGCTCACTCCACAGCCCATTAGGGGCACCCTAGCTAGTTAGTATATAAACCCCTTCCCACACTTGGGAAGGGTTGGACCTCATTTACATTTCAATCTAATATTACACTAGTTTCTCTCACTACAAGGTTCCCATCTCTTTCTCTCTCTACAAAACCCTATTCGATCCATAATCTTGTCCCAAACTTGTGTTTCTTTGTTAGTGAATATACTACAATTGGTATCAAGAGCCATGGTTAGGTTCACATAAGGGTATATTCACGGATTTGTGTTGTTTTGGGGCATTTTTGGTTCGAATACAAAGTTTCTCAAAAATCCATTTTACGTCATGTTTAGTGGATAGATGTTGTTAGATCTTGTACTTTCTTGCTTAGGGATAGAGTAGAAGTAGTATTTGGTGTTTGGAATCACAGATTTAGGCTTTGTGTGGTGGTTTCTGGTAGATTCGAGTGGTAGTAGTGAAGTGTTCTTCGTAGCGTTTTGTCTCTCGGTAAAACGTTCATAGTAGCGTTTTGTGTATTGCTGGGAAGGTGAAAGTAGCGTTTTGTGGTTTCTCGAAATTGCGTTTTGTCTCTTTACCGGATTTGGCAAAAACGACAAATCGCTACGAAAGCGACTTGTCTGGCGTTTTGTGGGTAGCGTTTTGACCAAGATAGTGACAGCTCTGTCTTCTAGTGACTAGCGTTTTGTGGGTAGCGATTTGTGTCCGTCAGAGTAGCGACTTGTCTCCGTCAGAGTAGCGACTTGTCTGTTGCGGTTTGTATTATCAGACTTGCATTTTGTCTGTCTGCACATTGTAGCGTTTTGTCTATCTGATCATTGTAGCGTTTTGTCTATCCACTCATTGTAGCGTTTTGTCAATCCGATCATTGTAGCGTTTTGTCTATCTGCTCATTGTAGCGTTTTTGACAAAGTTGCGTTTTGACCAAATTTGACTGTTTACGTCAAAACTTCAAACGACTATAACTTTTGAACTGTAACTCCGTTTTCAGCCCACGACCTGTCAAAACGACCGTGAGACCGAGGAGAAGGACACGTTGAACAAATTTATTCATTCAACCCAACTTTCGAAGCCTGAAATCACTCCAGAAAGAAGTTATCGAGCTGTGAAGTTGTCAGACCATAATTTCACCGTAACAACTTGCATCAACCAAACCAAATCGCAACTAAACAACAAATCATCAAGTCTACCAAACCTTCATCATAACACATATCAAGCATCATTTCACGGTTTATTCTTGATTTTGTAAAATCCCGCGAAAGAATCTATTTCTCGGTTTAAATCATAGACTTGTAAAATTCCGTGCACGTTAATATCATGTCAAATACTTCAGATTCTGCTATATCTGATATACTCAGATTGTACAACATGATTGACAAGCAAAAGATTCCTAAAGATGTACAACAGATAAACGTGTTTGAGTACGTTAGTGCCAATAGAGACTCTGTTAGCTCGAATTCTCAAGAGAAAGAGCTTCATCAGCCACAGACAAACGTTGTTGAGTCAAATACTGCTAGGAACAACGTGCAACATGTGAAACACAACGAAGCGTTGGCTGAACCTAATGGGGTATCTTCTGTCATTAATAATGATAATGTGTTGCATGAACAAAAGATTCCCGACAAAGTACAACAGACAAACGTTATTGAGTCAGATAATGTTGATATGGGAAATAGCGATGTTTTCCCATATGAACAATATGTGAAGCACAACGAAGCGTCTGTTGTACCTAGTTGTGCATCTTCTGTTCTAAATGATGACTATGTGCTACATGAGAACACTGTGTTTTTCCCTGATGATACCTTGACCACTAAACTTAACATATATAAAGAACAAGTGGCCTTGTATGAACAGCGTGCTAAGTTTGAACTAACTGAACGTGAGTAGAAAATGGAAGGTCAGTTGCGTACACTTATAAAAGACTATATAGTGAGAGAAGAAACATTAAAACAAGAGTTGAATTCTATGAAAAGCCAGCTAGATATGTCTGTTAAACAAAAACAGGAAGTACATAATTGTGTGAATAGGCTTAAGCTAGAATTCAAAGATAAAGAAACACAACTCTTAAATGATTTCTCCAGACTTAAAACATTAAAGAATAAGCTTGAAGATAAGTTGTACACACAAGACCAAACCAGACAGATTGCCCAAATGATTCATAAGCAAAGAAAGTTAAGTGACAAGCATAGTGAAAGCAATGTAGGTGAATCTAAATTAGCTCTTCTTAAGATTGCTAAGGTAGCCCAACCTGCATTATATGATGCCAATGTGATGATTATGCCCAATCATGAACCACCTGAGGTTGTATCCTTGAATGAGGCTGATGAGATAGAAATGCGAAAAAAGAAAAAATGAATGAGAAAATGAGGGATCCCATATGCATAGACAAGCGAGTAATAGTCAAACCACATGATTATTATGAGGAGAATCGCTTGACTGTGTTTGCACCTCAAAAGAAGTTAACGCCTGAACAAATATTTTGGAAGTATGATACTGAGAAATTAAAAGCTGATGAACTTAAAGCCAACACCCCATCCCTTAGAAAAGTTGCGTCCATAACGGTGTATCCTCCCAATACACCTAGGAATTTGGTTCCTTTGTCTCTTCCCACTGAATGCTTTGGCAACACCCCATCCCTTAGAAAAGTTGCGTCCATACGTGCTTTGGCAACTATTTGCTAATTTTGATAAAACATGTAAGAAGAGAATCACACCAACCGGAATTACTGAGGGGGAAAGGTGTTTTGAACATGCAAAAAGGTGTTACTTAACTGAGGTCATGCCATTCTTTAAACTACTCAAAGAACATTTTGAAGGGATGCAAAATACTCTTAAAACAGAAGTAAATGAAATGAAGTCAGTGTTTAAAGATATGGAAAATGAGGTAATTCAAAATGTGATAGAACTTAAGACTCGTGAGATTGAAAGAAAGAACATTCTCATCACAAATGAGAATTTGATTGCTAGATGTATTGCACAAGATGTATTTTATACTGCTACTGATTCTGCATTATCTGCTTGTCAATTTCATGAGTATTCTATTGCTTTGAATGTTACCCAGAATCGTGTTGTTGAGCTTGAGGGGGAGAATGTGAAATTGCTTGACAAAATTCAAAATGATGACCATGATAACATGGTTAAACGTTTTTCAAAACTAGAGGTTGATTATCTAAATCTGCAACTAAAATATCAACATTTAGAAGAAAAATGCAAAATATCAAATGACAAGAACATCCTTGGATGCTCCTGAGTTTGATACATATTTTGAATTAAGCAAACGAGATGAAAAGATTCAAGCTCACACAAACACGATTCGACTGTTGAGGGCCCAAATTGCCCAATTGAAATCCAACAAGTGTGATGTATATGGCACCAATAAACCTTCGTCTTCAGATTCTCAGAATTTTCAATATCAAGACACCATCAATAGGTTACATTATGAAAATGAGTGTTTTCGAGAAGAAAATTCTAAGATTAAACAGCATTACAAAGAGTTATATGACTCAATTAAAGTTACAAGAAATAGTCATAATGAAAAGATAACTTCTTTGTTAAATGAAATTGAGAATCTTAAGACTCAGGTGAAAGGAAAAATGCCATGCACCTCTTGTAATTGTGTTGCATCAAAGGTCTCTGCTTGTAAAATGTACGATGTTGATGTGGGGCCTATTCCATTTCCCATGAGAAACAACAGACCTATCCATCATATGTATCTCTGTCACCTTAGGGATGGACTTGACACTCTTCGTGAGGTTGTGGAAGAGGACAGAATAGAAAAACCACTTGATAAGGCAGTAGGTTATGCCTGCGTCCTCACAAAAAGGATCCAGGAACAGTTAGAATATGCCATTGGCACGGGTCCCAAGTCTAGCAACCAAAGAGATAGATTAGGTGCATCATTATCCACTACCAAGAACAAGCATGTAACCTTTGAGGTACCTTTGGAAACTTCAGATCCCAACACATCAAAACATGTTCAGCAACCAGAAGTGAAAAAGACTAAGATTCCCATCAGTTCCTCTACAGGAGTTAATAGTGACACTAAAGCTAGCAAGTCAAAACCTAGGATAAACATAAAGAATTCTAGGACTTCACCAGCTAAAAGTGTTCCTAAAAAGAAAGTAGAAGACCACATGAGGAACAATAAGTCAGAATTGAGCAAAAAGAATCATAATTCAAACCCTAATTCACTTTGCAAGACATGTAATGGATGCTTAATTTCGCGTAATCATGATAAATGTGTTGAGAAATTTCTGAAGTTGTCCAACAAACCCCCAGTTAAGAAAGTTTGGAGAGCTAGAGAAATTAAGCAAACTTGTAAAGCAACAGGAAATAGGTTTGCTAAAGTTGGTTACCAATGGAAGCCCACTGGAAGGAAATTCACTTTAGGAGAACAGCGCCCTTTAACTAGGATAACTAAATCTAAAGTAGTGCCTGTACATCAATGGAAGCCAACTGGAAGGAAATTTCCTGTAGGAGAACATTTCCCTTTAATTAGGTCTACTTCCACTAGCATTCCAACTCCTACTGAGACTCGGGCGAATGATGCTTCTGTTCCCACTAACCAACTGGACCCCAACTTAAATTGGGGATCCGGCACTCCAAACTCTCTATTTTGTCTGTTTTCAAATGCAGGTCGTACGGATTGTCCTTTGACATTTGGACTCAGGCTGCTCACAACATATGAGAGGAATTGATAATGATGTCTGTACACATCAGTGCAGGCCTCGCTCTTCATCATAATGACGTCTGTACACATCAGTGCAGGCCTCGTTCTTCATCATAATGACGTCTGTACACATCAGTGCAGGCCTCGCTCTTCATCGTCTATGACGTCTGTACACATCAGTGCAGGCCTCATTCTTCATTGACAATGACGTTTGAACACGGCAGTTCAAGCCTCGGGCCTCAACGTCATCATAATGGCGTCTGCTGACAACTCTTCAGGCCCCGTTCTTCAAAGAAAAGAAAAGTGTACGCTTGAGTGCACTTTATCTTCGGAAGAAGAGGAATCTTCTTACTTATGACCATTCTCATCAAGCTTCATGTTCTTCTCATGCTCATTCAGTCATCAAGTGAATCTACTTACCGCCGATGGTATTCTTATTCACCCGGTCTATCAAAAATGGCAGTTGACCGTCATATGCAATTTTTGAGGGGGAGAAAGGTGAATAAACTACATGGTGATTGAGACTTGATAAATGGTCATACGACCCTCCTTGTTTCTGACTATTCTCATCAAAAGGCTTCATACTTGCTCCATGCTCATTCAGATATCAAGTGGATCTACTTCCATCCGATTGGACGTTTATTCACTCAATCAAAAATGGCAACTTCAAATGCAATTTTTGAGGGGGAGAAGTGTGAGCAGTGGATCAACCTCACATGCACTTGTTCAATCAAAAATAGCATCCTCGTATGCAATCTTTGAGGGGGAGAAGTGTGAACAGTGGATCAATCTCATATGCACTTGTTCAATCAAAGATGGCATCCTCGTATGCAATCTTTGAGGGGGAGAAGTGTGAACAAGTGATTCAATGTACATTTGGTTGTTGGTTCACTCACTTGTGTTGGGCATCTAATTGTGACCATGGAGTTGATCAGGTATCACTTATTCGAGATTGAAGTTGACTTCCTCAAAGGCGTGATCTTATCCTATCTTGAAGTCGGGGTTGGTTGGATGCATGACTTCCTATGATAACTTGCTCGTGCTCAAGATTCAAGTTGAAGACTTAGTTTATCTAGTTACCAGCAGTCGGGGTAACTATCACTTAAAGGAGTTACGTTGTAGTACTCAGTGTCACACGCCGCCGATGACGTTGTGGATAATCGCAAGAGGTGTTAATGTCTCACACTTTGGTTGAGTATTGAGTACTTAGAGATTTGCTTGGAAGCATTAATTCTCTACACCATTCTTCCAACAGTAGTGCAAGTTTAAGTCACAAGAACGGGGAATTCCACTTCAGTGTCAAGTTTGGTATATCAGGTTTGTTCCATCAGTCATCTCGTCAAAAAGCCTACTTGAGGGTTGGTAAAGATAGTCAGAGACAGTTTCGGTAGCTGTGGATTCTCACAGAATACATTTGAGCCTATTTTGTTCTTCTCACAAGATCTCAAGAATATGTGCATAAAATGTGTTGCTGATTCTGAGGTGTCAAAACCAGCAAGGGGGAAGGAGACATACATCGGAATGTACAACGAGTACACGTGATGAACTTCATACGTCTTCTTAGTAGAAGTTATTCCGGGAAGACAAATGTCATAACCGCAGAGAAAATCAGTGTGTTAACTCGTTCCTTTGGTGTATCATTCCAACTACGTGGGGGAAGAGAATGTCCAGCTTCTGATGATAAAAGAGGTATACAATTGTATGATGGTTCCTATGGTTAGTCAGTATGCTTCTGAAGGAAATGTGTACATCCGGTACTCAGTAGCTTTTATGGTACTGTATTGGTGTTATCATGTCGACTACATACAGGATAAATTGATTACACTCAGGACTTAGTTGAACTTGGTGTAACAACTCTCATCTGCGATTTCCTGAAGGGAGAAAAGGGGATTTTATGGTTAGTCGGTATCCTTCTGAAGGAAATGTGTACATCCGGTACTCAGTAGCTTTTATGGTACTGTCTTGGTGTTATCATGTCGACTACATACAGGATAAATTGATTACACTCGGGACTTAGTTGAACTTGGTGTAACAACTCTCATCTGCAATTTCCTGAAGGGAGAAAAGGGGATTTTAGGGTCTTAATTAATCTTGATGATGCGTCTTCGACTTCATTCGTGGGAATTGAGTGTGTATTTCGGGTTTTTGGGCTTCATACAATGAGACTGACTGCATCACTTCAACTACTTGGGGGAAGTGGTCTCTGGATACTGTTGGTATGCGCTTCTTCAGTCTTCAGCGGGAAGTAATGTGAGAAGTATTATTCAAGTGTGAGATGATACTCTGCTGAGTTATTTGATGATCCCCCATTCGGAGAATCACGATGGTTATTCTTAAAAGGAGCAGCAATTTTTTATGTGGTTTGCTACGGTTTCCGCTGTACACTTACCTTTCGTAAGCTTGAAAGAGAGCTTTGAATCTGCTCAAAAGGAATATTGTCGGTTTGGGGGGAAGCTATCAAAGCTTCACATTGAGAAGGCTCAATTTCAGTTGATTATTCAGGAGCCTCGAAAGCTTTGGTGGTGAAAGTTTAAGAGATGTTGACTACAGATGTCTACCACATACTGAAAGTATCCTCATTTTGGTATTCATGTTATCATCGTCTTAAACTGAAACATATTGTTTGTACATATCTTATACCACACTGTATATAGAAAATATAAAACCTGCTAATTGTAATTAGAGATTCGTAAAACCAGAAAAAAACCATAAAAAATTGAAAAATAGAAAATTCCAAAAATAGCTTCACCTAGGCATGTCTTCTGTTTATCGATAACATTTACGGTCCTAGAAATGTCATTCAATAATGACACGGGTCTTTAAATGAAGCTCGAGCAGAAGTTAAAATGGATGGTTAAAACATGTCTAAATGGCTTGCTATTACTTTAGATAGCAACCCGCACTTCAAAATGGGGAAAGCACGTCTCCAAAAAGACGGTTGTTCCTTCAACTGGGTGATGTTCACCTGGGCATGGATTACTTTATATCCATGTTTCTTCGATCTGATGTACGTTTCAGTGCATCATTTCCTGATCAAGAAGAGAAGTCTTCTTTGCATACAAATAGTTTTCATTCTATGATTCTTCTGAAAATTATTTGTGAGACACCTGGTGATTATGTGTTGCTTGAAATTCTTTTATACTTGGATTGTGCATAAAATTTGTCACTCAATCAACGACTACAAATCTTTAACTAGAATACTGGTCATTGATTGAGGGGGAGAGTGAATTCAAATTTTATATCATCAAACGGGTTTCTTGGTTAACTCATACTTGTTAGAAATGGTTTTGTAGTTAATGGGGTATTAGTTGAAGAGGATCTTGCTAAAACTTTATATCAAATGGCCGAATGTGTTAGTTGCTAGAAAGTTTAGGACATTATGTGCAATTTGCTTATAGTTCCTAGCTTTATGTATCTAGAAGGTTCATTTGTGTTACTTTGGTATCCTCGTTTAATCCCCTAAATACCTTAAGACTCAAAACCTAAAAGAAGTTAGAAAACCAGATGTGTTTGATGTTCTTGAATACTCCACTGGCATTTGTACGATCTGAATGAATGAGTTTCAAATGTTGTTTGATTTTGGTTAGTCGTTTGCTGCTTAATTGTTGTTGATATTGTGCATATGTTCTCAGGATTCACTTAGGTATATAGCTATCATGTTAGAATCATGTTCCTAAGATCCTGAGTTAAATATTGAAATATGTGTGAATTGCCATGTGCATGATTGCTAATTGCTCTTCATGCTAGATAGTGGTTTGATGTATCTCCTGATTGTGGTTTGATTATTAGATGAAGTTGGTATTATAATATGGCAAGCTGCTATGTGGTGCATGTATATCTGTGTTGATATTCTTATGCAGATTCCATAGCCAATATGAATGTGCCAGTTCCAGCTCTAACCATGTGATCAGATGTTCAAACTCTATTGATCGGCCCGGAATTCACCACGACAACAACATTGGCAGCAACAACAACAACAACAACAACAACACTTTCACCACCACCACCACCTTCATTACAACAAAGCTGCACTTATTTTGGTCTCGCCAAGTGGGGATCTACAACATTTGCGAAATATTTGTTGGTGGATGGATGATCGATGTTGACCACTGACTCACTCAGAAAAGCGGGTGATTACATCATCTGCGCAAAAAGGTCAATATCATTTGTGTCATAATAGTCACTTTGTGCATAAGAAGCAGTGAATCTCCCTCTTAGATTAAGGGGGAGCATAGTACGTTCCATTATCAGAAAACATTAAATCGGACACATTTTCTCCACATTTTCTAACTTATTTAAATCAATTGGGATCACAAATCTCAAATGGTTTGAAATTTTTGATCGGGGGAGAGAATGTGATTTAAATATGAAATCTGATAAAATTTGATGTTTGGATGTAATGTAAGCTCTCCCATATGTGCTAAACTCTTCCGTATATCGATGCACATATTGAGGGGGAGCGAATGTACAAAAAGGATGTGGCATCTCAGTTGAGTGTGACTCAGACTTCACCAATGAATTGACGAAACACAAACTGTCGTAGATCGAAAGGACATATCCTGGCCGGGTAATAATTTCAAGCTGGTCTAACCAGTGATGTAAGCGTGTCTCGAAAAGGATGTGTCTGAGTAGAGTGTACCGTTTCGAGAAACTTTCTGTGGACGTGACCAGGCCGGGTAATAATTTCAAGCTAGTCTAACTAGTGATGTAAGCGTGTCTCGAATCGGTCATGTTCACTGAAAGTGGATCAATTCAAAAAGTGCGAACTCCACCTAACATGTGCAAATTTATAAAACAATCATCCAAGCACATGTTGAGGGGGAGCATTTGAAAATTATAAAACTCTCAAAGTGTTAACAAAATGTGTTTTATAATCATGAACACTTTGAGAGATTTTTCAAGGATTTGGTTAATGGCATTTGTGGAAGAACACCAAAGACCGACCATTTGATTTAACGTATTGGAGTTATAAGGATGGTAAGGTTATGTACAAGTTCCTACGATCCCGCCAGAGCCGGAGGGATCTACCCAGGGACAATCTACTAGTTAGTGTAGAAGTCCTTAGGTATGATTAAAAAGGAGAAAAGTGAGAATAAGGGAAGAGTGCCGACTGAGATGGAGCTAGTAGTGGAACAAACCCAACAAGGTTCTAGTAATGAAGTCTCGGTAAGCACTGAAGGGGTTGAAGAATGAAAAAGAATGTAAAGATAAAGGGTGAAAAGAAATAAACCCTCCTTACACTTTAGGCAGAAACCGGGTCAATACATATGCTGTCAGAATCACTTAGCTGATTGTTGGCATTGAAGACAAAGTATCATGGACCCAGTGATACGCTGCACAACCCTCCCTAGCTACTCAAGGTCCCTCAAAGGACTCTTGTTTCACTTGTCACGGAGATCAATACATTTCTATCGTCTCTCTCACTCCGAGTTAGATGATATTGAAAAGGTGGCAGTCCTCTCCAGCCTCCGATCACCAAATCAAAACGCACTATTGAGTCTAGAGCCACGAGATGCATAATAAGATCTCATAGGAACACGTATTATTTCTACACTGGTTGTTCAACATTAAGGACACCAGTTGTAAACTTATGAGTCCTACGCAGATCTTAGCAATCTGCCAGAACATTTATGAGAGAATTTACAAATGTAATTCTCAATGATTGAATGGAAATTCCTGCAAGGGTCAACATCAAACAGCCCTGAAAGCAGGTCACTTCGGTAATTCCTTGTGGATTACGCTTAGTGATCGCGGCGGTTTCAAATGGTCTACAGTCGTGGAGTGATCTCCAGTGACTCACATAATCGTTGATTTGCTACGGTAAATCTTTAAAACCCTCTGTGGGTTTCCGATTTAGGAACAGTCTTCGTAAGGATTAGAGAGAGTTTTCACACTATGCTGTTAACAATCTCGAAGTCCGAACCTGTAAGTACCAGACGTTTTATTGCTAACTGTCGTATGCAGGAACATCTGGGGATTGTAGCTGATTGTTGTTGCAGCTGTTTGCGGTTGTAGCTGATTGATGTTGCAGCTGATTGCGGTTGTAGCTGAGTGCAGAAAAGATGCCAATCCATCACCACATGCTCACACCACATCATCATCATATTCAAAGAGGTCATGATAACCTAAAAGACCTTCAACAATGCTTCTGCTAACTCTGATGTTGAAAATCATGACCCAGAACAGTGTGAGCATGTCGACTCAAAGAATACCACATCACATGGAGACATACTGCTGAAAGATGACTTGGAGACAAATGTTGGATGATAAATTCGAAGAATACTCAAAGATCATCCAAGATAGAAGAACAATCATCAAAAGATCACTGCTAAAGGCACAAAGATACAAGACGTTGAAGAATCAAAGACTACGAGCTATGAAGACAAGTTCAGATGATAGAATGCTAGAATTCGAAATATTATTTCCGGGGTGACCTCCCTTAGGGGGAAATTGTTAGGAATATAAATATTCAGATGAAGGTTCGATCACCCCGAGTATCTATTTAGCATTTATATAACTCGTAGGCTTATTATTATTATTAGTATAATTAGTATTATTAGCTTAGTTATATTTATATTTGTGGAGTGGGTCGGGTCTTTACCCACTGTCAGCTGACTCCACAGCCCACTAGGGGCACCCTAGCTAGTTAGTATATAAACCCCTTCCCACACTTGGTGTAACACCCCAACCCGACAAGGGTAGAAGTATCACATTATGGTGACAAATCAAAGCATACATAATACACAGCGGAAGTCTTATAACAAAATTCATTAAAGAAGTCAAGCCAACACGGCTTAAGCCAAAAACATAAGTTCAAATGATAACGAATAATCCAAAGGAACGAACAATAGAATGAAAATCCAGTCTAAACAAATGCTATAAATAAAAGTGGTAAACTAAGGTAGAAACTCCATCTAATCTCTACTCTCATCCCACAGCCAAAACCCAGCTCCTAGCTTAGGTACCTTCCGCAGGAAAAGGAAATGCGGCTGAGCTTAAAAAGCCCAGTGAACAGATATATAATAGACGGAAAACGAAAGCAAACGAAAACGAACAGATACAGTATAATGTATAAGGTATAGGCAAAGGCATGAAGTAAGAAAAGAAAAGAGGTCAGTAATCCACCACGAGCCAACACAAATCACATCACATATCACAATTCTGTAGCAATCTAGAGGGGATACCTCTCAAGTAACCAGATAATATGAGGGGTGTCCTCATGTATCAAATTGGAGTGATCAGCTCCCACATTTTGTGAAAGTCGTGGATTTCACCCATGCATCAGTCACCGAATAATATCACATATCACATCACAAATATGTACCTAGGATGCATCCATGCACCCCCCACACAAATCACATTGGCCATAATAATATAAAGCGCGCATATCACAATCACAATGGGGACGGTGTGGAAAATCCCTCGACCACACGGGAGTCATGCCATTGGTGCATCAATGACATGGCCATGTTACCTTCATGGCTAGGAAACACATTTGGCTCGGGTATCAAACTAAAGGGTCAAAGGTCAAAGGTCCAAATCAAAGCAAAGGTTCAAATAGTCTAAGTCATCGAATCATAGTCAAAGTTCAAATATCAAAGGTTCATAGCAAAGGGTTCATATCAAAGGTTCAAATGCCAAAGGTTCATATCGAACATCAAGGTTAAATCGAATCAAATAATCGAACCAAAGTGTAGGGAACATAGCAATGGCTTAGGGAATCCTAATATGAATCAAGATCAATGGGTCCAAAAGAGAGAAAAGCACCCTTACTGAAAAAGGGTAGAATATCTGTACCTTATTATGAATGCAAACACGAACCAGAAAATAGAAAGCACAGAATGGATCAGGACCTCTCCTTCTTCACACCTAAAGGAGTAGAAGAGAATTACAATTGGTTCTTAATTACTTGTTTAGCTTGCCTTTCCATTTTAAGTAACTTTCTATTTTTAGCAGGTTTCCAAATTTAGAAAGTTTCCGTATTTAGTAAGTTTCCATAATTAGCAAGATTTAAGTATTATAATTTAGGTTAAGTCTTCTTTATTGAAGCATCATTATGGAAATAGGGTTGATTTCAACAAGTTATAAAAGTTTAGGGTTAATGATAACAACTTTCCATATTTTAGGGTTTTAGATGTAATTATCCCAAAGTTAAAGGTCTAAAATGAAAGTATTACAAATTATCCATTTAAATCCATAATTAAACAATATTACGATTTCAATACTCCAGTTTGACCATTTTACATTTTATACCCTTTAGTTTATTAATTTACAATTTAAACCCCATAATTAAATAAATCACATTTCAACCTTTAACATATTAACATTAACACAACGAGCCCTCATTTTAACGAAATTACAAAATATACCTTATAGTTTAAATATGGTACGAATTATATTCCCATGTTTCATAATTTACAACTTTAGTCCTTTTAATTATAAAAGTACCATTCGATTTACTTCATTAGCAATATTTACACATTACACCTCTAAGTATCATATTTTACACGTTAAACCCTTAATTCATATATTATACGAATGCCCCTTAAGCTTCCAGAATTTACAAACAAGCCCCTCTATTTTTATTTAATTTCAAATCGATTTACTAAATATAACGATTTACAAGTTTAATCCATAAGTTCCATATTTCACGTCTAACACCCCCAAGTTATATTTTATATGAAATACCCCTGGTCCATATTATCTTACAAAAATAGCCCACACATTTCATTAATTACAAAACATCCCCTTTTGATTTAAAATCAAACCGTATAACCCTTTTAATTTTCAAACCCTAATCCTAAATTTACCAAATCATCAATCAATCATTTATTCATCATTTTTATCATTATTAATTACCAGATCTAACCCAAGAACACAAACCCTAATGCACACGTTAGGGTTTTTTTTTTTAATAATTCTTTCCCGCTTATATTAAAAACCCGATATGAAACAATAATTCGACCAGGCCAATTTAGACTATAAAAAATCGAATGAACATTTTTCCAGGGTTATATAGATCATATAGAGCTCAAATAAAATAAGTGTTGAACCCAAAAAATACGTATAGAGTATTTTAGATTTTATACGCGTTTTAATCATCAATAATTATCACGATCGATTCAAGCTATAAAAATTCAAACCAACATTTTTCCAGACTTATATGATGACCATGGAACCCAGAAAAATTATATACATAGCCCAGAAAAATCGTTTTACGTATTTTATATTTTATACGTGTTTTAGCCATTAATAATTCAAGCGACTAAACCAGCGTGCATGATATGATTAGACCAATTTTTATGGATCATATGTGATGTAATTAATCATAGGGAAAATACCAGACGGAGCTTAGATTGATCGAATGAACGATTTGAACCAGATACCTCTCGGATGACTTAGCGAACAAATAAAACCCTAGCGACCGAACGAGCGACTCCACAACCCCAAAGCTATTTTTCCCCACTCCTTTGGATGAAGAACAACACCAGAAAAATACTCCAAGACCACCAGAAAATCGTATAAAGATGATAGGAATTATTGTGTGTGTTTTCTATTGTCTCGGTATTCTTTAAATGGGTATAATTGGGTTGTTATCCTATGTAGGGTAAATGGCTGAGTATTTTGGGGAGGTTATGGGCTTGAGAACCGGCATTCACAAGGACCAAATCAATTAGTTGAAGATTTGAATAATTTCCCTTTTTATTTTGCACTTATCATAGTTTTATTTGTTTTAAAGTTATTTAAACAAAATAATAATAATATGTAATCTTACAATTCTCGGCTCACTTGACCCTTTCATGTGTTCTTATAATTTTTTTGTACTTTACAAATGCTAAAAGTAGTAGTAGAAATTTATTTACTTCATGTCTTAATCATTTCCAGAAGTTTGGGGTTCATTTGGTACTTTATGTGCTTAATAATCAAATTTCAAGATTGTAGGGGCAATTTGGTCTTTTTACATGTTTTAGATTTTTGGGTATTACAACTTCTTCCCCTCTAACAGAAAATTTCGTCCTTGAAATTTGCAAGAAGCAGAAATGAAATGGAACGGAAAACAAAACAAAGACATACCAGATCAAAACGAGAAATGAGGATAACTAGCTCGTATCGATTCCTCGGTTTCCGTAGCCTCACGCTCTGGGTGATTCTTCCAAAGAACCTTTACGAACGGAATGACTTTATTTCTCATGACTCGCTCGTGTCGACCCAAAATAGCTTTCGGCTCCTCCGGAAGAGACATATCAGGCTGAATCTGATCAAATGGATACGATACCACATGCAAGGGATGATAATTGTATCCCCTCAGAAGAGATACATGGAAAACGTCATGAACATGCGATAACTGAGGAGGTAGAGCCAAACGGTAAGAAACCTCTCCAATACGATCGAGAATCTCAAATGGTCCGATAAATCGAGGACTAAGCTTGCCCTTGATCCCAAAACGTTTAACCCCACGAAACGGCGATACTTTAAGAAATACACGATCTCCAACACGAAACTCTAAATCACGACGATGCTTATCAGCATAACTCTTCTGACGAGTACGAGCCTCCTTCAATTTTTCCCTAGCAACGTCCACCTTTTCATTAGTGATCTGAATAATCTCCGGACCCTCAATAAGACGTTCACCCACTTCATTCCAACAGATGGGCGCTCTACACTTTCTACCATACAGCAACTCATACGGTGCTGCCTTGATGCTAGCATGCCAACTGTTGTTGTAGGCAAACTCCACCAAGCACAAATACTCGTCCCAACTCCCAGTCCACTCTGAAGCACACGCCCTCAACATGTCCTCCAAAGTCTGGATGGTCCTTTCTGACTGACCATCTGTCTGCGGATGAAAAGCCGTGCTAAACTTAAGTCGTGCACCCCAAGCCTTGTGCAACCCTTTCCAAAAACGAGAAGTAAACCGCGGATCTCTATCTGAAACAATAGCCGTCGGCATACCATGAAGTCTAACAATCTCCTGTCAAAAAATCTCTGCCAACTTACTGACACGGTAATCCATACGAATAGGTAGGAAATGAGCAGACTTGGTTAGTCGATCAACAACCACCCAAATCGCATCATGTTTCCTTTTGGTAAGAGGTAACCCCGATACAAAATCCATAAAAATCTCCTCCCACTTCCAGGTCGGAATGTCTAAAGGCTGCAGCAAACCACTAGCCCTCTGATGCTCGATCTTGACTTGCTGACAAGTCATACACTTAGCTACAAAAGAAGCCACATCATGCTTCATACCACTCCACCAGAAATGCTGCTTAAGGTCCCTGTACATCTTGGTGGAACCAGGATGAATTGTGAACGGGGAACTATGAGCCTCAGATAGAATAGCCTCACGAAGCTCGGAATCATTAGGAACACAAAGACGATCCTCAAACCATACCACGCCAAAGTCATCTACACTGAACTCTTTCTGTTTACCCTCTTCTACATTCTGAACCACAGACCAAAGCTCGCCATCCTCCTTCTGAGCTTCCTTAATCCGTAGGATGAGATTGGACTCAACCTTAAGGCTAGCCCAATATCCGTCATAACCCCGAATACACAGCTCAACATCAAGAATCTCTAAGTCATTAAGAATGCGAGGCTCAATCTCAAGACTCGCTATCATACCGGATTTCCTACTAAGAGCATCAGCCACCACATTGGCTTTACCCGGATGATACTGGATGTTAGTGTCATAGTCCTTCAGAAGTTCTAACCACAGTCGCTGTCTCATGTTAAGTTCCTTCTAGGTGAAGATATACTTGAGACTCTTGTGGTCAGTGAAGATATCACATGACTCGCCATACAAATAATGCCGCCATATTTTTAACGCGAAAACAACAGCAGCTAACTCTAAATCATGAGTCGGGTAAATCTCCTCATAAGGTTTCAATTGCCTCAAAGCATAAGCAATAACCTTCCCGTGCTGCATAAGAACACAACCTAAACCTTTCTTTGACGCGTCACTATAAATCTAAAAACCACCCGATCCAGATGGAAGAGTCAAAATGGGAGCAGACACCAATCTCTGCTTCAGCTCCTCAAAACTATTTTCCCGCTCCTCAGTCCAAACAAACTTTTCACCTTTCCTCATCAGTTGCGTTAATGGCAAAGCCAAACGCGAGAAACCCTCAACAAAACATCTGTAGTAACCAGCAAGCCCCAGAAAGCTCCTCACTTCAGTCACATTGGTAGGTCTTGGCCACTTGGTGATAGCCTCAACCTTAGCTGGATCCATGGTGATACCATCAGCAGATACAATGTGACCAAGGAAAGCAACTTGACTCAACCAGAACTCGCACTTAGAAAATTTTGCATACAACTTCTGCTGTCTAAGAATCTCCAAAACAATCCGAAGGTGCTGCTCATGCTCCTCCTTAGATTTCGAATACACAAGGATGTCATCAATGAAGACAATAACGAACTT
Organism: Artemisia tridentata subsp. tridentata; assembly: GCA_021014915.2. NCBI lineage: Eukaryota > Viridiplantae > Streptophyta > Magnoliopsida > Asterales > Asteraceae > Artemisia > Artemisia tridentata. The sequence goes on from CP139503.1 coordinate 217,837,203, forward strand.
GTCGAGGTACTCGTGGAATACTCGATTCATAAGGTCCATAAATACAGCAAGAGCGTTAGTCAAACCGAAGGGCATAACCAGAAATTCATAGTGACCATAACGAGTTCGAAAGGCAGTTTTGGGAACATCTTGCTCCTTCACACGGAGCTGGTGATAACCGGACCTCAAATCAATCTTCGAAAAGTGTTTCGCTCCTTGCAACTGGTCAAACAAATCGAATGAACATTTTTCCAGGGTTATATAGATCATATAGAGCTCAAATAAAATAAGTGTTGAACCCAGAAAATACGTATAGAGTATTTTAGATTTTATACGCGTTTTAATCATCAATAATTATCACGATCGATTCAAGCTATAACAATTCAAACCAACATTTTTCCAGACTTATATGATGACCATGGAACCCAGAAAAATTATATACATAGCCCAGAAAAATCGTTTTACGTATTTTATATTTTATACGTGTTTTAGCCATTAATAATTCAAGCGACTAAACCAGCGTGCATGATATGATTAGACCAATTTTTATGGATCATATGTGATGTAATTAATCGTAGGGAAAATACCAGATGGAGCTTAGATTGATCGAATGAACGATTTGAACCAGATACCTCTCGGATGACTTAGCGAACAAATAAAACCCTAGCGACCCGACGAGCGACTCCACAACCCCAAAGCTATTTTTCCCCGCTCCTTTGGATGAAGAACAACACCAGAAAAATACTCCAAGACCTCCAGAAAATCGTATGAAGATGATAGGAATTATTGTGTGTGTTTTCTATTGTCTCGGTATTCTTTAAATGGGTATAATTGGGTTGTTATGCTATGTAGGGTAAATGGCCGAGTATTTTGGGGAGGTTATGGGCTTGAGAACCGGCATTCACAAGGACCAAATCAATTAGTTGAAGATTTGAATAATTTCCCTTTTTATTTTGCACTTATCATAGTTTTATTTGTTTTAAAGTTATTTAAACAAAATAATAATAATATGTAATCTTACAATTCTCGGCTCACTAGACCCTTTCATGTGTTCTTATAATTTTTGTGTACTTTACAAATGCTAAAAGTAGTAGTAGAAATTTATTTACTTCACGTCTTAATCATTTCCAGAAGTTTGGGGTTCATTTGGTACTTTATGTGCTTAATAATCAAATTTCAAGATTGTAGGGGCAATTTGGTCTTTTTACATGTTTTAGATTTTTGGGTATTACACTTGGGAAGGGTTGGACCTCATTTACATTTCAATCTAATATTACACTAGTTTCTCTCACTACAAGGTTCCCATCTCTTTCTCTCTCTACAAAACCCTATTCGATCCATAATCTTGTCCCAAACTTGTGTTTCTTTGTTAGTGAATATACTACAGCAACTATTATATTATCAAATTTCGCGGTCACTATCGACTTACGCCAAGGTTATTGGTGCCGGTTAACACTTTGTGTGTCATGAGCTTAGGAAGAGAATTATTTGACGCTTACCCGATATTTGTATTTGTTACATATATCTTCCAAACTTAATATCTTGTGCTCAACTATTATTTACTAAACCTATGGATTACACTCAACCTTTGTGTTGACTTTTTAGCATGTTTTATCTCAGGTAATTGATGCATGTTGTAAGCGCCAGGAGTGGTTGAAGGTTGATGATGGCTATCATGGGCTTACTATCTACCCTTACTATTTTATCATTCGAATAATCTTTTAAAACTGAGTCTTTTATTTTCCGCTGCGAACTATCTTTGATTTCCGCTGCAAACTATGTTTATTTCCGCTGTAACTTGTGTTAAGAGTCTTTTTGACTCTAAATATTAAATTTTGTATTTGAGTGATATGTTTTGCTAAAAACGTCTCGTTATGAGATCATTTTCTATGGATGTGATTATCTTACCCCTCACGTAGCACCCCAAGCTCAGTTCCGCTGCCATATTCCGAGTTGGGGGTGTTATAAATAAGTTGTTTCGATGTTTTACCCCGTAGCCCAAATAGTTCATAAAATGTGATGATTTAGAAAAGAAAACGTACATTTGATAAAAGGTTTACGATGTTGATAATTAAGTAATTAGAAAGTTTATAATATTTACAATTGTAATTGTTTAAGTTATAAAAATAGTTTTTATAAAAATTTGGACATGATGCGTCCGTTTATACAACATTTCCAAGTCGTTACGACTTTTGAATAGCAAATCTTATTTATTACAATTTCACAAATTAATACAAGTTTATACAATTTATACAATTTATACAAATGTTAATTGTTTATTCGTCGTTATCATTCGCGTAAATATTAGTGTCGGGTTTATCGACCATTTTGTGTCCGAAGTACAAAATCGTCCATAAGTCTATCGGCTAATACCGTAAATCCAATAACGATCAATCCAATAATACATCCAAGCATAGGTTTTTGTTGCAAATTCCAATATCCATATCAATATCCAAGTACTCCCAAATAGCATCCGAAACACCATCGAAAAAACAACAATATGAATTAAGTTAGTAAGTGTATAACGAATTGATTAGCAAAATGAAAGTAAATTTAAATACACGTCATCGGGCTTTAGGCCCAATGTTAACCTTTAACCCAATGCACACCATCTTGGGCTTATGGGCCCAAGTTTACCAAACCAACTCTAACGGGCTCCTTAGCCCATTAAACCAAATCCAAACACAAATCCAACACACTAGTTTAGTTTTTAAAACAAATAAGTTTTGACCAAACGCGGCTTGGACTAACTCGAGGTTTTCGTAACCTCGTTAACGGCTTAAATGACATACGGCTAAACTAATGTAACAAACAAGTCCCCACGACACTTTGTGTGTCGTGGTACACATCATGACACTCTCCGTGGGTGTGGTTTTCAACCAATTTATCCAAAAATAATTAACCACGGCTAAAACTAATATCCAAAACATCAATAATATTTTGACCAAATAAATTTTACAACCTCTCGACCTCAACTAAAGGTCTCAGTCAACAAGGTCTGGTGGCCGTGACTCCCCATGAGCCTCGGCTCACTCCAACGACACCAAGAAGTTACCACGACTCGAACACTAAACCAATGCCTAGACCGTGACTCCCTTGAGTTACGGCTTAACCATAATTGACACCAAAACATTTGCCACGCCTCGTATATCAAAACGATGCCATGGTCGTGACTCCCATGAGTCACGGCTCAACCAACTCGACTCAAAACTTGCACCCAAGGTTCGGCTAACATCGAAACTACTTGTCGTGACTCCCTTGAGTCACAACACACCCTTATTCGAGCCTCATACTAATCGGCTAACAACAAAACTCAACCAAACAATTTCAAAACACACAAATAAATAAACAAGGACGAGTAGAAGCTCAATAATAGCAGAATAAATATAAATGAAGCACAATAAGCTCTGATTCAACTCAACTCGTGAGCTGACTCGGACAAGTCAAGTGACTCGGTACGAGCCCGAACGAGTTACGCATTAAAAACGTTAGATCCACACGGTTTTGTATCAATACATAAGGTTTTAGTTTAGTTTTAATGTAAAAATCGTTTGGATTAATTAATACCGATTAGGGTTTTGATAATAACGAAAGAAATAATGAAGAGGGTGGCGCGTGAGTCTTACCAACGAGAGGGAGAGAGAGAAAAGGGTGGCGGGGAACGGTGGTGCACGGTGGTGAGCAGCGGTAGTCTTCATAACATGATCAAACGTATGCCTCTCGGTCTCAAATGCTCCAGAAATAACCTCCTTGTCTTGATCTACGTATTCGGTTAAAAATATTGGTGATCGGAAGTTGGCCGGAAAATGGGTGGCGGCGCCGAAAAAGTTTTCCGGTGAGGTGTGGTATCAAAGGGGAAACCCTAAAATGGGCTTTATATACCCCCTTGAGGGGCTAAACGCGTACAAACAATAATCCATGGGGCGGCGGTGTAATTAATAGGGAAGGGGGTGTTTGTGAAACTTTTGAAATCTTTATAAATTACCCTTGTGGGCCCCGTTTAGCATAGTAAACTTTCGTTTTAAATTACGGGACTTTCGCCATTGCGTCTGAAATAATTTTTTTGATAAAAATGAGTATTCACACGTATAGTTTTCTCAGATTTAATTTAATTAATAAATCAATATGTTTTGCGTATTTTAGGTTGTGCCGGCTTGGTTAATGAATAACGCTCACGTTTAAACAGATAACCTCTATTTTTCAAGCTCAAACAAGTTCAGAGAAGTTTAATAGCTAAGGGAATTCAAAATAAATATTTTTGCTACTAAAATAAGGTTAGGAAAATTACCGATTGTTACATAATACATGAATAAAGTTCTACACGGAAAGCCCCACACAGAAAGTTCTACACAGCAAAACCACTAGTGCACCTAACGCAATTATATACACAACATTGTCCAAAGTAATAAAGCAAATATTTAAGAACGGCATAAAACTTGTAATAACTTTGAGTATCATTTTCCCTCGAGAAAATATATAAGTAAAATGGGGCCACGAAAACTCACCTTGAAGCGGATAAGACAAGGTGACAAGTCCAAGTAAATAATCCATGCAAATGAAAGAACACCCGGAAATACAACTGCTCCTCCATCAAATGATCTACCTGAATAAAGAATTTATTATATAGGAATCTAATTACCTTTAAATGTCATAACTGATTATTGTCTTAAATGTTATTTAATGTCATTAATGTTTTAGGGTTAAGTCATATTCAGTAAGAGTGTAGATTTTAAAAGTATCTTAATTTTAATATTTAACCTAATTAGTATAACGGTAAACCGTATTAAGAATAATGAACAAACCGAATTAGAAATTAAGTTATACCAAATTAGAATAAAAGGAATAACCGATTTAGGATTCAAGTTAAGCAAAATTACAAGTTAGATTATACCGAATTAGGGACAAGGGAAACTAGGAATTAATACATATTAACACACGCTCGAAACACATACACTTATACTCTTGGTTTTAAAATCTTTGTCGAGACACCTTTTAACAAAAACTCTTTTGGACTAAAACCCTAACAAGACTCGACCATATATAAAGGTCAACCTAGCGAGACAAACTTTTAACAAAATACACACGGTAATAGCTTTTAAAATCAAAACCACCAAAACAATCTAGAAAACTCCAACATTTACGAGACACACTTCTTAATTAGATTTGAGGTAACATATGCAGGTCGACACCAAGTCCCATGCGACTCTTGTTCCATCTATTTGTCCCATAGATTTACAACTCTCGTTATCTCGACACCAAACACACACGTAAACACTATCAAATTTGTCAACACAATCATACACAATCTGCCAACACTACCACATGGTTAAAGAGACACATGCATGCATTCCCACACGTATAAAGATTCATGACACAACTCTAAACCTCCATTTACCCATGCGACTCACGCACTTTGTATCTTCAAATTCTATTATGTAATCAGAGATGTGTGTTTAAAATAGGCTCGGCCCACACATACATAATCCGTAAATGGAACTTATTCCTATCTAAACCCATTAGACTCCCACGACACACCCCTAAACGTACTCACCCAAACCCCAGCCTCGTTCCCTTTGAACCCATGAAACAAACATAGTTCGACTCACACAAATGCAAACAGCAGTTGTCACCTTAAAACCTCTCGTTAGGCGCCTAGGGTTTTCCTTTTTAACACCTTTTAATGTGTCATTAATGATATTTAGGGCTTAATTTAGAGCTTAGGTCGACAAGGGCAGGAAACCATGTCGACACATACACTACTCTTAACGATACATAGATGTTTTAGATTAGTTGATACATGTGATTTTATGTAGCTAATATTATGATAGATAGGCTCTATCATGGCATGACTTAGACTAGATTAACATGAGTCGTATGGAATATAGTTTAGGATAATGATGATGATTATGAGTACCTCAATCTGGAATAAAGAGCAGTCGACAAGAAGAGAATAAACTTATACGAGCCAAAGTGAAGTTTCAAATCAAGTCACGTGACTTGCACGTGTGAGCCACAAGGCCAAAAGTCTGTTATGACTTTTGGCGGGAAAATCTGTTTTCCCTTTTATCTTTTCTATCTTTGTATAAATACTCCTAGTTACTCTCTCTTGTAATTTATTCACTAAACTGATTGTAATCAATTTTCCCCTCTTAATTCCATTACAACAAAGTGAATCTTGAATCTCAAATTCGGTTACATTTCTTCTTCATATGAAACCCAATTTGTTATTCGAATAACTTCCACATTTCATTCTTGATTTCTGGTTGTTATACATTTGTACATATCAAGTGGTATCAGAGAGCCCTTTTCTGGCACCATATTATCTTCAAGAGTGTTATACTGGCATTCTTGATTTTTCGGTCATCTTCTCCGGTCAAATTTCGACAAGAAACAGAGATTTCTGGCAAGAAATTAGTCACCACTAATTTCACTGTTCTTTTTACATTTGATTAGTGTCAACCAATTGTACGGTAACAAGACTAGCGCATTAGCTGCTTAAATCCTCTAGTTTTGAACAAGCTGATCAGAAGCAATTGGGTTGAATAATCAAGAACAAGATTGGTAGTTGCTATTCCATGTGTTGATGAGTAATAGTGATACCAATAAAATGAAGAACACAAGAACCACAAGTGGCAATCAAGAACCTTCCATGGAGTCCCTTCAACAAACTGTTAATGATTTACAAAGAATGGTAACAGACATGGCTAATGAGATGACAAGGTTGAGGGCGGGTGAAGGGACTAGTAATGGTAATCATGTTAATGGTGGAAGGAATGGTGGTCCAATGACAACACAGTATGGAAGGATGTCCAAGATTGAATTTCCAAGATTCAATGGGGATGATGTCAAAGGCTGTTTGTTCAGATGCAAACAGTTCTTTAGAATTGACAATGTTCAAGAAGACATGAAGGTGGAGTTGGCAGCTATGCATGTGTTTGATAAGGCTTTAATATGGCACCAACAATTCTTGAGGAAGTATGGTGATGACTGTCCATGGGAGATGTATGAAAGAGAGGCTCTGAGAAGGTTTGGCAATGTGTTTGAAGATCCCATGGTGGAACTCAAGAACTTGAAGCAGACTAGTACAGTACAAGCATATCAAGATCAGTTTGAAGATTTGTTGAATAGGTTGGAATTGATTGAGTCATTGGCAATTAGTTTGTTTATTGGGGGTTTGAAGGATGAAATCAGCAAGCCAATGAGAATGTTCAAGCCTCTTACCTTGGTTGATCTGTTTACAATAGCTAAAATGGAAGAAGCTGCACTCATTGCCACAAAACCAAGGTATAATTCTTACCAACCTAATGTCAGATCTGTTAATACTGGTTATGCTAATAAGGAGGGGGAATTTTACCTAGACCAGTTAATAGTGTTAGACCCATTTCCCGGGTACTTGGATCTCACCCTAGATGAAAATGGACCAAATGCCTTACGTGATTGGCCAGTCAACGAATGTTGCGTAGTGGTCAAACCCGATAGTCAAAGTGATAGTCAAAGAATGTGTTATAAGGTTATGGAAAGTTTATATGTAACCAAAGTAGAAAGAAAGAGATTTAAGGGGCTAATGCTGTAAAGTGTTGAATTGTGTTATAGTAAGTATTTGTGGCAAAAATGGAAGCAAAGAGACTTGAGGGGCTATTCTTGCCTTTAGCCCAAACTAGTAACTAGCTATTATTTATCCAGGAGATTCTAGTATTCTCCACAATATTCAAGGGTGTTGTGGAGGTCCGGTTCTTAGAGAAAGAAAAGGGAGGGAAAGAAGTGTCTTGATGGCTTAAGAAAGAAGGTGATCAAGTATTGATGTTTATGGCCATCCTTAGCTATGATCCTTGTAAGGTGTTTATGATGATGATGATGAGGCCTTGATTGTGCTTAGCTTGGAGCTAAGGTAAGTAAAATGATGATGACATGTGTTATATGGATTTCTAACATATATGTGTTATGTATGTTTTATGTCAAGCAATATGGACTTGAGACATGCTTAAGTGATGTGATGAATATGGCTTATGTGATGAGTTAATGTTATTGTGTAAGTTGATGTTATGTGTTAGATGAGATGTGGAGTAGTAAGCTTGTATGTAAGTGTTTATTGTATATGATGCTTATGTGTTGATTGAAGTATAATGGTATGTTATGATTGTTTTACTTACTAAGCCTTTGTACTTACGGTTTAGTTGTCTAACTGTTTTGTAGGTAGGCATGCTTTTATGGATGGCTTGGATATAGGGATTAAGGTTTTGGTTATGCAAGTTCAAAGGTAGTATGGGTATAGGAGCTTAGGTAGAATATCGAGCTCAAGTGTAAAGTTTGTACCCCGTGAGTCAAGTAATGTTTTGTAATGAGTAGACAAGTGTCAAATTGTATGCCAAGAGTTGTATAACGATTTGGTGGTCAATCGTCGTGGCAAAGTATGCCTTATGTGTTTTTAGTAAAAGTTAAAGGAACTTTTAGTTTAAGTATAAATGTACCCATTTTGGGTGGTAAACGGGTCAAGTGTCTTTGGAATATGTCTTGTATGTTAAAGTAATGATAATGGTCAAGTTTGGTGGGAAAAGAAAGTAGTATGAGTAGTTTGTTGTGTAAAGGGGTCAAAATGGGTTTTATGCATAACCCGTCAAATAATTCTCTTTTGGATCAACTCTTTGGTTCGAAATTGCAGACCTTAGTGTAGATCAAGATTTCAGTCCTGGATCTACCTTTTGGTTCGTAAAAATTAAACCTTATCATGGATCCATAGTATTGTCAAGGATCACCGTTTTGGTTCCATAATCTAGACCTTAGTGTGGAAAGTTTATAGATTTTTACAAATGGTCGAAAGAGTGACAGGATATCCGTAAAAGTCAAGCGTTTCCACGTTTAAAGTTTTAAGTTTTGGTCTCTAGCGGGCACGGGGTGTAACAACTTGGTATCAGAGATTCGGTTTAAGTGAATTAGGTTTCCACTATAGGTTGCCTAGTCTTAAACCACTCGTAGAAGTATGGGATGGAAGTGTTAGTCACGCGGAAAGTAATTATTAAGTATGAGATGGATTATGTTTTATGTTAGATGAGCTTAAAGATGATAAGTGATGGATGTGTGTAATAGTATTGTTGTGTATGTGATAGAAGTCCGTGGAGGACTTGAAGTGTTTGAATGATTAGTTGACCGAGCACCTCGGTTGGTGCCGGTGATTGTATTGCTATTATGTGAATGTATGATAGAGTAATAGTAATGGAATGCGAGTAGCAATGCTAAGCGGTATTAGAGATGGGTTAGTAAGTGAATTAAAGTTTTATGATGCCTTAGTTATAAGGTAGGCTAGTGCTTGCGACTAATTAGAAAGTTGATGCTTAGACATAGATTGTTTGTGCGATGTGATATATGAGCCATAGACTTCATGATTTGATTATGATTGAGAATGTTAAAACATTTTTAGATGCTTTGGAATGCATTGTATGTGATGGCCTAGTGTCGAAAGAAAGTTGAAAGAACACATTGATTGTGAAATAAGATAAGTATGAAAAGTGTTTGATGAAACATAAATGCTTAGAAAGCTTGAGATAATGTAAGAAATGAATAATGAAGTATGTTTATAGCTTGATGCTTAAAAGGACGTGTCGAGTTTGATTGTGATTGTTGTTTTGGAATGAATGAATATATGCTTGAAGCATGAGTTCTTATATGCTAAGTAAAATGAGAAAGTAAAAGTGTATGGTTAAGATGTGATAAGGTCATGTTTCATATAAAACATGATAAGTAAAATATGTTAGTAATAAATGGCTAAGCGTGATGAGTAGAAGTGATGAATGAGATACAGATTGCGCTAGAAGTCATAAGTGACATGAAGTGCGCTAGAAAGAATTGTAAAACATGAATATAATCATGTTAATATGTTGGAATGTGTATGATGAGATTAATGAAAGTGTTATAGAATAAACCTAAGTAAGGTTTATATGCATAAAAGTTGAATTGACTAAATGAAGTGATAGTAGAAGTTGAGAATATGGTCAACAAGGGGTTGACGGGTAATAGTAAAAGTGCGTTGTAAGAACACATAGAAAATGTGTAAATTGTAATGGGCAAGCATCATATAGAACTTGTCTAAAATAAAGATGGCACGTAGTAATTGTGTGAGTCAACTTGGGGTTGACGGATAAATGATAGGTTGCATTGTGGAAATGCAAATATGATAAATCGACAAGTATTATATTGAAACTTGTTGAGATAAAAGTAAACGTGATAGTGAATGTTGAGATTGCTAAAGGCAATGAGAATAAATGAAATGATAGTGTGTACATAATGATAAAAGTACAAGAAAGATAAAATGAGTAAAGATGATAAGATAGATATAGCTTGGATCCAATGCTCTAGTTTTGGTATCCTTCGGGATAGCCCAGCTTGCCTTTATGGCATGTGTTATGGTATCCTTCGGGATAGCCCAGCTTGCCTTTATGGCATGTGTTATGGTATCCTTCGGGATAGCCCAGCTTGCCTTTATGGCATGGATGTTAGCTTGCCTTTATGGCATGTGTTTTGGTATCCTTCGGGATAGCTTAGCTTGCCTTCATGGCATGGTTGTTAGCTTGCCTTTATGGCATGGTTGTTAGCTTGCCTTCATGGCATGGTTGTTAGCTTGCCTTCATGGCATGGTTGTTAGCTTGCCTTCATGGCATGTGTTTGGCATCCTTTGAGATGGCCTAGCTTGCCTTTATGGCATGGATGATAGCTTGCCATTTATGGCATGGATGTTTAGCTTGCCTTTATGGCATGGTGGTTAGCTTGCCTTTATGGCATGGTGGTTAGCTTGCCTTTATGGCATGGTGGTTAGCTTGCCTTTATGGCATGGATGGAAAGTTAGTGAGATTGGATCCAAGGCTAGAAAAGATGGAAAGTAAAGTAAGTACGAGTGTTATGTTGGAAGTATGTAAGTAGGATGGTTTATGGTTTCTTTATTTAAATGGATTGGGACGCCTTTTCATTTGAATAAAGAAGTCGTAAATCACCGAACCATGAATTTGTATTTCTTGATTTACATAGATCGGGACGCCTTTTTATGTAAATGAATAATTATAAATGAGTGGGCTTATGTGTAGCCGATATGACATGAGTACGGATAGTGATAAGAGAATGTGAAAACTAAAACAGGTTAGACGTCATAAGAAAAGATAGATACGAATTAAAGTCGATAGCAACATTAAGGTCATGTGTAAACCTTAAGATAGACGCGTAGAATGAGTTTGTGCATTAAGTTGATAAGTTAATGAGTAAGTATTCTCAAGATTTGATAAGAAGATTGCTTAAGTAATGCAAAGAAAAGATTTTGAAAGTGCCATTTAGATGGTACTTGATGTATAAATTGAATTAAGTTATCGGTTTTTTGAAGTAGATAAGTGTTGGTGTTATGTAAAATGTGAAAGTGGCCGGTATATGACTTTATGGCATGTTAGTGCATGGATATATGACGTGGTAATAGTGCCGAAGTTTGACTTATATAAAGTCAAATAGTAAATGTTTCTGGATGACAAGTCGTCATTGTTGGAAATTTTGAGATAAGTTTGTGATGAGAAGCGCGTTTTTGGGGATTATGAGTTATGATTATGTATAGTAAGTTTAGAATTTGCAAGATCATATAGATCGTTGCAAGGTAATGGCTTAGAGAGCATGAGTACAAGGACAAGTATATGTTGTGTTTTAGTTTTGGATAGCATTAGACGAGAGATTTCGGGGACGAAATCTAAATAACGGGGGTAGAATTGTTTGACCCGTTTCCCGGGTACTTGGACCCCACCCTAGATGAAAATGGACCAAAGGCCTTACATGATTGGCCAGTCAACGAATGTTTGCGTGGTGATCAAACCCGATAATCAAAGTGATAGTCAAAGAATGTGTTATAAGGTTATGGAAAGTTTATATGTGGCCAAAGTAGAAAGAAAGAGATTTAAGGGGCTAATGTTGTAAAGTGTTGAATTGTGTTATAGTAAGTATTTGTGGCCCAAATGGAAGCAAAGAGACTTGAGGGGCTATTCTTGCCTTTAGCCCAAACTAGTGACTAGCTATTATTTATCCAGGAGATTCTAGTATTCTCCACAATATTCAAGGGTGTTGTGGAGGTCCGGTTCTTAGAGAAAGAAAAGGGAGGGAAAGAAGTGTCTTGATGGCTTAAGAAAGAAGGTGATCAAGTATTGATGTTTATGGCCATCCTTAGCTATGATCCTTGTAAGGTGTTTATGATTATGATGATGATGAGGCCTTGATTGTGCTTAGCTTGGAGCTAAGGTAAGTAAAATGATGATGACATGTGTTATATGGATTTCTAACATATATGTGTTATGTATGTTTTATGTCAAGCAATATGGACTTGAGACATGCTTAAGTGATGTGATGAATATGGCTTATGTGATGAGTTAATGTTATTGTGTAAGATGATGTTATGTGTTAGATGAGATGTGGAGTAGTAAGCTTGTATGTAAGTGTTTATTGTATATGATGCTTATGTGTTGATTGAAGTATAATGATATGTTATGATTGTTTTACTTACTAAGCCTTTATGCTTACGGTTTAGTTGTCTAACCGTTTTGTAGGTAGGCATGCTTTTATGGATGGCTTGGATATAGGGATTAAGGATTTGGTTATGCAAGATCAAAGGTAGTATGGGTATAGGAGCTTAGGTAGAATACCGAGCTCAAGTGTAAAGTTTGTACCCCCGTGAGTCAAGTAATATTTTGTAATGAGTAGACAAGTGTCAAATTGTATGCCAAGAGTTGTATAACGATTTGGCGGTCAATAGTCATGGCAAAGTATGCCTTATGTGTTTTTAGTAAAAGTTAAAGGAGCGTTTGGTTTAAGTATAAATGTACCCATTTTGGGTGGTAAACGGGTCAAGTGTCTTTGGAATATGTCTTGTATGTTAAAGTAATGATAATGGTCAAGTTTGGTGGGAAAAGAAAGTGGTATGAGTAGTTTATTGTGTAAATGGGTCAAAATGGGTTTTATGCATAACCCGTCAAATAATTCTCTTTTGGATCAACTCTTTGGTTCGAAATTGCATACCTTAGTGTGGATCAAGATTTCAGCCCTGGGTCTACCTTTTTGTTAGTGCAAATATTACGATATTTAAACTAAACGTTTTTTTGGTTTTAATAATGACAAACATGTAACTTGTAATACATAATGTAAAATGTGCAAGTTACTTGTAAACACAAATAATCAATGCATACTTACTTCAACACCTCCCGATGTCTCAAGTATGCTTCAACGAAGTCGTAGATTTTCATCCTGACGTAAATCACTCAAGGTATGGACAAACAAATCTACTACTTGACAAATGATCAAAGGATTATATTTTTCTAAACTTCACATTTTTAATGTGACAAAACATTTTTTCTAAAATATATTTTACAAAATATTTTTGAATTAAAAAGAAATGTTTTATTTTGAAAAATAAGTTTAAAAATTCCAACAGTCAATTTTCCCCCCAAAACAGCTCCAAACATTCCCAAATAAACCTTCCCCACTAAAGACAAACGAAGGAGCGTCCACGGTACCATTAAGTACCGACGGCTCCACTAAATTTAGTGGAGCCGTCTGACAATTAGTGGAGCCGTGGGTCTGTAACGGATAGTTTTTCCCTTGCCTATAAATAGTGGACCATTTCACACTTCCAACTTGATTTTTTCAGTCACTTTTCTCTGGTCTAATCCCTCTTAACTTAGATGAATTTCTTTGATCATTTGGAGAGTCTTAGTTTGTTTAAGAGTGATCCAATCCTCCATTCAAGTGATCCTCTTCATTCCTCTTGATTAGCAAGAGAAGAACACAAAGTATCCAAGTAGATACAAAGTGTTGTCATCCCTCTTGATTAGCAAGAGAAGAACACAAAGTATCCAAGTAGATACAAAGTGTTGTCATCCCTCTTGATTAGCAAGAGAAGAACACAAAGTATCCAAGTAGATACAAAGTGTTATCATTCCTCTTCATTTGCAAGAGAAGAACTCAAGGTATCCAAGAAGATACAAGAGTTGTAGTTGTTAGGTCTTGTAACATTTGTTACACTCTTGATTGTATCATAGCATACATCAAGATCAATTTTCTTTTGAGAGTTTGTGAGGGAAGATCATTGTGATCTTGTCGAGATCTTGGAGATCTCTTGAAGCCATTGGGCTTGTGTGATTGATCAAGTGGATCAAGGGTAGATCGGGTAGATCGAGTCAAGTGGGAGTAGATCATTGTGATCTTGTCGAGATCTTGGAGATCTCTTGAAGCCATTGGGCTTGTGTGATTGATCATGTGGATCAAGGGTAGATCGGGTAGATCGTGGTAGATTGGTGCTAGCTAAGATTAGCACTCGACATCTAGCTTAGTGTCAAAAATAGGATAAGCGACGTGTAGATTGGTGCTAGCTAAGATTAGCACTCGACATCTAGCTTAGTGTCGGAAAACAAGTTAAGCGACGTGTATGGTTTTCTCCGCCTGAAGGGAGTTTGTTGATTAGTGAAGTAACTCTCGAGTTGGGTACTCGGGGAGTGGAGTAGGGCGAAGAGGAGCTTCGTGACCGAACCACTATAAATCATCGTGTCCGGTTTGCGCCTTCTTACTTATCTCTTTACTTTCATTTTATTCTTTATCGCTTTATGTTTATATTTGCATTGCGTTTATGCTTGTGTGGCTAGTTGCTTATGTTATGTTAATTATGTATGTGTCATGGTTGATTGTGCTTGTGTTGTAGTTTAATTCATTCATCCCTAGATGATATATGATCATAGTTGACACTTTTCATATTACGTCACACTTGATCGGGAGTTTGATACAAAATGTTTTTAAGTTTTTAAATGGAAACGTATTCACCCCCCCTACTGTTTCCACAATTGGTATCAGAGCAAGGTTGCTCAAAATTTTAAAATAAATGGTTTTCAAAATTGAGTACGATCCATGTATCAAATTACCCATGAAGGTGATAAGAATATGAAAAGTATTTAGTTGCTTAATACTTACAAGTTTTGTTGTTAAGTATACGGTTCCATACTAGCTTGAAGGTTTTCTTAAATTAATAAAAGTTGGCTCTGTTCAAAACTGAAATAACAAGTACGGCACCGTTAAAAGTAACGGACGGCTCCATTAAATATGGACGGTACCGCTAAATTTAACGGTACCTTCGTCTGTTTTTCAGAATTCGGTAATTTTCAAAAATTCGTATAAAATCAACCGTAAGTCCGTAGGAGTCGTGCCACCTATCATTTTAAACGTAATTGAGTCTACTTTCACTTAAAAATACTTTTAGAAAGTGATTGTAAAGTAAAATTTATGAGAGTCTTCAATTCGTAACAGAGAGTCGTTTCTGGTCATGCCGATTGCCCAAATTTTTCGTCAAATCACAAAGTCAACATCACACGTTGATGTATTCAAGATTTCAAGGTGTTGAAATTGATCAAATTTTTAAATGGGGTTAAAAATAATTCATTTTCAAATAAAATCAAGCTAAGTGTACATTGTTATACTTAATACACAAAATGACGATAAGTATCTTTGTGTGTTTTGCTAAATGACTATTTGCTTTTCTTTGTGTCTTAGTATTGTTAGTCAATACTTTTGTATGCTTATTGTTATCTTTAGTTGAGCTAATTTTATCTATAAGCATAAGTGTATTTCATGCCTTGTTGCTATGTGTCGAATATTAGTTTTTCGGCTTATGCGTCAATAGGACTTAGACTAGACTTCTTGCACTAAGTTGCGTAATTGATTTTGCATTGCATATAGGCATAGACCATTTTTTTTGCATTTGTTGCAAGTTTTTAAAATGGTTTAGTAACCTTCTTAGGAATAGAAACTAAGTTGGTAGATCATGTGTGTCGAAAGATATTGTCTTACACAATTATTTTTCCAAAGGTTTAAGTGTAAAAAGTATATCACCCCAAAATACTTAACACTTTCATAAAATCCGTAACATGATCTTTAAAACATTACATCATTTTGTCTTGTTTGACCATGGGTTGTCTAAACAAGATAAAAGGTCATTTTAATACATTAGTATTTAAGTAAAAGAAAATGTATTAAACTTGCATTGATCTAACACACATACAAAATGTTTTAAACATTTAGTATTTTACGTATGTTGTATAAAAATAGTTAAGATAATTATTTTTATACTAATGAGGTGTGGAAAAACTAAGAATATTATACTTAATAATATAAATAGTTTTTCTCAAATAAAAATAAATGACAATATCAAAGTAGTAACTTAATATGTCATTAACCTCACACATACAACTAGCATTGGAATAGATGGAACACATTCCTTAAATTTTTATTTTCTTTTTAAAAAGGAGTGATTGTGAAGGTCAAAAAAGATTTCGAGTACATATCAATTCATTATTCAAATTATGATTGATATTATTATCGAATCTAATTGACAAGTTTTCGAGTGTGGACATGAAATTGGAGTCATTATTTGTCTAGCTTCAAGATAACATCAAAATATGATGAAATATATTATCTTGAATCTACATACTCAATCACACTCGATTGTTATGAAAATAATGACGTCCTCTCAAGACGAAAACAATATGCATCGGATCATAACTCACACTTGTGTTGAAGATGCCATATTGAGTCTTCGTGTCCAATGGTTGTGTTCCAAACTTTAAACTAATATCTTTAAAAGATGCATAAAATACACAACTAAGTAGGATTGACAACTTGGATGTTTCATCCGAAATATACAAGTAATTTACATTGCAATGCAATTAGTAAATGTGTCAATTCCGAAAAACCAAACACGAGCAAACAAACAACATATGTAAACTTTGCTCATGAACGACTCAACACTCAAAGTCACATGTCTTGTAAAAGTGTCACATATAATATGTTATTAACTATTATGTAAGTCATCAATCTTTGAGAATATCACATGTATTTCTCTTATCAAAAGATTGAAAAAGGATAACTTATATCATATGCATATTATTCCCTTTGTAACATGAATGGTTATGTTACATGAGAATACATTGCATCCTGTTAACAAATATAGGATATTAGAGTTGAATAATAACCTAATACGACATGTGTCATTGCATAAACAAGTAAAATTGGTCATACACTAAAATACTTGTTTCACTAAGCATTCGTAAGAGTGATAAGTTTCCTCTTAGAAAAGCGTACTTGTTGAAATAAAAAGTATGTCTCATTTTAAATAAAATACTCACAAAATCTATTGAGGTAAGTAACCTCTACTAGATTCTTTCCTCAAGTTATGCAAAGGAGCATTCTTGAAACACACACGATGTAGTAGATTCTATATTGTATCACATTAGAGTGTCTCTTGGTTCTAGGAAACCAAATCATGTTAAAGTAACATGTAACAACTCAACAAACAAAGATGTTGTCTAAGAGATCATAAAATACACCATCTCCATCAAATAACCTCTAAATCTCAAACACGAAATTAAAACATTTCGCTTGCCTTTGTTAGGAGTTGTGTAAGACATGTCATTCTCTTAACCGACTTTCAAAGTATGGTTAGTTGAGTCATATTAGGCCATGTATTAGCGAAGTAAGCTAATATCATCTTTGCTACACTTCAATAGGCAAATATAGGAATTAAAATTTTTCTAACATGAGAATGAGTACTGGAGAACCTATCGCACTAGAAATTCAATTTGACCTAACGGTTGAATTGCTTCCAGGAGAGATGTTGGGTTTGTGGTATAACCCGTAAAAATGGTCGTGTTTAGCCTTAATTGAGCACCACTAGTGATAGTCTCATACTCATTCTCTAACTTGAAAATTTTTCATTCCTACATTTGACTAGAGACAGTTTACATAGTTGAACTTTATCTCCCGTTAGAGTTTCATTTTAAACAAGTAGTAATTAGGATCTCCCTTAGCAAACCTAGATTGCTTGCATCCCACATACGTGTTTCAAAATGATAACATGTTCTCATAAGACATGATTAAATGTCTTTATGATCTTAAATGCTAAATGATTACATGTTTTGCATGATGTTTGCATTTATTCCTTATGTGCATTTTACATGATTTTCTTGTAAAGTTTGCACCCACACTATGTCCTTTTGACACATTAGGAATTAGGTATGCCCATCACTATGAACCCTTAGAAGTCATAGAGTCATACACTAGTGTCAAAACCTATAAGTTAGAGTAGTCGCGAAGTTGTCCTTATTCCCTAGTCATCACTTCGCCTTCTTCCAAGTTATACACCCTTTTGTCATGGGAAGGTTAGATACAAACCTAGTAGAACTCGGAGTAGGATTGACAACTTAAATATTTCATCCGAAATATTCAAGTAAGTTAAACTTGCTATCACAATTGTTAAATGTCATATCTGAAACATCATATTCATGCCTTTTAACAACATATGTTAAAACGCTCATCCAAAAGCTAAAAGCTAACATCAACCCTCGAGTGACAAAAGACTCATGAATCACTATATAAGTGATTAGTAGTTTACTTTCATCCTCGTGTGATTACACACTTCTTAAGATCTCAAACCCTGCTGCGAATCAGCACCATAGGCCTAGCTTTACGTCTTTCAAAACCCCGTGAAACACTCGCGTGCGAAGCACATCGAAAACCGTAAATCAACCAAAAACTCTCAACTGAGAATCCTCTAACCATCTTCATCTAGGTCTAGGAATGATGGAACATATTCCATAAATCTTATGACTATTTAAATATTTCACTGGAAATATTAAAGTCATCCCTTGTACCCCTCTTATGACTACCTGAATATTTCACTGGAAATATTGTAGTCATCTCGTGCGTCTCGTCTCATGACTCTTTAAATATTTCACTGGAAATATTGAGTCATCTTTCACATCGCTCTAATGACTACCTATGTATTTCCTCGGAAATATAAAAGTCATCTCTTCTCGTCCAGTACCGTTCAAAGAATTTATTAGGTATAAATTCTTTCCTCGTGTCGAAAAATATCTCTAAATCAGCGAGATTTATTCGTAAAATCCTCTTAAAGTTCAATGAAAACTTAAATATTTCATCCAAAATATTTAAATTTTATTTGATTTGCGAAATGCAATTAAATGTCATTTCTCGTTCTCGATAAACGTTCATCGAATCCCGTTGGATTCATTCATAAAAGAATTTATTCGGTATAAATTCTTTTAATCTAAGGTCCAGAAAAATCACAACATATGTGAAATTTCTTTGTCAGAAATCTAATTCTGGGTCAAAACTGACCTCAGCAGGTCACGGTACTCTTAAATAGGGGACGGTACCGCTAAATTTAACGGTACCGTCGGACCATTGTCTGCTGAGACAGTTTATTCTCACTATTTCAAAACCACTATCGAAACCCACTCGATGTAGTCTTGAACTAGAACTTTATCCTATCAGAATAGATTGTATCTATCTTCTGATTCCTAAGCCTTCTTCCCTTTCACTTCCGCATGGTACTAAACACTATCAATGCTTCCGCATTCCACTCATCTCCCACACACTTCAAACGAAGAACCATTAGGATACGTTGAGATAACCCTCCTTCATCAACATAGATAACCCTATAACCTTATCACCTACCTCACAACCCTGAAGATTTTATCTTCTTAACCCTTAGGATATCTCCAAGTAATCACATGCCTCATCATATAAATATTCTATGAATATTCACAATGATTGAGAAGAGCTACGTGACTTCAAAGGTGAAGTTTATCGTATGCTATCCACCACTTGTCATGACGTTACTAAGCTCATCGCTTCAGTCAACGTTTGTTTTCCTCTTTATCTTTTACATCTTGTCCGGATGGTCATAGATTAAGGGGGAGCGAAAACACACTCATATAGTCTTTCACCAAACACTCTCAAGAACACACAAATGTGGTTCTTATTCCCTAGAAAACTTCCCTTTAGCTGCCCAGAACTAGGCTGCACAGGAAAATTCGTGACTTCCAGGTCACGGTACCGTTAAATAGGCCATGGTACCTTTAAATTTAACGGTACCGTGTGGTATTTAGTGGTACCGTGCCTATGTTTGACGAATTTTCACTGTTCCCTCCAGATCCCTGCATCCCTAACCTCAAACCTGCAAAATTTTGCAAACTCACATACACCCTAGGATTTCCTCACTACACCATAGGACTCTACCACCAACTTTAGTTCGAATCCCACAACTTTTGCCTATATAGGGCATCACCATTGCAAGCTTATCTTGCATCTCATCTTCAAACCTTACATTAACATCATTCCTCATCACACTCAACCCTTATAACTAAACTTCACTCTTGACAGTGATATTTAGTCTAAAAACCTTCAACCCTTATAACAATCCCGCTCAAACCTTTTAGCTACACTTCACTCTTGACAGTGATAGTTAGTCTAAGAACCTTCAACCCATCAATCATCACACTCAAACCTTACAACTATTCCTCACTTCATCTTCAACCTTACATCACCCAAACATCATGTCATCCACACAAGAATCCACCACCTACATCTCAAAGAAACCTAGGATAACCGTAAGACCACCTTCAAAACCACTCTTTGTGGATCTTACAAAAGAAGATGAAGCAATGACACCACCTTCCCAAGCTACTCCCAACTCACCATCTCCACCTAATGCACCCTCCAAAACATCCTCTACCTACACAACATCTTTATCATTTCCTTCCCTCACAACTCCAATGGATTACACACTCTCACCCACAACTCCATTGGACAATGCCATGCCAACTTCATCACCAACCTTCAATCCTCACAATCACACGAAACCCTTCATACACCAAATCATCTCTAACACACACCTAGGATCATCCAAACTAGAAATCCAGAACCTCGTTACCTCAACCCCGTTAGAGATATCCAACCCCAATCCTGTTAGGATCACATGCACATTTTTTTTCCTTTGAAATATATCATGCATCTCATTGTCAGTGCAAACGATATATTAATCTAAACCATCCCAACACCAATCATCTTAGGTAGATGATTATGTTGTTCAAAAGGTTTGTTAAAACTTGCCTTCCCAATGACAACTTGGAAGAAGTCATTTGGTGTGTCAGTCAACGAACGAATCTCGTTCTTGATTAGTGTGATTGATTGAACAATTACACCTTAGGTTGTCGGTCGGGTTGTGACACTTATGTGTTAACATAGTTTAACCCTTGCATGACTTGCTATGTGTATTCTATCCCTATAATGCTGCTTCTATTCTTCTATATATTATGTTGCACGAAGCTAACCCTTGATGTAGGAAAAGCCTGTGTAAGAATTTGATCCATGGATCCGCTTGATACTAAGGTAAATAAACAAGGGGATTAAGTCACCATAGGGGAGCATTGAGCTAGGGGGAGCTCGGGGGTATTTGTATACATAGCATGGAGTAGTCTTCACAAGTGGTGATAGAAGACTTCACTAGGATGATGCAAGCTCGCCTTTCTGGGGAGAAAGGAAAGTTGTGTAATAAGGGGGAGTAGGGAGTAAATTCAAGGGAGTGCTCGAGGCAACTACCTTTTTGATTCGACAAAAGGGGGAGAAGGGGAGTGTAAACAGGTAACTTTTACATTTTACTATGTGTTACGGTTTACATATTTGTCATCATCAAAAAGGGGGAGATTGTTAGTGCAAATATTACGATATTTAAACTAAACGATTTCTTTTGTTTTAATAATGACAAACATGTAACTTGTAATACATAACGTAAAATGTGCAAGTTACTTGTAAACACAAATAATCAATGCATACTTACTTCAACACCTCCCGACGTCTCAAGTATGCTTCAACGAAGTCGTAGATTTCCATCCCGACATAAATCACTCAAGGTATGGACAAACAAATCTACTACTTGACAAATGATCAAAGGATTATATTTTTCTAAACTTCACATTTTTAATGTGACAAAACATTTTTTCAAAAATATATTTTACAAAATATTTTTGAATTAAAAAGAAATGTTTTATTTTGAAAAATAAGTTTAAAAATCCCAACAGTCAATTTTCCCCCCAAAACAGCTCCAAACATTCCCAAATAAACCTTCCCCACTAAAGACAAACGAAGGAGCGTCCACGGTACCATTAAGTACCGACGGCTCCACTAAATTTAGTGGAGCCGTGGGTCTGTAACGGATAGTTTTTCCCTTGCCTATAAATAGTGGACCATTTCACACTTCCAACTTGATTTTTCCAGTCACTTTTCTCTGGTCTAATCCCTCCTCACTTAGATGACTTTCTTTGATCATTTGGAGAGTCTTAGTTTGTTTAAGAGTGATCCAATCCTCCATTCAAGTGATCCTCTTCATTCCTCTTGATTAGCAAGAGAAGAACACAAAGTATCCAAGTAGATACAAAGTGTTGTCATCCCTCTTGATTAGCAAGAGAAGAACACAAAGTATCCAAGTAGATACAAAGTGTTGTCATCCCTCTTGATTAGCAAGAGAAGAACACAAAGTATCCAAGTAGATACAAAGTGTTATCATTCCTCTTCATTTGCAAGAGAAGAACTCAAGGTATCTAAGAAGATACAAGAGTTGTAGTTGTTAGGTCTTGTAACATTTGTTACACTCTTGATTGTATCATAGCATACATCAAGATCAATTTTCTTTTGAGAGTTTGTGAGGGAAGATCATTGTGATCTTGTCGAGATCTTGGAGATCTCTTGAAGCCATTGGGCTTGTGTGATTGATCAAGTGGATCAAGGGTAGATCGGGTAGATCGAGTCAAGTGGGAGTAGATCATTGTGATCTTGTCGAGATCTTGGAGATATCTTGAAGCCATTGGGCTTGTGTGATTGATCATGTGGATCAAGGGTAGATCGGGTAGATCATGGTAGATTGGTGCTAGCTAAGATTAGCACTCGACATCTAGCTTAGTGTCGAAAATAGGATAAGCGACGTGTAGATTGGTGCTAGCTAAGATTAGCACTCGACATCTAGCTTAGTGTCGGAAAACAAGTTAAGCGACGTGTACGGTTTTCTCCGCCTGAAGGGAGTTTGTTGATTAGTGAAGTAACTCTCGAGTTGGGTACTCGGGGAGTGGAGTAGGGCGAAGAGGAGCTTCGTGACAGAACCACTATAAATCATCGTGTCCGGTTTGCGCCTTCTTACTTATGTCTTTACTTTCATTTTATTCTTTATCGCTTTATGTTTATATTTGCATTGCGTTTATGCTTGTGTGGCTAGTTGCTTATGTTATGTTAATTATGTATGTGTCATGGTTGATTGTGCTTGTATTGTAGTTTAATTCATTCATCCCTAGATGATATATTATCATAGTTGACACTTCTCATATTACGTCACATTTGATCTGGAGTTTGATACAAAATATTTTTAAGTTTTTTAAATGGAAACGTATTTACCCCCCTCTACGGTTTCCACACTTTTGGTTCGTAAAAATTAAACCTTATCATGGATCCATAGTTTTGTCAAGGATCACCATTTTGGTTCCATAATCTAGACCTTAGTGTGGAAAGTTGATAGATTTTTATAAATGGTCGAAAGAGTGACAGGATGTCCGTAAAAGTCAAGCATTTCCGCGTGTAAAGTTTTAAGTTTTGGTCTAAGCTGGCACGGGGTGTAACAAATAGACCTATGGCTTTGCCTGCACCCACAAGAACACCATATGCTGAGAATAGAAATGGTTTTAAGAGGCTGACTCAAAAGGAATTGGAGGAAAAGAGGGCCAAGAACCTTTGTTTTTACAGTGATAAAAAATATGTGCCTGGACACAAATGTAGTGGTCAATTGCACTCATTAGAAGTGGTAGTAGATGAATATTTTGAAGCTGGGGAAGAAGATTTGACTAATGATGTGTTGATCCTAGTTATATACTTGATCAAATTCCCTTACCTTGTAAAGGTTTAGTTATGCTAGATGAACTAACACAACTAGTATAGAAACTGTGTTGAATTTACTAAGGTTTATGCGGAATCTAAACAATAGTATTAAGAAGAAAAACAACACAAGAATAAACAAACCAACAACTTCAATATTATTAATACGAATACTCTCTTAGTATTATGGTTTACAACCTTGAAGCTATGAATATTAAGTACCTAACTCAATGCCCTAGGACCTCCTTTTAGAGACTAAGGAGTCCTAGTCTGCTTACAATTACTTTCTATACAAGATAAATCTTTAAAGAATCTTTTCTATACTTATCTAAACATTCTATACATATCTAACCGACTCTAATACTCCAGCAACACTAATAAACACTTAGCAGTACTAACTCTGTACTCTGGCAACATTAAGTCTTCAGTAGTTGTAACTTAGTACTAGCAACACTAAGTTTTATTTTAGCAGCATTAATTACTTAGAGTATTTTCCTTGAAGTCTTCCAGCAGTTATAATGTACTCTAGCAGTCTTAACTTCAACCAGCAGTCTTAACATATGAACCAGCAGTAGTAATGTCTTAGAGCATTTTTCATTAATACCTGAGCAGTTGTAATCACATGAGCAGCCTTAATCATTTTGAGCAGCATTAACACCTTGGAAGCTTTCATTCCCAACAATCCTCCCCTAAACTTGATATTTTCACCTAAAATCATCAAGTTTCAATCAAAGCTTTAACCTTCACCAGGAGGATGCTTCCAAACACTATTGCCTCTTTCTCTTATAATCAGCCCCATAAAGTTGTTTCTTCATTTTCTTGAGTAGCTGATATACCATTTCATTCCAATGATCAACTTGAAGTTTGACTGTACCATTTAGCATCATTTCAAGTGTATGCTTACCTAAAGGATAGTCTTTCTCAACTAACATGTAGATTTGAACTCCTCTCATCATCACAGTATGAACTCCATATGACTGAAAAAGCTTCCACAACATAACTTTATTTTGATACTGACCCGACCATACACTATCTTCTGGATGTGGTTTAAATATGACTTTTAAATCACCCCAGAGAATTCTATCCAAAATGTCATCTGGTCTAGTATATCCATACTTCTCATTGACTAGTGCCCATAAGGTCTCTAAATCTTCCATGTCAAACTTTCTAAGCATTTGTGCCATGGTGACAAACCTCTGATAACTTCCACCACCTCTGATTATCTCCCACCATGAAGTCTTTCCATGATAACCAGTCTTCCAGTTAATGATAGGCACCTTGGTTCTGAAAGGAACAACATCACCAATTTCTTCATCATGATCACTTGCAAGTTCTGTCAATTGTTGTAGATCAGCTGTTTCTTTTGTATCACCTTCTTGTTCTTGCTATGTTTGCTCTTGTGCCTGCTCCATTTGCTCATCTATTTTCTGCTTCTTGCTGCTTTCACGTTCTAACTCTTCTCTAGCTCTTTTTGAACCTCCTACCACCTCATCTTCATTCATAGCAATGAAAGTGTTAACCCTTCTGAAAACTATGTCAAACTCTTCTTTGATTCTGTTATAGCTCATCCCCTTAAACTGAGCTTGTTTCCATCCACCCATATTTTTCAGATAGGTCTGCATAATTTGCTTTTGCTGTGCTATAGTAGGCGGTCTGTTCCTCTTTGCTTCAGCCCTCTTTTGAGCAAAGATTTTCTTCTGCTTGGCTAAGAATTCCATGAAGAGCTTTGATTTTTCTTCTAAGGATAGCTCTTCCTGTTCATCTTGCCACATCCTCTGGGCTAACATTTGATCTGCTTCACATTTTGCTTGTATTTCATCCCAGGAATTAATCTCTGCAAAGCTAGCCTCTTCTTCTTCTCTAGCCTTCCTTTCTCTTTCTTCTCTTATTCTTTGATCTTCAGCATCATACTCTTCTTGTTGTTTTCTAGCTATTTTTTCATCTAAGAACATATGCTTTGTCTTTGAAAGATATTTCTCCACATGCCCTTCAATCAAAATTGCCTTGCCTTTGCCCTGTGATGGTGGTTGTAATTGTGTTGTTTTTGTTGTTGTTGGAGATGATTCTATGATAATCACACCTTTGGCTTTGGGTCTTGAACTTTCTTTGATTGGTGTTGTCTTTTTTAAAGTAGTAAGAACTTGAGCCATGGTAAAATCGTCATCATCATCAATAGTAGCAGTAGTAACAACTTCTGTATCAGTAGTAGTAACTTTTGGCTCAGCAGCTAAAACTTTTTCACTAGCAACATTAACTTGCTCACTAGCAACATTAACCTCATCATTAGCTGCACTAAGATCAGCAGCATCAACCATTAACTTAGCTACTTCAATCACCTTCTCAACACCAACACTAGCAATTTTAACTTGTTCCACCTGCTCTTCCACAACAACCTTAGCAGCTTCATCCAAGACCACTTCATTCCCCATCTAATCAGCAACAACAAACTCATCACTCTCAACCTGCTCATCCATATCAGCAGCTAAACCTTCATCAACCAACTGTGCATCAATCATTACTTCATTTTCTACCCAGTTTCCTCCTCTGAAGCTTTGCTTGTATTCCTCCCATGTTTGGAAGCATCCTCCCACAAACTTTGTGCTTTATCAGAAGATTCAATTCTGGAAGTAGTACCAATCTTGTGTAATCTTTTGAGTTTATGTGTTCTTGACCTCTGTCTTCCTTCTAGATATCTAACTCTTCTCTTCAACCTTTTAATTTCATCACCCTGAGAAGATGTAGTCTGCTTGAGGTCAAGAACTTCTTTTGACAATTTTGTACATAATTCCATCAATTCCTTAAGTTGCATACTACCCTCAGCACTTTGGAGTATGTTACCTCTCCCGAGTGGTGCATCATTAGGAATGTTAGACTCAGCCTCAAACCAAGTTTGAGCTTCTGAGCACCCATGGTTTGTTGGCGCCTGGGGTTTCCATCACCTAAGTCAGTTCCATGGGAACTTGACCCATTAGATGTTGCCTTGGATTGGGTCTTAGCTATGTTACCACTGTCCTGCTCTGCATCTAAGCTAGTAGCAGTAGTAGCATCCCTTTCCAAACTACCTTCCCTCTCCTTATTGGTAGCCTCATCTGCATCCATATCAGCACTAGCCTAAGGTAGCTGAGTGCCCTTTTTATGTGATTTCCTACGGGTATAGGTCTTTTTAGGTTGAGATGTGGATGGCACAAATGTGGGTGTGTGATGGGTATCAGCTGGGATTGTTGAAGCTTCACCCTGATTTTGAATTTGTACCAACATTGCTTGAGGCAATGGTGTTACATTCCCTGAAAAATCTTTTCCTGCTCTCTTCATATTAGCAAAAACCTTTTTAGTGTGAGAGAGAGCAAGATATGTTCTTGAATGAATTTTCTTTTCAGAAAAATGTTTGTCCATAAGCAGTTGTAAAAACCATGGATATAGATAAAACTTACTTGTAGATTTATCCAAGTTCTTGACCATACCATCAAAAATCATTCTGGAAAAATTAAACTTTGTATTTTCAGATAAGCAAATAATAGCAGATGCTATATTGCCGCTAAATTCATTCCAGCCAGTTGTCTTTGGACTAAGACACTTAGAAATGGTATGAATCAAGAATTTCCACTGTGGGGAGAAGTATGCTTTGAAAAATTTTAATGAATCATTTTTCCTCTCATATCCTGACAGTGCAAGTTTTTCAAAAATTGCAGAAGTTAGAAGACAACCAATACCTTCAGCATCTGCTAAGTGAAGAACTTCCCTAACAGATGGTTCAGTAATGAGTATCTTATGCCCATCTACAAGGGCATGAAGTTGTTCTTCCCCATCAATAGTTTTGACCTTAGCAGTAGACCAAAACTGTTTGATGTGAGAAATATATATAGTAGGATTTACTGTTAATGCAAACTTAATGTGGCTTGCATTTAAAAAATCAATGATTTCAGTAAAACCTTCAGACTCTTTGGGTTTTTGTAAGAATGCAATCATGTTGTGTTGGTCAGCAAAAGAAAGAGTCGACATTGTGTATTTTTGAAAAATCGTGTAGGGTTTTGCTGGGTTTTGCAATTAAATGATAAAAACAAGTTAGGGTTTCGTTTGAGAGAGGTTTTGATCGGATAAAAACACTTGTGTGAATGATTGAAGGATATAAACCCTTAATCGTTCAAAGTTTTAAAACAGTAACTTATGCTTAGCAGCATTAACTCAGTTTCCACTCCAATAAGCTTATTTATTAGCATTCCAACACTTTCCATAGCTTATCCTGCAAAAGATTAGTCCAAAAACACCAAACCACAAACAATAACACAATTCACAATAATCACATCATCAATTGTACTTAGCAGTTGTAAACACAACTAGCAGCAGAAACTAGCAGTTCTAAGTATAACTAGCAACACTAATTATACTTAGCAGCAGAAACTCTTATTGACTTAAATAACAGTACTAATCCTTACAAAACTTTACAAAAACATAAATAGATAAGAGATTTTAAAGATTTAACATTCCAATACTGGCAATCAAAAATTGAAATCTACCCACATCAAAAGCTTTTATGAGCAAATCTGCAACATTATTATCAGTATGAAATTTAACCATTTGAATTAACTTCTTTTCATTACAATCTCTTATAAAATGGTGTCTTATCTCAATATGCTTTGTTTTAGAATGATAAACAGGATTTCCAATTATGCACATAGTACTGCTATTATCAAT
Organism: Artemisia tridentata subsp. tridentata; assembly: GCA_021014915.2. NCBI lineage: Eukaryota > Viridiplantae > Streptophyta > Magnoliopsida > Asterales > Asteraceae > Artemisia > Artemisia tridentata. The sequence continues at coordinate 217,865,643 of CP139503.1, forward strand.
AAATATTTTGGTATGCATAAAATTGTACCCATAATCTAGCAATTGATTCTGAATCCAGAGCACTTGTCCACAGCAACTTGAAGCAGCCACATATTCAGCTTCTGTTGTGGAATTTGCAACCACAGTTTGTTTTTTGCACTGCCATGAGATCAATCTACACCCAAGAAGTGCACTCATTAGAAGTGGTAGTAGATGAACATTTTGAAGCTGGGGAAGAAGATTTGACTAATGATGTGTTGATCCTAGTTATATACTTGATCGAATTCCCTTAGCTTGTAAAGGTTTAGTTATGCTAGATGAACTAACACAACTAGTATAGAAACTGTGTTGAATTTACTAAGGTTTATGTGGAATCTAAACAATAGTATTAAGAAGAACAATAACACAAGAATAAACAAACCAACAACTTCAATATTATTAATACGAATACTCTCTTAGTATTAGGGTTTACAACCTTAAATCTATGAATATTACGTACATAACTCAATGCCCTAGGACCTCCTTTTAGAGACTAAGGAGTCTAGTCGGCTTACAATTACTTTCTATACAAGATAAATCTTTAAAGAATATTTTCTATACTTATCTAAACATTCTATACCTATCTAACCGACTCTAATACTCCAGCAACACTAATAAACACTTAGCAGTGCTAACTCTGTACTCTGGCAGCATTAAGTCTTCAGCAGTTGTAACTTAGTACTGCACTAAGTATTCTTTAAGCAGCATTAATTACTTAGAGTAGTTTCCTTGAATTCTTCCAGCAATTATAATGTACTCTAGCAGTCTTAACTTCAACCAGCAGTCTTAACATATGAACCAGCAGCAGTAATGACATAGAGCATTTTTCATTAATACCTGAGCAGTTGTAATCACATGAGCAGCCTTAATCATCTTGAGCAACATTAACACCTTGGAAGCTTTAATTCCTAACATGATGATATGGGTCAAATGGGGGGTTATTACCTAACTATTGAATTTGACTACAGTAATGAAATGGTGGCCCAAATCTCATTGAATGCACTTACTGGTGTATACAATTATCAGAAAATGAGGGTTAAGGGTGTGGTAGGCAAAGAAGGGGCGCATGTGCTTGTAGATTGTGGAAGTACACATAACTTCATTGATTTGCAGACTGTCAAAAAGTTGGGGTGTAAGACTAAAACTATGCGTCCTTTGCAAGTGTCTGTGGCTAATGGTCAAGCTATGACTAGTACTTTGATGTGTTGTGGGTTAGATTTGACCATGGGAGAAGATACCTATGTGATTGATGCTATGGTGTTTCCATTGGGCGGGGGGGCTAGGAAGTAGTGTTGGGGATTCAGTGGTTATCCACTTTGGGGGAAATCATGATGAATTTTGAGAAATTGACCATGAGATTCTATGTGGGAAATAAGAAGAGGTTGTTAAGAGGTTCTCAACAAGCTACACTTCAGTGGATGCAACCAAAGGATCAAACTAGTGCTATGTTGAATTCTATGTCATTGTGTATCTGTCCTGTGTCATTATGCAGCATAGCAGGGAAGAGTATGGTTGACCCCACAAAAGATTGAGGGAGTTTTGAATGATTTTTAGTGTGTGTTTGAAATCCCTACTGCTTTACCACCTAAAAGGTCACATGACCATCACATTCCCCTTATGCCAAACACTCATCCAGTCAACATCAGACCCTACAGGCATCCTCCTAGCCAAAAGGATGCCATTGAGCAGATGGTAAAAGAGTTATTGGAGGCTGGTGTGATTAGATCTAGTCAAATTTCTTTCTCCTCACCCATAGTCATGATAAAAAAGAAGGATGGTAGTTGGAGAATGTGTGTTGACTACAAGCAGTTGAATAAAAACACAGTCAAAGACAAATGTCCTATACCTATGATTGAGGAGTTGATAGATGAATTACATGGATCAGTGGTGTTTTCCAAGCTTGACTTAAGGTCTGGATACCACTAAATCAGAATGAGGGAAGAAGACATCCATAAAATTACATTTAGAACATATGATGGCCACTATGAGTTCTTCGTGATGCCATTTGGTCTCACCAATGCTCCTTCAACTTTCAGTCACTAATGAATGAGATTTTTAAGCCCTATTTGAGGAAATTCACACTGGTTTTCTTTGACGACATATTGATCTACAGCAAGTCCATTGAAGAGCATATGGAGCACCTTAAACTCATTTTGCAGACTATGCAGGCTCACACCTTGTATGCAAAAAGGAGTAAGTGTACCTTTGCAGTGTCTCTGGTGGAGTATTTGGGGCATATAATTACTAATAAAGGGGTTTCTAAAGATCCTTCTAAGATTGAAGCCATGAAAGAGTGGCTTACACCAAAGAATGTGAAGCAATTAAAGGGTTTTTTGGGGCTTACAAGCTACTATAGGAGGTTCATTAAGGGGTATGGAATCATAAGTAAACCTCTAACTGCACTACTGAAGAAAAAATCATTTGAATGGTCTGAATCAGCTCAAGAAGCCTTTGAAGAACTGAAGTTAGCCATGGTGCAAGCACCAGTATTGGGATTGCCAAACTTTGACAGAGAGTTCACTATAGAGACTGATGCATGTGGAACTGGAATTGGTGTTGTGTTGTTGCGAGATGGTCATCCATTGGCATACTTGAGCAAGGCTTTATCTCTCAGACATCAAGCTCTATCTACTTATGAAAAGGAGTTTCTAGCTGTTATCATGACATTAGAAAAGTGGAAGGGCTATTTGATGGACAGACACTTTAAGATCAAAACTGACCATTTCAGCCGAAAGTACTTGTTAGATCAAAGGCTCACTACCCTATTTCAAGCTAAATGGCTGCGAAACTGCTTGGGTATGATTATGAGATTGTTTATAAAAAAGGTAGTGAAAATGTGGTGGCTGATGCCCTATCTAGAAAAGAAATGCAGGGTCAATTATTGGCAATGATAGCTACTAATGTGACTACTGGGCTGCTCAAACAGATTAAAGACAGTTGGGTAGTAGATGAGAATCCTAACTTTCATTCATCAAAGTATACTTGGTCTAATGGGCAGTTGAGAAGGAAAGGCAAGTTGGTGGTGGGAGACAATGAGACACTCAAAAAACAAATCTTCTCAAAAATTCACAATGAACCAGTTGGTGGGCATTCTGGTGTTCAAGTAACTGTGCAGAAGATGAGTTCTACTCCCTCCGTCCCTAAATAAGTGTCCACTATTTATTTTTAGAGTCTTCCTTTTGTAACTTTGACCTTAAATTATTTTATTTGTGTTATGTAATAATTGATGCAAAATATATGAATGAATTGGGTTTTAAATGTATTTTCATTTGTATAATTTTCATCAATTATTATATAACATAAATGAAATAATTTAAGGTCAAAGTTGAAGAAAGAAAACTTTAAAATTCAACAGTGGACATTTATTTAGGGACGGAGGGAGTATTTGATATTGGAAGGGAATGAGAAAAGTAGTCAAGCAATGGGTAAGGGAATGTGATGTTTGCAAGAGACAAAAACCTGATCTTAATGCTTATCCAGGGCTTTTGCATCCATTGCCTATACCAGTGAAAGTGTGGAGTGACATATCCATGGATTTTGTAGAGGGATTGCCAAAATCTCATGGGAAGACTACTATACTTGTGGTGGTGGATAGGCTCAGTAAGTATGCTCACTTTATTCCTCTTCAACATCCTTTCACAGCTGCACAAGTGGCACAAGTGTTTCTAGACAACATATACAAGTTACAGACAAGTGACAGCCAGGCAAAGCTCCTACAACAAGCTTTCAGCTAAGTATTATGGACCCTTTAAAGTTTTGGAGAAAATTGGCAATGTGGCTTACAAGCTACAGCTTCCTAGTGGAAGCCAAATACACCCAGTCTTCCATGTGTCTCAACTTAAGCTCTGCAAAGGTGTGGTAGACAAGCCTGGAACCCTTCCCATGTGTGATAATGAGGGTCAACTATCAGTGTTTCCACTAAGAATCATTGACAGAAGGTTGGGAAATGTAAACAACAAGCCTGTTGTTTATGTATTGGTGCAATGGTCTAATGGCAGTGAAAATGAGGCCACTTGGGAACTTTACACTGAGCTACTAAAAAAGTATCCTGAGTTTGATCAAGAGGAGACCACTGTAGGTGCTTGACTGTGGATAGTCAAATGTTAAGGGGAAAGGATTTGATACGAGCCAAAGTGAAGTTTCAAAACAAGTCACGTGACTTGCACGTGTGAGCCACAAAGCCAAAAGTCTGTTATGACTTTTGACGGGAAAATATGTTTTCCCTTTTATCTTTTCTATCTTTGTATAAATATTCCTAATTACTCTCTCTCGTAATTCATTCACTAAACTGATTGTAATCAATTCTCCTATCTTAATTCCATTACAACAAAGTGAATCTTGAATTCAAATTCGGTTACATTTCTTCTTCATATGAAACCCAATTTGTTATTCGAATAACTTCCACATTTCATTCTTGATTTCTGGTTGTTATACATTTGTACATATCATAAACACAACCAGAATTGATTTCCAAAGTCTTGTACGATCAGTAAACCAAAGCTGCAACCAAATCACCCAAATCGACCACCACACACGCCTCAAGGCTGCTACAAACAGGACACAAGGCTGCACAACGATTCACCACAATTACTCTCTTCTTCATTTCTTCTTTCTTGGCCGTACGACTAGGTTTAGGGTTTGCATGAGGTTCGGTTCTGATGGAGGAGAAAGAAGCTGATATATTATGCAGTTTGTAGGGAGGAGAGAAAACGCATGGAGTGGTATGGATAAATAAAAGGGATTTCGTTTTTCTTTTTTTTTTTCTTTGGAATGTCGCGTATCAGTTTTTGGATAAGGATAGCATGTGATACGATTTACCTTCAAAAGACAAAGATACACATGATTTGGTCAGCTTTTTATCCAAAAGGAAAACGAGTGAAGCCTTCCATATGAATAATCGGTTCTCATCTTGTATAAATGTGGGAAATTTAAATGTGTGAATAGAATAGGTTGTAAAGACTTTGTCTAACGAAAACGTGTGAAGCTTTTCAAAAAGGATATTCGGTTCTCAAGTATTAAAGAAAACGTATGCCAAGATTTTTAAGAGAGAAATAACGTGTAGCTATTCTAGGTAAAGATGTGATACGTATAATCTAATGTGAAAGATATATTCATGTGTTAGTTTGATTCTTATCTTGACAAAACCATATGGAAGCAAACGTGTGAAGTAGGATACAAAACCATGCTTTGTGTTGTTTGTTATATAAGATTAGGATAGGATTTCGTTTTGTGATTTATTTTATAACCTATAGTATTTATCTCATTAGTTCATGTACTTAAACTTTAGGTTAATCCTAAAATAAATGAAATGTCAAGCCAAATTCCAGGGTTTTATAATTCCTAATTAGAAGTCAAATGTCGGGTAAATGGTCACGTTGACTAATCTAATTTGGTGAGGGTTCTCACAAAACAAACATTATTTTTTAATTGGAGCCCAATTCTTTCAGCCCAATACCCCATACCAAACGCTCCCTTAAGCCTTCATGATCTTTCATAATCTCTCACGCCAAACATGCCTTCAGAGTGGAGATATATGAGTCAACTAAATCGAACCCTCTAATTTTGACAAATTAGGAATTGTCACGTACTTATTATCATATTTTACATTCTTTATCTGACAGAAAATATGTAATTATTCTATTTAAACGTACTTTAGTACGAAAGACAAAGTTGAAACAAGAAAAATAATAAAAAATAAATGAAAGAGTAAACTCCAAAATGCATCCCTGTGGTTTACCCCATTTCACACTATACATCACTTTCCCAAAAGTTTCATCAGATACATCCCTCGGTTAAAATAAGGACTAACGGTGCAAATTATTTCTCCGTTATCTCCTAACGAGATAGAAAATATTTACACCATTAGTCCTCTGGGTTAACCTTATTTGCACCGTTAATCCTTTTTTAAATAAATTAAAAAGGGGGAATAGCAGGGATTGAACCCTGGTCTTCAAGGTCAAAACAGAGCGGCCCAACCACAAGACTATGCGTCCAGTAGTGAAACAATACCCAAATATTATTCTTTTAGCTTTTTTTTGAACTTATTCGTTTTTATACGTTTTCTTATGTTTTTATCCGTTTTTTACGTTATCGTCCGTTTCTATATGTTTTCGTCTGTTTTTTACGTTTTCGACCGTTTTTTACGCTTTCGTCCGTTTTATATGTTTTCGTTCGTTTTTTACGTTTTCGTCTGTTTTTTACGTTTTCGTCCGTTTTTTACATTTTTCTCTGGTTTTTAATGTTTTCCTTCATTTTTATACGTTTTCGTCCATTTTTTTTATGTTTTCGTCCATTTTTTTACGTTTTCGTCCATTTTTATATGTTTTCGTCCTTTTTTTACGTTTACGTCCATCTCATTACGTTTTCGTACGTTTTCCTCCGTTTTTTTACGTTTTCCTCTATTTTTTTACGTTTTCGCCTGACTTGTACGTTTTCATCCGTTTTTTTTTTTTTATGTTTTCACTATTAAATTAGGCTATGATTATACAAAACTATCAAATTCACAATAAATACTATTCAATTTTATAAAACGTAAAAAAATGGAGGAAAAAGTTTAAAAAAAAAGGAAAAGGTATAAAAGTGGAGGAAAAAAAAAGGGAAAAAAACGTAAAAAACGGACGAAAACGTAAAAAAATTGATGAAACGTAAAAAAGAAAACGAAGGAAAACGTAAAAAAAACAGACGAAAACGTCAAAGAACGGACGAAAACGTAATAAATGGGCGAAAACCTATAAAAGCGAAGGAAAACGTAAAAAAAGGGAAGAAAACGCAAAAAACGGGACGAAACGTTTAAAACAAAGGAAAACGTAAAAAAAAGGACGAAAACGTAAAAAAACGGACGAAAACCTAAAAGAACGGACGAAAATGTAAAAAAAACGGATAAAAACGTAAAAAAAACAAATAAAAACGTTAGAAAACGTATAAAAACGAATAAGTTCGAAAAAAAAGGGCTAAAACAATAATATTTGGACATTATTTCACCATGAACGCGTAGTCCAGTGGTTGGGGCCGCTTTGTTTTGACCTTGCAGACCAGGGTTCAATCCCTGCCATTCCCCCTTTTTAATTTATTAAAAAAAAAAGACTAACGGTGGAAATACCGTTAACCCAGAGGACTAACGATGTAAATATTTTCTATCTCGTTAGGAGATAACGGAGAAATAATTTGCACCGTTAGTCCATGTTTTAACCGAGGGAGGTATATTGGTTAACTTTGACTAACGGATAGTGTGAAATGGGGTAAACCACATAGATATATTTTGGAGTTTACTCTTAATGAAAAAATAAATAATATAAAAAATAACTAAATAATCATAACAAAAGAAAAAACGAGTACAAATAAAAAAAATAGAAAAGAAATTATTAAGACGTCCCTTCCATTTTATTATACTATCTATTTAATAGTGGGTATGGAATGTGCCCAAAAAAAATCTCCAAACGTCATTAGCAATGTCATTAGGCCATGAATGTGTGGCTGAAATGGGTGTTGTACAAGGCTTTGCACTGTTCATGCTACTATTTTTAACTATTCACACACTAGTGTGATTTGAGAAGGTTTAACACTTTAACAAAGTATATTATAGTACAAATCTTACCGTACATATAAAATATCTATCTACTTCTCATTTTCAAGAACATTCTATAACATTATATCTTCAACAAAAATCTTAGAACCACCAAATCTGGGTATATGTATATTCCAGCACCACAATCAATCCGCAACTATCACAAATCCAAAAATCAACTAATCCTAAATCCAGGTTCATACCGAATCCAATAACCAAATCATATGTCGACTGCCGAACCAATGAACAATCAAACGGACCCAAACAACTCCACACCAAACAATATCATCACAACAAAAGAAATAGAACAACAAATATTAAAATAAGCAAATACAAACAAATCTGAAACTGCCATCATATAATTATTCCGACGCCAATCCAAACCAAACACAACAACACTAACCCGGCTATACGCCGACTGCCGAAACAATACCCACCCAAAAGGACCACAAATAATATTCAAGCTCAAAAATGATAACAACAATACAATTCGGTGGTTCACCGAGTTGGGTTTTAAAATTTTTACATCCATTTTTATCAATAGAACACATTTTATTTCGGATTAAATAAATAAATAAATAAAAATTAAGCAAATTAGGGTTTTGAATAAATATTAAAAATAATAGAAATGAGGGCGCGTGGGGTAAGTTTACCGAAAGAGAAGGTGGCTTGGGTGGGTGGTGGTGGGTCGGTGGTGAGGGCAGTGACGGTGGTGGCTGATGTGCTGCGTGATGTGTCGTTGCGGTTTAGCAGTTTTAATGCCTACTCAAGTTTTAAATTTATATTTAACCGACTTATCAATAACACACACACTTAACGAGCAGTGTACCCGGTCAGTATTAATATAATGGTAAGTAGAGTGTCGATCACTAAGAATGGAACGTATTATCTCGTTATTCTAATCAGTATTTTAATATCCTAACGCAAGGGGGTTTCAGCCTGAGAGACTGGCACGATTTTGTTTGCAATTAAATAATAAACTAAACTAATAGGCACGAATCAGCAAGTAGCACACACGTACACAGATAAATACTCGAGACAATAAGAGGGCTGTCCTTATAATTAAGTAGTTTGTCACTTGTTTTATTGATAGCTTTATATGAAGTGTATGTAGTTAATCCTTTCTCGTTGGTCCTAAGCTTATCGGCGAGTAAACCCTTAATGATGACTTATGTCTAAAAGTTATTCCTAAGTGATCAATTTAGTAATAACCGTGGGAGTGCAACCTTTCCGTTGCCACATTACACAAGCCACTAATAAACACAGAGGTGATCAATGCACTAATAAGTAGTAACCAAAGACATCAACATATAAACTTTAATCGATGGGAAAGCAATTTTAAGGGGAGTTGAAGTGAATGATAACATAACACAAGCCCATCAATCCTGATGAATTAAAGTTTGCTAACACAATAAAACAAAACTACTTAATGAATTAAACACATGCAGCACCTTCTTACAGCTCTTGTATCTTCGTTTGGTGTGTCTTGTGCTGCCTTCTTGACTGAATTCGTCCTAGGGTTTTTTCTGCTTCGGTCTTCGAAACTATGATAATGCACACGAAATTCGTCTGGCCTTGGGGTATTTATAGATTCTGTCTGAGGGAAGATGCGGCGCATCTAGTAAGTAGATGCAGCGCATTGACTTAACTTCGCGTGGGGTCCAAGATTATAATATTCAGGAATATTCGTACACCGCCAGAAGATGCGGCGTAACTCCATGATTAGATGCGGCGCATGTCCTCTTGTATCTTGGATCGTATCTGGTGGAATCTTGATAGCGATGCGGCGCATGTCATGAGTGAGATGCGGCGCATCTGGAGCAGATTTAACTTGATCTTGTCCATTTCAGTAGACTCTTCACTTTACGCATGTTTTGCTCCATAATCAGTCCAAAATCGCCAAGTTTCACCAAATGCTTGTTTTTACCTGAGAATTACAAAAGTAAACGATTAAGTATCAATCCTCATACATAATATAGTAAAACAAGTCAATTTAATAGGATAAATGATAGTAATAAAATGTACTTATTTGAGTTCATCAAATATCCCCCCACTTGAACTTTACTTGTCCCCAAGTAAACCTTAGAATTTCTCTTATGAAAATGTATCCTAAAAGATGTTAGGATTTATTTTTATATCAAGCATGTATTCGTTTAATTCATAATCACACACCTAAACACTTTAACGAATTAGAAGTATAATAAAATAATTTGATAAAAGCAAATCTAATCGTTTAACTGTCCAGTCGTGACGAATATTCTATCATAAGCTTGGCAAGTATACACATCTCCCCCACTAAAGCCAAGGAATAACAAGTCTAAAGCGGTAAAAAGGGTTTTTAGGCTTAAGGGTTAATTATTCTCTTTTCACTATCGATCTCAAATTCCAGAAAAGGCGACAAAATCATAAATACATGATCGAATCCACGAACACGATACTTGCAATTGCTCAAATCCTTAACTCGAATAGGCTAAAGATAGGTCCAAACTTCACCAATAATAATATATCAAAAAGGGCGACAAAATCATAAATACATAGCCGAATCCACGACTACGATACTTAAGATTGGTCAAATCCCTAATCTCAATAAATCAAAGGTTTGGTTGGATAAAGAATAATGAAGGGCATGGTAACATTTGGGATATAAATTGGTGTAAAAATAAAAATAAACAAAACAAATAAATTAAAATCCTAAGTGTGGTTAATCACTATCCCAACCATCCCATGAATAAGACTCATATCATCGAATAACTCACGCTTTAACACTTGAAACACACGCTTTAGGTAGACACGAATTATACTCAACAAGATCTTAATCAAAGAATAAACCTTAATTGGCGTTCCCATAACTGCCAATTCCCATTCAATCCATAAATATAGTACAAAAAATAGTGGTGATATCGACCACTTAATACAAAACTTTACATCGTTGGTTTAAAAACAAACATCCAACTCTTTTTCTTTTTCTTTTCTCATTTTTTCAATTTTTTTTTTTTTTTTTTTTTTTTTTTTTTTTTTTTTTTTTTTTTTAACCAAAGATGTGTAAAATTTTACCACATCACTATAATGATAATTCTGGATAATTTTTCCATACTTTTCATACTTCAGAAATAACGGTAATAGTGAAAGTAGTAAACACACGAAAAATAAACTCAAAAATATACAATATTTACCTTCACTCCAATTGCATTGTGCAATTTCCCGACCTAACCAAAGATAATGAATTACGCACGCGAACACAGGTAATGTAAGGAAACACACTTTGCCTATAGCAATTAACCAACCACGGATTCTAATCTACAGGGTAGGCTAAGGTGTAAGGGTGTAACGAAACATTTTAAACATAGGTGTAAGAAACGAAAGGAATGGCTCTGAGTGTTTTTCTAGGGGTATCTTACTCTAAAAATGAGAGTAACAAAAGGGTTTATACGGGGGTTAACTAACCAGTGTAGTTAGCTAATAACACATAACATATAAAGGCTATTTGGGTGTAATCCTAGAATTTTACCAATTTAGACAAGTCATTCCAATTATATAAATAATACTTATTATGGTGGTCTCGAATAGTATACAAGCCAAGTTCTAAAGTTTACAAGTCACCGGCACACTCATAGATTTGTGAATTTTGAAAAATCACAATTTTTTGAAAATAACGTCATGTGTGCAGCTATGCAACTTAGATCTTAAACAAAAACATGCTAAAAATTTTTAAGTTTGATATATTAAGCACATTTTAAGCATAATTTTTGAAAAAGTTTAGGACAAGTAATTGTTAAGTGTTCTAATTCTCCAATCCCCCCACTTAAGTTAAACAACGTCCTCGTTGTTTGTATAAAAGGTTAAAAACTGGAAAATAAAAGAATTAGAACAGAAAAACTCCCCTGAGATTTGCTCGGTATGATCCTCCATTTGTATTAGAGAAAAAATCAACTTCTTGTGGATTAGAACGTTAAAGCTTCATACTTGATGTATCCACAGGAAATCCAGGAAACTATAATACCACCAACACTTTAAAACACACCTAAGATAAGAAAGGTTCAAGCTTGCATAATACATTAGTAGTTAGATAAAAATAAAACTTAAAAATTAAAACTGAAAATCATCAGGTCAGTCGATGCGCCGTATCTTATTGAAGAAGATACGCCGTATCGAGCCTGGAATAAATACGGATCAGAATAAAGATGCGCCGCATCCTTAACCAGGGATGCGCCGCATTGAAAATAAACTGATAAATAGTTTTAAAGTCGGAAATAAAAAATGTAGAAAATTAAAATAAGATATGACCATTGCAGGAGATGCGTCGCATCTCAGGATGGAGATGCGCCGTATCTTCATGCGGGCCTGACTGACTTGACACAAACAGAATAATAAAAGATAAATCCGGGTTGTCTCCCGGCCAGCACTTGTCTTTATTCCAGAGTCTTCAAGTTAGACTCACGTTCAGCTCATTAATATCGATCATTTATTCCTACATGGCCACGTAGGATCCATTTAGCAACCAAATCGTCTCGTATATATTCAGGTCCCAAATTCAAGACTCCTTTGTAGAATCCTCCCATCAATTGATATGGGTACTCAATCCCTCTCTTATTGTAATCATCACTAACAAAAAGGAATGGAGAAAATTTGTAGCAAATCCTACTAGTAGCATATTTAAATCCAGGGTGAGTTCGGGGCATCATATAAGTGATAATGTCGCTTCCACATTGAAAGGTGATCTTTCCTTCAAATCGTTTTGCATTAATAGTGATCTCCCTACAAAATGGTTTTCCAACAATCACGTCGCCCATATTGCTGTCACAATAGGCATTCATGTCTTCAATAACTGCGAACTCAGTAACAATAGTAAAGCGTCCAACGAAGATCGGGACATTAATGAAGGCTCCAACTACATTCTTTCCTTTATACTCCACTTTATTTCTCATAATAGAATTGTAAAAGCTCCTTGACATGACATTGATTGGTAAAATAGGAAAGAAATTGGCGTCAATACACTTGCACCCAATCATGCATGGGAATTGTAAATTGTAAGCACAATCGGCGTGGATCCTTCTACCGTAATCCCAAGAACCATCATATCCCTCAAATTCATCGTAATTCCTAGTATTAATAGTGTTGACCTTTGGACTATCCAGAATTTCTCCATCTTCCAGCTCAGATTCCGCATCATCCATGAACAGGTCATTGGATTCCAACGGTCCATCAAGGTCATTAAGTTCAATGTAGTCCCCATCGTAACGTTCAGGTGATTTATCACGCACTAATACTTCATTCATAAAATTGGCTTCGAAGTCGAAGTCTATCAGTTCTCCGTATTCTTCCATTATCCTTATGAAATAATCATGAAAGCATCAGTAGGATTTGTTCGCTAGAAGAGAAAATAATGAATATAGAAACGGATATAAGAATAAAAATAGCTGATATCTGCAGACGATGCGCCGTATCCAAAATGTTGGACACGCCGTATCTTATAATCGTTAAAATTTAATCAGACTTTATCCAGAAAATAGATACGCCGCTTAGAATTTATGAATGCGCCGTATCGAATTAATTAATCAAAAATCGATATTTATTTAAAATTAAATACGTCGTATTAACGAAAGTTAATGCGCCGTATTTTCGTTACGTTTAAAAATACAAGATTTTTGATTCAGAGGATACGCCGTATCGATAGAGATCGATGCGTCGTATCTGTTTAATAATTCGCAAACTGTTTTTAACTAAAATAATAGATACGCCGTATCTGCAAAAGCAGATGCGTCGTATGGCGTTAACGTTTAGAACAAATTTTTTTTTTTTTTTTTTTTTTTAACAAAAACAGATACGCCGTATCTGCTAAAGCAGATGCGTCGTATTACTTTATCGCTTAGAATTTTTTTTTTTTTTTTTTTTTTTTTTATCAAAAACAGATACGCCGTATCTTGGGGAAAAGATGCGTCGTATCGAATTAATTAAACGCGTTGTATTTTATAAAAATTAAACGCAATACGCCGTATCTGATAAATCAGATGCGCCGTATCGTTTGATTTAGCACAGTACAACGATAGCAGAACAGAAAAAAAAATACGAAAAAAAAACAAAAATTAAACACACAAACAAAAATAAACACACAAAAATAAAAGAAAACAATTAACACACAATACAACAAATATGCAAAATAATACAATGATGCAATTAATCTAATAAAAAGAAAAACCTAATTAAAATACTAATCAAATTAACAGATAATAACAATTCACTCCCCGGCAACGGCGCCAAAAAACTTGATGTGCTGCGTGATGTGTCGTTGCGGTTTAGCAGTTTTAATGCCTACTCAAGTTTTAAATTTATATTTAGCCGACTTGTCAATAACACACACACTTAACGAGCAGTGTACCCGGTCAGTATGAATATAATGGTAAGTAAAGTGTCGATCACTAAGAGTGGAACGTATTATCTCGTTATTCTAATCAGTATTTTAATATCCTAACGCAAGGGGGTTTCAGCCTGAGAGACTGGCACGATTTTGTTTGCAATTAAATAATAAACTAAACTAATAGGCACGAATCAGCAAGTAGCACACACGTACACAGATAAATACTCGAGACAATAAGAGGGCTGTCCTTATAATTAAGTAGTTTGTCACTTGTTTTATTGATAGCTTTATATGAAGTGTATGTAGTTAATCCTTTCTCGTTGGTCCTAAGCTTATCGGCGAGTAAACCCTTAATGATGACTTATGTCTAAAAGTTATTCCTAAGTGATCAATTTAGTAATAACCGTGGGAGTGCAACCTTTCCGTTGCCACATTACACAAGCCACTAATAAACACAGAGGTGATCAATGCACTAATAAGTAGTAACCAAAGACATCAACATATAAACTTTAATCGATGGGAAAGCAATTTTAAGGGGAGTTGAAGTGAATGATAACATAACACAAGCCCATCAATCCTGATGAATTAAAGTTTGCTAACACAATAAAACAAAACTACTTAATGAATTAAACACATGCAGCACCTTCTTACAGCTCTTGTATCTTCGTTTGGTGTGTCTTGTGCTGCCTTCTTGACTGAATTCGTCCTAGGGTTTTTTCTGCTTCGGTCTTCGAAACTCTGATAATGCACACGAAATTCGTCTGGCCTTGGGGTATTTATAGTTTCTGTCTGAGGGAAGATGCGGCGCATCTAGTAAGTAGATGCGGCGCATTGACTTAACTTCGCGTGGGGTCCAAGATTATAATATTCAGGAATATTCGTACACCGCCAGAAGATGCGGCGTAACTCCATGATTAGATGCGGCGCATGTCCTCTTGTATCTTGGATCGTATCTGGTGGAATCTTGATAGCGATGCGGCGCATGTCATGAGTGAGATGCGGCGCATCTGGAGCAGATTTAACTTGATCTTGTCCATTTCAGTAGACTCTTCACTTTACGCATGTTTTGCTCCATAATCAGTCCAAAATCGCCAAGTTTCACCAAATGCTTGTTTTTACCTGAGAATTACAAAAGTAAACGATTAAGTATCAATCCTCATACATAATATAGTAAAACAAGTTAATTTAATAGGATAAATGATAGTAATAAAATGTACTTATTTGAGTTCATCAGTGGCGCGTGAGGATGGTTGTAGTGGGAGCCAAGGACTCAAATTTTCCAGATACGTAATAAAACAGCCGATCTATTGATTTGGCTTAAAAAACGACTCGCCGGAAAATTTTCCGGTGGCCGGAATACTTGCCGGCAGTGTGTGGTGGCCGGAGGTGGGGAATCGCCGATGGGTAGAGAGAGAGGGAAGAGAGAGAGAGAGAGTAAATGAATAATGAGTGATTAATTTTATTAATTTGGGGTATTTATATTTTTTTTAGGGAGGGACCAAAGGTGAAATTTTAAAAGTGAGGGTGTGTAATGTAAATTATGGGCAGAGGGGCTGTTCATGCCACTTTAACTATTCTTTTGCAATAAACACTACAGGACCCATTCGACATACCAAACGGACTCGAAAATTAACGAAACTTGCGCAATTGTTCACGAAATAATTTTTTCAATAAAAACGATTATAAACATGCAATATTTTTGACAAATAGGGACAATATTCTTATATACTAAAACGTATCGTATTAAAGTGAGCACGTATTTTCTGCTATATCTATCTTTATCCTGACATTTTGAGCACAAAAAAAATATATATATATGTACATTACCAAAAAAACATGTTAAATTTTTTTTTTACAAACCCGTACATACAAAACATAACTTTCTTACAAAACACCACGCCGCACACACGTATTTTAAAACCCATACATACAAAACATATAACACAAACTATGAACACAAAATGTCCTACAAAACACCCCGCCGCAACGCGCGGGCTTCCCAGCTCGTTTAGTTCAATTAGAGGTTTATGTCTCTTACTTCCTGTTAACGTTAAGAGAAAAACAAATTCTCTTAACACTGGTTGACTCTTAACGCCTCTTAATGACATTAAAAAAAACACCACACTTTTTGGGTCAAACACCTGAGCTCGTCTGAATGAGTTAGATTAAGAAGTTGTTAAGAGGTATTTTTGATAAAACAAACACCACCGAAGTTGTGGAATGGAAAACCAAGGAATAACGTTTTTTTTAACAAAAATGTTTGTTTGATACAAAAGAAATTGTAAACATTTATCTTCATCGATTTTTCAATATTTATCAATAGTTTTGTCTAGTAAAAGTTTTCAGAGATCGAAACACCCCAACCAATTTTTATTTATTTATTTATTTTCAAACCAAACCTCCTTATACGTCGTATAGGATAAATCATATAGGCTATATGCCATATAGACAATATGATCAAAAATTACTGCATTTTTCGGAAAAGATATTTGTAAGACTCGATAATTCACAAATCTCATAAAACATGCTACATTCATCATATATTTTATGTTATGCAAAGTTTTGACATTAAAAACGCATAGAAGCTAAACATCACGAAACATGAGTGTTATGGCAAACACCCCTTTTTACCCATTTTTATGTTATTTGAACATAGCAATATCCACTTATAATATTTAGTAAAGCGTTGACTTTATAACACTTGATTATTCAAAAGACTCAACTTTACAAGACACTTGGGGGTTTAACTTGTTCTTGCACGGTTCTCAAAACTTACCTGCCTTCTAAACTAACAAGGACGAGTAACCTTTACTTCTTCTTCTAATCAACACAAACTCTTTATCATACCTTGCAAACCTGAGAACCTACAATACATTTGACAACTAAAATGTAAGCTCTTGCTTAGTAAGTACTAGTAATATGTAAAAATCTAATATAACATAACTACCATTCAACCATTTCATTTCTTTAAAAACATAACCACTTATAATGACTTATAAAAACTCATTTAAATAATATTAGTCATTTTATATCACAAGTAATAACTCTTTTACCCCATATCTCATCTCGTTCATCTCTTTACTTACCGCATTAGGTACTAAACGTAATCCCAAGAGTACTTTCACTTACCACGAAGGAAACTATCTCTTACCCCGAAGAGCGCATTTCATTACCCCGAAGGGTGTCATTTCACATAAACATTTATAACATCTTAATCAACTATTTCACACTTTCGCACACTATAACACACAAGTTTAATACAATTCAAACATATTTAACATAATCACACTTTACATAATTTGATTCATGTCTCACTGACATGTACCTTTAAACTTCACCATTTCTAAGACTGGTCGGCAAGGGAGGTGAAGGTTTCACCACTTCACTCTCCCTCACGCGCTAGCTCCTTGCCTCCCACCTCCATTCACGCATGAGACACGAAACCCAACAATACTTATGGTGAAGGGATCACCTTGCAGCAATACACAAACAAAAGGGTCCCATGTCTTAAATATTAACATGACTTATGGTGAAGGGATCACCTTGCCTTGCTCACAAAAAAGTGAAGAGAGGTGAAGGGGAGTGAGAGGAGAGAGAAAGCTGACGTGGCGCTGAGGTGTATGGTGAAACCATCACCTCCTTGCCATCTAGCCTAAGCACACAAGGCTTAACACGTTTTATTCACATAAACTTATTCTACTTCACCACATATGATGCATTCACACATGTTACAAGTTTATCTCAAACTAATCGACTATACCCGAAGAATCTCAATCCATACCATACTCAATATTTAAACATCATTCACAAGTACTTGGCTAGCCACCTATGCGAACTTCACGTCTACACCTTATCACCTCGCTCAATTACATATTCTAATACCTTTCGACATAACTTAGTGTTTGTTGTTTATGTGTGTGGTAATTGTGGTGAGATTGGTATCCTGATAGCAATTAGAAGTCACGAATAGTTCGCTTTCAGATCGATTAAATTGGAGTGTATACCAATTAACGACCGGATAAAATCTAATTGATTCAAGTTTGTGAATGATTGTATGTTTGCAGTAAAACGTGATCAAAATATGGTTGATCAGCCTTGTCCTTTCTATATTCGAATTAGAGAATCTATAAGACAGTTTATGGGGTCGGTTATTAGGGTCTAAAACTGCAAAACAGTTACATTAACCGTAAAACAACTAGCAGCAGGAACCGCTGCACCATCAGCAGGAACCGCTGCACTATCAGCAGGAACCATCAGCAGGAACCAAGCATTAGCAGCAGAAACGAGCATCAACTTAATATGTTTTATTTGGTGGAAAAACAAATTCTAATGAATTTTTAACATAGCAATGTTATACCAAATAAAAAATTTTCCAGCTGATTAAAGGTGTTTGTTTCGTGGGCGCAGGAATGAAATAGGTATATCATAAGATCACCTCCGCCTCCCCCATGTATTTCATAGCAAATTTAGATGACAAGAATTCTTTAGTTTCATCAACTTGATCTTGGTTGGTACCAAATATCAACATGTCATCGACATATAAGCATATCATGACTCCATTTCCAGAATCATTAAATTTACTATAGACACATTTATCGGCTTGATTTAGAACAAACCCACTTGACAAAACAACCTCATCAAATTTTTGATGCCATTGTTTAGGAGCTTGTTTTAACCCATAAAGAGATTTAACTAATTTACACACTTTATTTTCATGTCCTGGCATAACAAACCCTTCGGGTTGTTTCATGTAAATCTCTTCATCCAATTCACCATTCAAGAATGCAGTTTTCACATCCATTTGGTGAATTACTAGATTGTGTATTGATGCGTGGTTTTGCGACCTTACAACAGGTTTTACCTCTCGAGGGATCTCAAGAGGCTTGCAATCCCCACCAGGCAGTGTACCTGACCGATGTAGTATAGTGTAGTGGCAAGTACCGGGGGATTGATCGTTCTCTAGGGGAATAGTGTCGTTAGGATTGAAAAACTACTCTAATAGGTCTAAGGGTGAGGGAAGATTCTTTTTGTATTTTTTATATTTTTATAAAAGCAAGTAAAATCTCAGGTTTGAAGGAGTGGGCGGAATTAGTTGCTAGTCAACTAACCCAAATAACTACAATTGCAAATAAAATAAAATAACTGAAAATAAAAAGGTTGTAGAACTTATATGGAGAGAAATGTGTTTACTTAGATTTCCTTACTCCCTAACTATCTTTTACCGGTTGATTAGTGTGTATTAATTGCGTGGATGACGGGTGTATTCCTTAATACCAATCGTGGGGTGGCGTACGTACTTCCCCAACTCTATAAGCTCCTACTTCACTCCTATGTCGAGCCGGCTAAGAAGCTCCTAACATGGGATCACTAGAATTCGCTCATTCATTAAATACAACCATAAAAACCTTAGTACGCATTGGTTCATGTTTCTTAAGACGTTCAAGCAAGTTACCGTATAGGAGATTAGCCAGTTTTCTTAAGCCTAACATCGATAAACAATCATCCAATACAATTAATAACACACCAACAAACAATAATCAATAGTTAGGTTTCATTAGATCTAAGCAAACACAAGATAAATCTAGCCTAGCATGTTAAATAAAAGACAAGAACAAGATATAATCAAACAACACATAGACATATTGAATGATTAATTGATTACTTATCTTCAATTGAACATGGGAGATCCAAGGGTATAAAACCCTTAAAAGTAGCAGAAAAATCGTCTTAGGGTTTCTCCTCACAAAGTTGCACACTAATGACTAAAAATTATGAGAATATATATAGAAAATCAGATCTGACGGCGTCACGTTATAGAGCTGACGCCGTCACCTCGCCGCGGTTAGGGTTTCTTGATGGCCTTATTGACGCCGTCCCCTTTTAATCATCCAAAATCCTCTCTGGCGCGTCAAGGGTTGACGGCGTCACAATGGTGCTTGACGCCGTCACAGGTACTTTTCCAGCCGATTTTGAGACTTTGTCGTTTTCTTCACTTTTATGCTCCAAAAACGTCCAAAATGCTTCCTTTTCCAGATTTCTTCTCCAAAGTACCTAAAATGACAAAAGGAACGATTTAGGGCAATATTTGATCAAATAAATACGATTTAGGGCTTAAATGACCCCCTAAAAGCGGTACACTTTTCGCTTCATCAAATACCCTTACACTTGAGATTTGCTTGTCCTCAAGCAAATGCGCTTTTATTCTAATCAAAATACAAGTTAGGGGTCATTTAACGCTAATATAAAAGTAATTACAACAAATAGTCGTTCCACTTTAATCATAATAAGCACGGAGATTACAAACTAGCACCTCACAAGTACTGTTTAGATACTCACATCTCTCAGGTGTCATAAAAGTGTATCTCATAAATGAAAATGAATAATATCTCTCACTACCTGTCATAGCAAATAGATTACCATAGGCTTGGGAAAGGATCAAAAACCTCTTCCACTAGGCGTAAGCACCTAAGATAAACTATCAAAGAGGGCTTTTAAACGGGTTATAACGTTAGGTGTAGGGATATGATAAACACGGTTTTGTTGGATAAAAGATATTTTACTGGTGGCGAGTTAAAGATCTTGATTAATTACATGTACAATATGGCGTTGCTAAGCCAAGACTAGACTCGACTTAAGCTAATGAAAAAAAAAATAACAAAAAGATAAAATAAACATAAAATGAAACGGGATGGTAGTCCGTATGTTTTTTCTACTTTTTTTTTTTTTTTTTTGCATACACTCTTGCCCTACCATCCAAAATAATACATCATAGGGGGGTTGTATCCCCCTTACACTTGAACTTTTACATAACTTTACAATTAACTATTCTAATGACTCGAATTAAGATAATCGAAACACTTGGAGTACTTTTAAAATATTTAGCATATATGGGGGTAATAATGTTGTTCTTCCCCATTACTCTATTACACTAGTACTTTACCCATGAGTCCCAATCGTCCCAAAACAATATGTACAAGGATATGACTCGACTTAGCAACCATGTAATCAATTAGATAATTAACTTGGGGTTTAAACAAATGTTGTCACAATAATGCACTAAAAATGAGTGCATACAAGGTAGGCTAAGGCGATTTGGGTGTACATTTAAGTGGGGTGTAAACAAATTCTTACTTTAAGTAAAATGCTTAAAGTTAGAAACGAAAAGATAGGCTCTGAGGGGTGTACTAGGTGTATCGTGTACTAAAAATGAGTACAACGCAAAGGGTGTGGGAGAATTACTTGACCAATGTAGCCAATGTAATTGTAAAAAAAACACAGGTGTAAAACAATGGGTTAATCCTAATCCCTCTTATCATGTAGTAAATCTAACTACACGAATGTAGTCTCACTTGTGGCCTCGGAATGGTCCTAACGCAAGTTCTAGAATCTAAGTGCTACCGGTACACACATCATAGCATTAATGCTTTTCCTACCAATTCTAGGGGCGAACCTCACATATTTGGGGGTGGAAAATTTTTTTAGTGGTACGGTTTTGTGCTAGTCATATAACTCCTATCCGTGAGACGCTCATTAAGACCAAAGTTTCACTCCTATATGTTGTAAAAAATTTTAAATTTGGCACTAAAATTGCCTTAACAGGTATTTCTCTCAGTTTTATTACACATCTACCATTAAACAAACGAAAAATCAAGCGTAATAGCATTCTCTAAGGTATCGTACTTTACCCCCCCTTACACTTAAGATGAACATTGTCCCTAATGTTCAAATAACAAGATGTAAAAGTAAATAAGGTAAAAGAATGAAATCAAATACTCCCCTGATTCGCTCGGTGGATAAAGAGGTAACATGGTTAGATCTTCTTCCAAGGTAATGTTGAAGCTTCAAGATTAAAGCAGCGCCAAAAGCTAGATTCCACATACATCTCCTTGTCCAAAATAACCTGTTAAACCTGAGAAAACAAACACGAAAACCTCCATAACATCGGCGGGATAAATCTGTATAAGGATATAATGCTTGTTGAATGATTATTTTGCAGATTCCTGGAGTTTATAAGTTAGAGATTTAATAAAGCATTTTATGATTCCGGAAGAAAAACAAAACTTTCAAAAAAAATTCCAGAAAACTGTTCCTGACGCCGTCAGACTGGGGTCTGACGCCGTCAAAAGTGATCTGACAGATTTTTCATGTTAAGTTTCCGGAAAATTTCTGGAAAAACTCAATCCTTATTTCCTGGAAATCCTGCAAAATATCATTATGACTCGATACAAGCATTTGACTCAAACAATTACTAATATGTATGTTAATTTAATATTGTTATGATTCATGTTCATTTGTTCTAATAAACCGATTTGGATTTCCCTTACACTTATCTTTTGCAAAATACCTTTATATGTAGTTAAGACGAAGTTAAAAACAAGATAAAGCATTTTCACAATTTAGTTTCGAACATGAATCAATAATAATAAAAATTAAACATACATACGGAAGCAAATAAAATCAAACAAACAAATAAATAAACACACAAAGCAAATAAAGCTTGGGTTGCCTCCCAAGAAGCGCTTTTCTTTATTAACGAGTCTTGTAGCTAGACTCAAAGTCAGGCTTATCTAGTGTCGCTTATGCTCACGTATCCGAGTGTGAGCCATCTAATTGTTGCCTCATCTTTCTTGTATTCATCATTCAGCTCCAGACATCCATGATAATATCTCTTATTTTTCTCATGTGGATATTTGAGCCCCTTTCTCTTATCATTCTCACTTAACAAGTCAATAGGCACAAGTCTATTGCAAGATTCAATGGAGAAGTTCTTAAACCTAGGATGTGATCGGGGCATTTGGTAAACAAAATCTTCATCCCCATCCGAGAATGTAATTAACCCGTCCACAAGTTTTTCGTCAAGGTTGGTCAACCTTTTGAAGGGTTCTCCAAAAATAAATTGGGTTAATTTGTTATCAATAAATTCTCCTAAGTTCTCCATAACCATAAAATCCACCAAATACACAAAACTTCCTACGAATACGTGTAGTGGCTCAATCCTAGCAACAATGTTATCTCCTTGATATTCAAGCTCATCTACCATGATTTTATTATAATTAGCGCGAGAGATAATGTTCATAGGCAAAGATGAGTTAAGATAAACATGAAGACTATGATAACCAATCTTACATGGAAATTGCATGTTAAAGAGGCTATCCTTTTCGATCTTAGTCCTAGGGTCAACATACTTAAAGGGATCAATTTCCTCTTTTCTCCATTCCTCGTTAACTACTTCTCCATGACCAGCATCCTCATCGGAGTCTGAGTCGTAAAATGGACTAACTGCATAGTCATTCTCATGGTCAGACTCCTCCATCTCAGAATTGTTACCAAAGTGGTGGTCAGGTGAAAGGTTGTTGTTTTCTACGATGGGGGCGGGAACGGGTAGTTGGAAGTTTGCACGGCGGAAAATACGAATAACAGGGATCAAGCGATCACTATTACTCATGAGGTAGGTGGAAGGTGTCACAAACAAAAGTACAAAGAAATAAGATAGACTAAAGAAAACCTAGAAAAATAAAATAAAAATCTCACTAGAAAGGAATCTAGTGAGTAGACCTAATAAAATAAAAATTTAACCTAAACAATAACTATTCCCCGGCAGCGGCGCCAAAAACTTGATGCGTGGTTTTGCGACCTTACAACAGGTTTTACCTCTCGAGGGATCTCAAGAGGCTTGCAATCCCCACCAGGCAGTGTACCTGACCGATGTAGTATAGTATAGTGGCAAGTTGATGCGTGGTTTTGTAACCTTACAACAGGTTTTACCTCTCGAGGGATCTCAAGAGGCTTACAACCCCACCAGGCAGTGTACCTGACCGATGTAGTATAGTGTAGTGGTAAGTACGGGGGATTGATCGTTCTCCACAGGGAATAGTGTTCGTTAGGTATGAAAGGCTACTCTAATTAGGTCTAAGGGTTGAGGAAGATTCTTTTTTATGTTTTTATAATTTTTTGAAAGCAAGTAAAATCTCGGGTTTGAAGGAGTGGGCGGAATTAGTTGCTAGTCAACTAACCCAAATTACTACGAATGCAATAAAATAAAATAACAAAAATGAAAAGTTTGGTGAGAAACTTATGTGTAGAGAAATGTGTTTACTTAGATTTCCTTACTCCCTAACTATCTTTTACCGGTTAATTAGTGTGTATTAGTCGCGTGGATGACGGGTGTATTCCTTAATACCATTCGTGGGGTGGCGTACTTACTTCCCCAACTCTACAAGCTCCTACTTCACTCCTATGTCGAGCCGGCTAGGAAGCTCCTAACATGGGATCACTAGAATTCGCTTGTGCATTAAATACAACCATAAAAACCTTTAGTACGCGTTTGGTTCATGTTTCTTAAGACGTTCAAGCAAGTTACCGAATAGGAAGTTAGCCAGTTTTCTTAAGCCTAACATAGATAAACAATCATCCAATACAACTAATAACACACTAACAACCAATAATCAATAGCTAGGTTTCATTAGATCTAAGCAAACACAAGATAAATTTAGCCTAACATGTTAATCAAAAGACAAGAATAAGATAAAATCAAACAACACATAGACATATTGAATGATTAATTGATAACTTATCTTCAATGTAACATGGAAGATCTCAAGGCAAAAAGCCTTGAAAAAGTAGCTAAAATCGTCTTAGGGTTTTCTCCCAAAATTCCACACCCTAAGCTCTCTCTAATGACAAAAAATTAGAAAACTATATATAGATTTTTGGATCTGACGGCGTCACCTTATGGAGTGTGACGCCGTCACCTCGCCGCTTTTAGGGTTCCCGGATGACCTTCTTGACGCCGTCCCTCTTTAGCTCTTCAAAAATCCATTCTGGCTTATCAAGGCTTGACGCCGTCGAACCTTGAACGTGACGCCGTCCCCTTTTGATTTAAGCCGTGACGCCCTTGATCAAGTTAAAGAGTGACGCCGTCAGAATTCACATGCTATTTTCACTGGCTCATCATGAGTAAATTTCACGTCCACTTTTTCTTGCCAAGGCATGACGCCGTCCAGAGTAAATTGTGACGCCGTCAAGAGTAACTTTTAGCCGATTCTTGAGACTTTGTCGTTTTCTTCACTTTTATGCTCCAAAAACGTCCAAAATGCCTCCTTTTCCAGATTTCTCCTCAAAAGTACCTAAAATGACAAAAGGAACGATTTAGGGCGATATTTGATCAAATAAATACGATTTAGGGCTTAAATGACCCCTTAAAAGCGGTACACTTTTCGCTTCATCAAATACCCTTACACTTGAGATTTGCTTGTCCTCAAGCAAATGTGCTTTTACTCTAATCAAAATACAAGTTAGGGGTCATTTAACACTAATATAAAAGTAATTATAACAAATAATCGTTCCACTTTAATCATAATAAGCACGGAGATTACACACTAGCACCTCACAAGTAGTGTTTAGATACTCACATCTCTCAAGTGTCATCAAAATAAATCTCATAAATGAAAACGGATAATATCTCTCACTACCTGTCATAGCAAATAGATTACCATAGGCTTGGGAAAGGATCGAAAACCTCCTCCACTAGGCGTAAGCACCAAAGATAAACTATCAAAGAGGGCTTTTAAATGGGTTATAACGTTAGGTGTAGGGAAAAGGAAAAACACGGTTTTGTTGGATACGGGATATTTTACTGGTGGCTAGTTAAAGATCTTGATCAATTACATGTACTATACAATGTTGCTAAGCCAAGACTAGACTCGATCTTAAGCTAATGAAAGAAGATAACAAAACATAAACAAAACATAAAATAAAACGGGATGGTAGTCCGTATGTTTTTTTTTCTATTTTCATTTTCTCATTTTTTTTTGTGTTTTTCTTGAATTTTTTTTTTTTTTTTTTTTTTTTTTTTTTTTTTTTTTTTTTTTTTTTTCATACACTTTTGCCCTACCATCCAAAATAATACATCATAGGGGCATTGCATCCCCCTTACACTTAAACTTTTACATAACTTTACAAATACTAATCTAATGACTCGAATTAAGATAATTGAAAAACTTGGAGTACTTTTAAAACATTTAGCACATATGGGGGTAATAAATGATGTTCATCCCCATTACTCCATTATACTAGTACTTTACCCATGAGTCCCAATCGTCCCAAAACAATATGTACAAGGATATGACTCGACTTAGCAACCATGTAATCAACTAGATAATTAACTTGGGTTTTAAACAAATGTTGTCACAATAATGCACTAAAGATGAGTGCATACAAGGTAGGCTAAGGCGATTTGGGTGTACATTTTAGTGGGGTGTAACAAATTCTTCCTTTAAGTAAAATGCTTAAAGGTCGAAATGAAAAGATAGGCTCTGAGGGGTGTACTAGGGGTATCGTGTATTAAAAATGAGTACAACGCAAAGGGTGTGGGAGAATTACTTGACCAATGTAGCCAATGTAATTATAACAAAAACACAGGTGTAAAACAATGGGTTAATCCTAATGCCTCTTATCATGTAGTAAATCTAACTACACGAATGTAGTCTCACTTGTGGCCTTGGAATGGTCCTAACGCAAGTTCTAGAATCTAAGTGCTACTGGTACACACATCGTAGCATAAATGCTTTTCCTACCAATTCTAGGGGCGAACCTCACATATTTGGGGTGGAAAATTTTTTAGTGGTACGGTTTTTTTGTGCTAGTCATATAACTCATATCCGTGAGACGCTCATTAAGACCAAAGTTTCACTCCTATATGTTGTAAAAAATTTTAAATTTGGCACTAAAATTACCCTAACAAGTATTTATCTTAGTTTTATTACACATCTACTATCAAACAAACAAAAATCAAGCGTAATTGTATTCTAAAAAATCGTACTTTTACCCCCCCTTACACTTAAGATGAACATTGTCCCCAATGTTCAAATAACAAGATGTAAAAGAAAAAAGTAAAAGAATGAAATCAAATACTCCCCTGATTCGCTCGGTGGATAATGAAATTACACGGTTAAATCTTCCTCCAAAGAGAATGTTGAAGCTCCATGACTAATGCATCGCCATAAGCTTGATTCCATAAACATCTCCTTGTCCAAAATAACCTGTTAAACCTGAGAAAACAAACACGAAAACCTGCATAACATCGGCGGGAAAAATCTATATATAAGGATATAATGCTTGTGGAATGATAATTTTGCAGATTCCTGGAGATTATAAGTTGGAGATTTAATAAAAACTTTTTTAAAACAAAACTTTCAAAAATTTCTGAATATTAAATCTGACGCCGTCAGGTTATAACCCCTGACGCCGTCAGAAATGACCTGACAAAAATTCTCATTTTAAGTTTCCGGAAAATTTCTGGAAAAACCTTTACCTTACTTCCTGGAAATCCTGCAAAACATCATTATGACTCGATACAAGCATTTGACTCAAACAAATACGAATATGTATGTTAATTTATTATTATTATGATTCATGTTCATTTGTGTTCTAATAAACCGATTTAGATTTCCCTTACACTTATCTTTTGCAAAATACCTTTATATGTAGTTAAGACGAAGTTAAAAATAAAATAAAGCATTTTCACAAATTACTTTTGAACATGAATCAATAAGAATAAAAATTAAACATACATACGGAAACAAATAAAATCAAACAAACAAATAAATAAACATACAAAGCAAATAAATAAAATAAAGCTTGGGTTGCCTCCCAAGAAGCGCTTTTCTTTATTAACGAGTCTTGTAGCTAGACTCAAAGTCACGTACATTACGTGACTCCATCATCGGTCACGGTTCCTAGGCCATTCTCCTTCGATCCTTTATCAGAATCACTTTCATAGTAAAGGTATTTCGGGTCCACGTGATCAAAAGGATTGTTTCGGTATTTAGAACTAAGTTCCTTATCGTGCTTAAAGAATCCGCTTGACAGGTCAAAAGTGTCCTTACATCCCCTTCTCACATCATCATCACATAACACGAGTTGGGAACTTAACCCATCGAGCCCTTTATAATCATTCTCCATGAATTCTCTCATCTTGTAAAGCGTTTGGTATGAGATTTCCCTAATCCCATTGGTGAAAGTCATAATCCCATTGAGCTCGTCCACAACCAAGCTTGTGGCCTGGCAAAAAGGTGCCCCAAAAACAACTTGTGATAACCTGGGATCGATGTACTCTTCGATATTATCGACGATTGCGAAGCTCATAGTGAATGTCATATTTCCTACAAACACCTGTATATCATCATCTATGCCGATGTCGTCCTTCCCTTTATGAATCATCCCCCATCTGCAAATGTTGTTATAATGAAACAAGGACATCACATTTTTGGGTAAACATGTGTCAATGTAAACATTATAAAAATGCTTGTGACCAATCATGCAAGGTATTTTGAGATTATTTGGATCATGTCACTTAATTCGGCCAGGCCTTCTACCGTGTAACCCCCATGCGTTGCCACTTGCTGATGGTTGATACTCATACACTTCTTCACAGCCATCCCGAAAAATCACTTTCCTGACACCATCGGTAAATAATGCACTCCTATCATCCTCATCGAGTATCACTCCCGTTGCTTTTATGAATGGTTTGCCTAGAACAAGGCCAGTTAAGGATGGGCTGATGATAGAGTTCATGTTATTAATTACGGTTAACTCGATATGAAAGAGGAACTTTTCTATCACAATTGGTACCCTCCTTATTACCCCGATGATATTAGACCCTTCATATTTGACTTGTTCAGTGAAGGCTTCGTTATATAGAGAGAGGGATATTGCGCTCATAGAAGAGTTGGGGTTTATGTAGGCATCTTTTATAAACTTTTTCCTAGTGGTGCAAGATATCTTAAAGACCCTAGGAGCGCCATCCTCTATTCTCTCTCCGAATCCCATAGGCGACCTTGCTGTGCCCCTCTCAAGTTCCTCTACCAGGGGGCGGTCTAACAGTCCTGGGAGCCCATGAGGCATTCCGGATTTCTCTTCCGATCCCTCCTCATCACTCACCTCTATTGTACTCGAGTTCTTTGGTGAGTCTAGATAGTCGTCGGGCGCCTCGGGCTTCTTTTCGGGAATTCCACCCTCCATTTCATTGCCCACATTCTTGGCTGTTTGTTGGTCCAAATTTGGTTTAGGAACAGGTATTGTTGTAATGGTGTTCACGAAGTGGAGAGGTTTCGAAGGGGTATGAGTATCTCCTGTTTTTTTTTCGTTTTGTGATATGTATTTGAAGAGTTTACTAGGGTGCTTGATTTTTACAGGAGGGGGTGTTTGGTGGGTCACCGTAACAGATTTGATCTCATTAACTCGTGCCAACTCACAAGTTGACCCGCCAGCAAGGCGATCATTGATAACCTTTAACAGGTCATCAACCTTGTTGTTCATATCAACTTGCTGTTGTCTGAATTGATTCTCAAGTTTGGAGAGCTGTGTTTCTTGAGAGAGAATGAATTTTTGCAGTGATTCCTCGCGATTTTGTTGTTTATGCGTGTGTTGCTGAGGATAATGTTCAGACCAGGTGAGCGGGGTAGAGTCATTGAATGATACGCTACGAGTTTGGTTCCAACTAAAATTTGGCTTATTCTTCCATGCCTCATACCCATCTTCGGAATTTTTGGGCCCATAATTAGTGGCGAGCCACTTATCTCCCGCCTTATCGATTCGCGAGGATGCGAATTCTTTGAAAGCCTGTTTGGGAAGTTCCATGCAATCATGAGTGTCATGGGGACCACTACATAATTTACACGAAGAAGTGATTTTGTTCACTTGGCTTGAAGGTTTAGGAGCCTCGTAGGATTTCATGAGAAACTTGACTTGGTCTTCAAGTTCTATGATCCTACGGTCAGAAGTGCTTGAATTGTTCGAAGGCAAAGATATTGCCTTGACCATTTTATTCAAATCACGGGGATCACTCCAACTTTCGTTGTCATAAAGAGCAAGATCCTCTAGGAGAGCCCATGATTGTTCCGCACTTAGATCACGTAGCTTGCCACCGGCCGATTGGTCAATGGTTTGCCTCGTGGAGAGATTGATATGGTCATAGAAGATTTGGACTTGGAGCCAAAGTTCTATGCCATGGTGAGGGACTTTTTGGAGTAAGTCCTTGAATCGAGTCCATGCCTCGTAGAGAGTTTCGCCTTGACGTTGTTGGAACATCAAGATATCATTCCTTAGCTTGGTAGTTCTTCCCGGTGGGAAAAACTGAGCAAGGAAACGAGTGGTGAGATCATCCCAAGAGGTAATGGATCCTGCGGGTTGACGTTCTAGCCACTGACTAGCTTGGTCCCGCAAAGAGAATTGGAAGAGACGCAATCGGGTCGTCTCTCGAGTGGCAACATCAAGGTCTATAGAATCAACGATTTTAAGAAAGTCCTTGAGATGTTGATTAGGATCTTCAGAACGAAGTCCATGGAATGCGCATCCGCTTTGCACCAACCGGATGGTGTCGGATCGCAAGGGTGTGATATTGGCTCCTTGAGTGAGCTCAATGGTGTTTCGATAGCCATGGTGGCTAGGACGGGAATACTCTCCTAAAGTACGGGCTCTAGGAGGTGGTTGTGGTTGTTGTGGTGGTGGGTTGTGGGGGTTAAGGATATTACCATCTTCCATGATGTCGGATGGTATGGTTACGAACAAAGACACGAAGAAAATAGATAGACTAAAGAAAACCTAGAAAAATAAAATAAAAATCTCACTAGAAAGGAATCTAGTGAGTAGACCTAATAGAAATAAAAATTCAACCTAAACAATAACTATTCCCCGGCAACGACGCCAAAAACTTGATGCGTGGTTTTGTAACCTTACAACAGGTTTTACCTCTCGAGGGATCTCAAGAGGCTTACAACCCCACCAGGCAGTGTACCTGACCGATGTAGTATAGTGTAGTGGTAAGTACGGGGGATTGATCGTTCTCCACAGGGAATAGTGTTCGTTAGGTATGAAAGGCTACTCTAATTAGGTCTAAGGGTTGAGGAAGATTCTTTTTTATGTTTTTATAATTTTTTGAAAGCAAGTAAAATCTCGGGTTTGAAGGAGTGGGCGGAATTAGTTGCTAGTCAACTAACCCAAATTACTACGAATGCAATAAAATAAAATAACAAAAATGAAAAGTTTGGTGAGAAACTTATGTGTAGAGAAATGTGTTTACTTAGATTTCCTTACTCCCTAACTATCTTTTACCGGTTAATTTGTGTGTATTAGTCGCGTGGATGACGGGTGTATTCCTTAATACCATTCGTGGGGTGGCGTACTTACTTCCCCAACTCTACAAGCTCCTACTTCACTCCTATGTCGAGCCGGCTAGGAAGCTCCTAACATGGGATCACTAGAATTCGCTTGTGCATTAAATACAACCATAAAAACCTTTAGTACGCGTTTGGTTCATGTTTCTTAAGACGTTCAAGCAAGTTACCGAATAGGAAGTTAGCCAGTTTTCTTAAGCCTAACATAGATAAACAATCATCCAATACAACTAATAACACACTAACAACCAATAATCAATAGCTAGGTTTCATTAGATCTAAGCAAACACAAGATAAATTTAGCCTAACATGTTAATCAAAAGACAAGAATAAGATAAAATCAAACAACACATAGACATATTGAATGATTAATTGATAACTTATCTTCAATGTAACATGGAAGATCTCAAGGCAAAAAGCCTTGAAAAAGTAGCTAAAATCGTCTTAGGGTTTTCTCCCAAAATTCCACACCCTAAGCTCTCTCTAATGACAAAAAATTAGAAAACTATATATAGATTTTTGGATCTGACGGCGTCACCTTATGGAGTGTGACGCCGTCACCTCGCCGCTTTTAGGGTTCCCAGATGACCTTCTTGACGCCGTCCCTCTTTAGCTCTTCAAAAATCCATTCTGGCTTATCAAGGCTTGACGCCGTCGAACCTTGAACGTGACGCCGTCCCCTTTTGATTTAAGCCGTGACGCCCTTGATCAAGTTAAAGAGTGACGCCGTCAGAATTCACATGCTATTTTCACTGGCTCATCATGAGTAAATTTCACGTCCACTTTTTCTTGCCAAGGCATGACGCCGTCCAGAGTAAATTGTGACGCCGTCAAGAGTAACTTTTAGCCGATTTTTGAGACTTTGTCGTTTTCTTCACTTTTATGCTCCAAAAACGTCCAAAATGCCTCCTTTTCCAGATTTCTCCTCAAAAGTACCTAAAATGACAAAAGGAACGATTTAGGGCGATATTTGATCAAATAAATACGATTTAAGGCTTAAATGACCCCTTAAAAGCGGTACACTTTTCGCCTCATCACAAGTACCGGGGGATTGATCGTTCTCTAGGGGAATAGTGTCGTTAGGATTGAAAAACTATTCTAATAGGTCTAAGGGTGAGGGAAGATTCTTTTTGTATTTTTTATATTTTTATAAAAGCAAGTAAAATCTCGGGTTTGAAGGAATGGGCGGAATTAGTTGCTAGTCAACTAACCCAAATAACTACAATTGCAAATAAAATAAAATAACTGAAAATAAAAAGGTTGTGGAACTTATATGGAGAGAAATGTGTTTACTTAGATTTCCTTACTCCCTAACTATCTTTTACCGGTTGATTAGTGTGTATTAATTGCGTGGATGACGAGTGTATTCCTTAATACCAATCGTGGGGTGGCGTACGTACTTCCCCAACTCTATAAGCTCCTACTTCACTCCTATGTCGAGCCGGCTAAGAAGCTCCTAACATGGAATCACTAGAATTCGCTCATGCATTAAATACAACCATAAAAACCTTAGTACGCATTGGTTCATGTTTCTTAAGACGTTCAAGCAAGTTACCGTATAGGAGGTTAGCCAGTTTTCTTAAGCCTAACATCGATAAACAATCATCCAATACAATTAATAACACACCAACAACCAATAATCAATAGTTAGGTTTCATTAGATCTAAGCAAACACAAGATAAATCTAGCCTAGCATGTTAAATAAAAGACAAGAACAAGATATAATCAAACAACACATAGACATATTGAATGATTAATTGATTACTTATCTTCAATTGAACATGGGAGATCCAAGGGTATAAAACCCTTAAAAGTAGCAGAAAAATCGTCTTAGGGTTTCTCCTCACAAAGTTGCACACTAATGACTAAAAATTATGAGAATATATATAGAAAATCAGATCTGACGGCGTCACGTTATAGAGCTGACGCCGTCACCTCGCCGCGGTTAGGGTTTCTTGATGGCCTTATTGACGCCGTCCCCTTTTAATCATCCAAAATCCTCTCTGGCGCGTCAAGGGTTGACGGCGTCACAATGGTGCTTGACGCCGTCACAGGTACTTTTCCAGCCGATTTTGAGACTTTGTCGTTTTCTTCACTTTTATGCTCCAAAAACGTCCAAAATGCTTCCTTTTCCAGATTTCTTCTCCAAAGTACCTAAAATGACAAAAGGAACGATTTAGGGCAATATTTGATCAAATAAATACGATTTAGGGCTTAAATGACCCCCTAAAAGCGGTACACTTTTCGCTTCATCATGTATAGCAGCTAATGCCAATAACAATCTAATAGTAGATATCCTAGCAACCGGAGCATAAGTATCGAAATAATCAATACCCTCTTTTTGTCTAAAGCCTTGGATTACCAACCTGGCTTTATATTTATCAATAGTACCATCTACTTTCATCTTCCTTTTGAAGATCCATTTACATCCTAATGGTTTACACCCAGGAGGTAAATCAGCCAATTTCCAAACTTTATTTTGCAAGATAGAATCCATCTCATCTTGGACTGCTTCCTTCCAAAAAGCAACGTCCCTTGAAGCCATTGCTTCACTATATGTCATTGGATCCTTATCAATATTGTAACAATATTTATATTGAAAATTAATTTCATTCCTTGATCCTTCAACTAAATAAAGTTGATAATCATCACCAAAAGTCTTGGCTTTCCTCACTCTTGTACCCTTTCTTGGTTCAGTGCTAGTCGATGGAACATCCTCGGTATTAACCGGTTCCTTCGAACTGCGAATTATGTCCCTTGGCCTAGGTATAGATGTGAATCTTTCTTCATCAAAGATTGCATCTCGTGACTCTATTACTGAGTTCACGGAAACATACTCATTTGATTCTAATACATAGAATCTATAAGCATATGAGTTTTTAGCATAACCAATAAATATGCAATCTATACCTCTTTCACCTAAAGTTTTTCTTTTAGGTTCCGTGAGCCTAACCACAGCCCTACATCCCTAAACCTTGATAAAATTCAAGTTTGGTGATCTCTTGTGCCAAAGTTCATATGGGGTTTTCTTGTTGCTTTTACCGGGGATACGGTTTAGCAAATAACAAGCCGTTAACATGGCTTCTCCCCAAAATCCTTCACTTAACCCAGAATAAGATAACATTGAATTCACCATTTCTTTCAATGTCCTATTCTTTCTTTCAGCTACACCATTTTGTTGTGGTGTATATGGAGCAGTTGTTTGATGTATTATTCCAGTAGATTGGAAATATACTGGATCATAATACTCCCCTCCACGATCGGTACGTAAGATTTTTACCAAATCCTTTTGATGGAGCTCTACCTCTTATTTATAAATACGAAATTTATCAAGAGCTTCATCCTTTGAATGCAATAAATAAATATAGCAATAACGTGATGCATCATCAATAAAAGTTATGACATATTTCTTATTTCCTAGAGATGGAGTAGCATGCAAATCACATAGATCACTATGAATAAGGTCTAACAGTTTGGATTCACGATTTGCTGTTTTAAATGATTTTCTAGTGATCTTAGTAAGCATACAAGTTTTACACTTATTATGGTCCAACTCAAAAGATGGAATCATACTCATTTTAGACATTTCTTTCATTCTTTTATAGTGAACATGTCCTAATCTAGCATGCCATAATTCCATGTTACTAATTTTAACACTAGAAATAGAATCAACCATACAAATCGAATTAAAAGTAGAAGGCATATCTAAATTCAACATAATCATACCATTACATAAATAACCAAATCCCACAAAAGAACCATGTTTCGACAAGATATACTTATCGGATTCTAACACTTGTTTGTACCCACAATTATTTAATAATACACCGGACAACAAGTTTTTCCGAATACCGGGCACATACAATACATTACACAACGAAATTGTTTTTCCAGAAGTAAAAGTTAAATCTACTAGTCCAATTCCAAGTATTGGTTCTGTTGCGACATTTCCCATAGTTAAAACACGTCCATCATTAATAGTTTCAAGTTCCTTGAACCATCTTCGGTCCTTGCACACATGACATGTCGCACCAGAATCATACCACCAAGCAATATCATCATCCTGTACATAGAATGATTCACAAATTAATGATACATAATTCAAATCCGAATTATTATTAATTGTTAATATTGTACCTGCTTGTTTCGGATCTCCTTTGGATCCACCACTAGTACCAGCCTCGTTTTTTGCCTTTTCCTGTACGGCAATCACGCTTGAAATGTCTAGGTTTTCCACATTTCCAACAGCCACCATCGTTGGACTGTTTTGCTTTCTTTACACTTCCCTTTTTGTGATCGTTACCTTGAAACTTTCGTTTCTTGTTCTTAGTATTCGAACCCTTTTTGAAACTAGAATTAGTTTCTTCAACCATATTGACATTTGATCCGCCAATATCCTTGTCCTTTTCATTCACCCAAGTTTTCTCCATTCGTCTACACCCTTCCTCAATACTTATGGTACTTCCCAACTCAACCAAATTGTATTCTTCCTTCTTATGTTTCAAATTATTTTTGAAATCCTTCCAAGAAGGTGGAAGTTTGTCAATAATAGATGCCGTCGCAATGGATTCATCCATTTTTAAACCATGTTGGGTAAAGCGACCAAGTATACTAAGACACTCATTGTACTGTTCCATAACAGAACGCCCATCTATCATTTTGTAATTCATGAAATCACTAACCAGGAATTTCTTACTGGATGAATCTTCTGCCATGTACTTGGCCTGAAGCATGTCCCATAATTCTTTTGCAGATTCAATGTTTTGATAAATATCAAAAAGAGTATCACACATACCGTTTAAGATTGTTCCTCGACAAATGAAGTCATCGTTCCAGAACTTGTTTCGTTTTCTGGTTTGATCAATGGTTTCGTCCTCCACTTCCTCCGGTGCTGGTGTTGTTAAAACGTACACAACTTTCATGGTTGTTAACAAGAACAACATCTTTTTCTGCCATCTTCGAAAATCCTGCCCTTCAAATTTGGCTAACTTCACAAACTTTGATGTCATATCACGTACAGATTCGCCTGCCATCTTGAAGAAATTTAATCGATCTTTGTTGTTTATGTGTGTGGTAATTGTGGCGAGATTGGTATCCTGATAGCAATTATAAGTCACGAATAGTACGCTTTCAGATCGATTAAATTGGAGTGTATACCAATTAACGACCGGATAAAATCTAATTGATTCAAGTTTGTGAATGATTGTATGTTTGCAGTAAAACGTGATCAAAATATGGTTGATCAGCCTTGTCCTTTCTCTATTCAAATTAGAGAATCTATAAGACAGTTTATGGGGTCGGTTATTAGGGTCTAAAACTGCAAAACAGTTACATTAACCGTAAAGCAACTAGCAGCAGGAACTGCACTAGCAGCAGGAACCGCTGCACCATCAGCAGGAACCGCTGCACTATCAGCAGGAACCATCAGCAGGAACCAAGCATTAGCAGCAGAAACGAGCATCAACTTAATATGTTTTATTTGGTGGAAAAACAAATTCTAATGAATTTTTAATATAGCAATGTTATACCAAATAAAAAAATTTCCAGCTGATTAAAGGTGTTTGTTTCGTGGGCGCATGAATGAAATAGGTATATCATAGTCATAGATTCATTACCCACCAATTTGGTGTCTATGAAATCTATTCCGTGGGCCCCTATTTTTTCCACTACAAAATTCAAATATCTATACACTTTTTCATACCATATTTTGTCTTCCAAACATAAACAATCGTAATAATACACTTTTTCATATCCATTATCATTCTACCCCATAACAAATCCGATACCCATTGTGATTGCTATCAACAAACCAAACGGCCCCTTAATTAGTCATGCTAACCGTATTAGCTTTATACTTTGCTTAAATATACTTTAAGCTATATTCATTGTTTAATGCGTTGTACTTAACTTCTCTTTTGTACAAACATCCACATCGCTCTCACAATCAAATTTTAGTCTTTTACTTACCTCTACACTTGCACATGACAAATTCTTTATAACGCATCCTAATATG
The DNA here is from genome assembly GCA_021014915.2 of Artemisia tridentata subsp. tridentata. NCBI lineage: Eukaryota > Viridiplantae > Streptophyta > Magnoliopsida > Asterales > Asteraceae > Artemisia > Artemisia tridentata. The sequence continues at coordinate 217,902,767 of CP139503.1, forward strand.
TATTAGGCCATCATCGCTCATAATCACTCATTCTTAACTTACTTATCGTCATAACACATTTCGTACACGTAACATTTTACTAGTTACTAATTCATAACTAACTCATAACAATAGCAAATATGAACATTCTCAATTTTAATTCATTACGAAATTGCATGATGATAATCATGTTAATTAAATTGGTACCAAGTACTTACCTCCATTCAAAGCTGGCAAATTAAGCGTTATACTTCATTCAAAGCTAGCAAATTAAGCGTTATCCTTCATTAACATTTCTCTAATTTTTTCTATACCAAGAATCATTTATACATCAACACTTGTATCCAAACACCCTTATAGAACCATGTCACTTACTTTTAAAATCCTCTACCCCATCATGATTAACAAAGAAGATGATGATGTTTCCATCATCTAACCATGGTCTAATCATCAATTTAACTTAAACATATGTTTACCCAAAACCCCCAAATCATACATGAACCCTGATGATATCAAATAAGTACATTTTATTGGCATCATTTATCTTATGTTATTTGCTTGTTTTATATTATTTTATATGAGAATTGATACTTTTTTTTTGAACGATAACTTTCATTAATACCGACAAGTCCTCAATGCGAGGACCGCCAAAAAACTAACACATATACAAGGGATACTCGACCCAATCCTTCCAAACAATACATTTAAATTTCGACCTATGTTTTAACCATAAGAAAGAAAAAGACTTTACTTCGGCCACCACCTCTCTAACTTGTGTCTTAGCTTGTTGAAACACAATAGCATTCCGTGTCTTCCATAAAACCTAAGTAGTCACCATCACAATACCCCTTATGATCTTTTTCCTCCATTTACCACCATGGACACTTTTATATAACAGCAGCAAATCTTCGAAATCATAAGCAAAAAAGGGATCTATCCTACACCACTTACAGATAAAGCTCCAAACTCCATAAGCATAGCCGCACCCTAAGAAGAGATGGTTCAGATCTTCGACATTAGCTGCACATAACGGGAAGGAATTGTCCGCAATCTGAATTCTTCTTCTGGCCAACGCTGTCCGTGTTGGTAACCGGTCGAATTCGGCCCTCCAAACTACCAAATTAACCTTTAAAGGAACCCAACTTTCCCATTTCATCTTTTGATCCCGACTTTGATCCCTGCCATACCTCAACAAACGTTTGAAATTCGCTACCGAGAACGTGCCATTTCTCCCATCGTCCCACACCCACGTGTTTGCTGATCCGTTAACCGAGAAAGACTGCAGCAGCCCGTACAGTTCTTGCAGCTCAGAAAGCTCTTCGACTGAAGCTGGGTGACGGTACCAGCTTCCTGTAAAACCAAAACCGTCTCTGCGCTGCTGAATCCTATCCTTTATGCTGCATTTCTTTTTCCTTTCAAGCTTGTAAAGACACGGCCATCTATCTTTAAGAACCACCGAACCGAACCAATGATCTGACCAAAAGCATAACTCTTCCCCATTCCCAACAATGCCCCTAATAAACTGATGAATCTTCCTACCTTGAATCGAAACACTTCCCAAGAACGCTGCAATCGACTTCCAACATCCCGTAATCGACTTCTTAAGCGGAAGAAAGAGAATTGATACTTAATCGCTTACTTTTGTAATTCTCAGTTATAAACAAGCATTTGGTGAAAGTTAGCTATTTTGGACGTAAATTGGAGCAAAATGGATCAAGTTGGAAAAGTCTACTAAACTGAAGGAAGATACGCCATATCATTCTAGACAGATACGCCGTACATAAAGACTTAGACGAATATGAAGACCATTGCCTGACTTTGAAGCATACGCCGTATGGAATTATCCCATACGCCGTATATGAAACCTTGGTCAATGAGAAGATCTGACTTGTTTTACTCCAGATACGCCGTATTACATTCCAGATATGCGGCGTATTAATCTAAAGACTTCACCAAATAATCCAAGATTCTAAAGGACGATGCGCCGTATGAAGACTGAGGCTACGCGTATCTTATGACAGTGTACGAATATTCCAGAATATAATAATCTTGGACCCTTACGCGAAGTTACCTAGATACAGCATATCAACTTAATGGATACGCCGTATTGACCCTGTCATCAGAAAGTATAAATACCCCATTCGACAACAATATTCAACACACACATAACAAGGGAGATAACAAGATGAATTGGCAGCACAAGACACAACCTAAAGGACGAATTCAGAGCAGTAAGAAGGTCCTGCTAGTATTTTAATTCATAGGAAAACTCGTTTACTTGTATTAGCAATCTGTTAATCGTTGAGTTAGCGTCTTTTTCACTATTTGATCGGACTTAATTGTTTCCAGCTTTTATAAAGAGTATTTGATGTTTATTTGGTTTCTTAATGCATGTGCTTTGATTACATAGTAAGTTTATCGCGCCTTGTCAACGTAGGCTCGCGCAATTACTTCATTAACATCGTTTGCATATTTAATGTAAGCCTGTAAAATGGATAAATAATACATAAACTTAGTAACCAGTAGGTGTTTACTCGCCTGTGTTAAGAATTCCAATGAGAGAGAATAGATTTTTGCACTCATCTTATACAGCTAAGCAATTAAACGTGTGACAAGTTTTCCTACTATCAGCCAGGCCTCTTATCTGTATCCGTTTTCTATCTGTGTACGTGTGTGCCATTCGTTCCCTTTATTTTATTTACTATTTACTTAATCTACACAATCGTGCCAGTCTCTCAGGCTGAAAAGCCCCTTTGCGTTAGATTAGGGCTTTAGAACTAACACATGATTAAAATACTGATAGATATCTAGGTGTTAACATTCCACTCTTAGTGTCCGACACTCTACTTACCAACTAGCTACATTGATCGGGTACACTGCTCGTTAGTGTGTGTTATAGGACAAGTCGGCTAAATATAGATTTAAAACTTGATAATATAATCTATTCTACAACGATATACGCACGCATCAAGTTTTTGCCACCGCTGCCGGGGAGTGAATTGTTTAATACTTGAATATATGTTAATATTTTAATTTAGAATTAACTTAATTATTTTTTAATTTTTAGTTTTTTATTTTCTAACTTTGTTGTGTATTTGTATATTTGCATTCATTATATTTTTCTGTATATTTTTTGTTTTCGTGTTTGTTTGTTTTCTGGAATTTTTGTTTGTTTTTCGTTTTTTTGTTTTTTCTGCATTGTTACTATCTGTCGTAATTTGCTGAACTAAACGATACGGCGCATCTATTTATTTAGATATGGCATATTGCATTTTTTATTTTATATACAGCGTATCTTATTTAATAATTCGAGTACGACGTATCTATCCCTCTAGATATGGCGTATTCTGTTTTTAACCAGAAAATTTTCAAAACCCTAAACGCCATACGGCGCATGAGATTTTCTCATACGATGTATCTATTCTTTATTAAAAACATATTCGAATTCTTTAAATAAACAAGAAACGGTGCATCAATTTTTGTCGATACGGCGCATTAATATTGAAGATGTACCGATAAGTGGAAAGAATATTTGGTTATTTAAAGATGGGATTATGAAAGAGATGGAGATGGAAGATCTCGTGACAAGGATAAAATAGAAGCTGAAGATGAGTCTAACTTGAAGACTCTGAAATAAAGAAAAGTGCTCACCGGGAGACAACCAAGATTTATCTTTACTGTTTTCTGTTATCGAGTCTGTCAGACCTGCACATCGATGCGGCGCATCCCTTCCCATGGATGCGGTGTATCGATTGCACAGGTCATATCTATCCTTTATTTTTCTGCATTTAATTTTCTGCACTTTGAACATTCTGTCAGTTGATTCAATGCGGTGCATCTTTGATTAAGGATGCATCGTATCAGATTTTTTGACTCGTATTTTATTCCAGGCTTGATACGGCGCATCCCTTCCCATGGATGCGGCGTATTGACTGACCTGGTGAAATTTCCAGATTTTAATTTTTAATTTTTAGGTTTATTTTCTACTAACCATCGATTAACAAGATATGCACTAGCTGTGATTTTCAAATTAACACAGGTTGTTTATGACGAAGTGGTGGTTTACATACATTCTGAATTTTCTGTGTGTTTTAGCTATGTTGGCATTCAGACGCCATTCCACACAGAAAATAAAAAGTTGCTCACAAACGCATAATGGAGGATCATACCGAGCAAATCTCAGGGGACTTTTCCGTTCTAATTCTTTCTATTTCCTGTTTTTAATTTCAATTTTAAACAACGAGGACTTTGTTTATCTTAAGTGGGGGGATGGAGAATTAGAACATTACTTGTCATATTTTTCAAAAATATGCGTTAATATGTGCTTAATATGCTTAAATTTAAATTTTTCTAGCATGTTTTTGTTAAATCTAAGTTGCATGACCGCACACATAACCCTTATTTCCAAAGTGTGAGAATTTAGCCTTATCCGTTTTCCAATATTTTACCCAAATTCCACAAAAATATGAGTGTGCCGGTGACTTGTAGTAAACTTTAGAACTTGGCTTGTATACTATTCGAGACCACCATAATGAGTATTATTGATATAATTGGAGTGACTTGTCTAACTAGGTAAATTTTTAGGATTACACCTAAATAGCCTTTTTATGTTATGTGATATTAACTAACTACACTGGTTAGTTAACCCCCGAATAAACCCTTTTGTTACTATCATTTTTAGAGTAAGATACCCCTAGAAAAACCCTCAGAGCCATTCCTTTCATTTCTTACACCAATTTAAAATGTTTTGTTACACCTTTACACCTTAGCCTACCCTGTAGATTTAAGTCCGTGGTTAGTTGCTTTTGGTAAAAGTGTGTATTCCCCGCATTTCATGTGTTCGTGTGCGTAATTATTATCTTTGGTTAGGTCGGGAATTGCACAATGAAATGGAGTGAAAGTAGATATTGTATTTTTTATTTTCGTGTGTTTACTACTTTCACTATTATCTTTATTTCTGAAGTTATGAAAAGTATGGAGAAAAATTATCCATATTTATTGTGATGGTGAAGGTGTGAAATTTTACCCCATTTAGCGTATGTTTATATAAAAAAAAATAAAAAAAATAGAAAAGAAAAAGAAAGAAGAATGTTGGTAAGTTTGATAAACCAACAATGTATAGTTATGTACTAGTACAGATATCGCTACTACTTGTTGTATTATATTTATGGATTGCAAGGGAGTTGGCCGTTATGGGAACGCCAACTAAGGTTTATTCTCTGAATGAGATATTATTGAGTTTAATTCATGTCTACGTACTAAAGCGTGAGTTTCCGTGTTAAAGCGTGAGTTAGTCTATGATGTGTGTCTTATTCATGGGATGGTTGGGAAGTGATTAACCACACTTGTTAGGACTTAATCTACCTGTTTGTTTATTTTATTTTAAACCAATTTATGTATTTCCCAATGTTTAATCCCTACCCTTTACCAAGTTACTGTATTCGTTGTTAGCTTTCGAGCATCCGAATACGGTAATGGCTAAGTGAGAATGTCAAAAGCATGAATAAGGTAGTGACCATCCAAGTTTTAGACTAATCGAATGACGCGTCAGCGATCTAGAGTATGTGTTGGTGACCATCCGTTATTAAAATAACGCGCCAGCGAACCAGGATACACACTAGTGACCATCCGTTGTTTGAGGAATCAACAGCTCGCGCTAGCAATCTACTAAATTTGTGCAGGAGATATTTGAACAGAGCTAGGTTTAACCCTTAAGCCTTATCATACCCCAATTTACCTCTTTAGACTTGTCATTTCTTAGCTTTAGTGGTGGATATGTGCATCCTTGCCAAGTTTATGATAGAATATTCATCACAACTGAGCAATTGAGCGAATTACTTAAATGTTACCATATAGATTAGTTGAGTGATTTGAGTGATTTCATTTTCCTACTTCGAGAGGTGTTTGGTTGTGCAATTATGATTAAAACGAAGGAGTGCTTAAAACTATAAAAATAAATCCTAAGCTGTATTTAGGATACTTTTTCATAAGTTTAAATCTAAGTTTTACTTGAGGACAAGTAAAGTTCAAGTGGGGGGATATTTAATGATATCAAATAAGTACATTTTATTGGCATCATTTATCCTATGTTATTCGCTTGTTTTATATTATTTTATATGAGAATTGATACTTAATCGCTTACTTTTGTAATTCTCAGTTGTAAACAAGCATTTGGTGAAAGTTAGCTATTTTGGACGTAAATTGGAGCAAAATGGATCAATTTGGAAAAGTCTACTAAACTGAAGGAAGATACGCCGTATCATTCTAGACAGATACGCCGTACATAAAGACTTAGATGAATATGAAGACCATTGCCTGACTTTGAAGCATACGCCGTATGGAATTATCCCATACGCCGTATATGAAACCTTGGTCAACGAGAAGATCTGACTTGTTTTACTCCAGATACGCCGTATTACATTCCAGATATGCGGCGTATTAATCTCAAGACTTCACCAAATAATCCAAGATTCTGAAGGATGATTCGCCGTTTGAAGACTGAAGCTACGCCATTTCTTATGAAAGTGTACGAATATTCCAGAACATAATAATCGTGGACCCCACGCGAAGTTACCTAGATACGGCGTATCAACTTAATGGATACGCCGTATCAACCCTGTCATCAGAAAGTATAAATACCCCATTCGACAGCCACATTTGACACACACATAACAAGGGAGAAAACCAGAAGAATTGGCAGCACAAGACACAACCTAAAGGACGAATTCAGAGCAGTAAGAAGGTCCTGCTAGTATTTTAATTCATAGGAAAACTCGTTTACTTGTATTAGCAATTTGTTAATCGTTGAGTTAGCGTCTTTTTCACTATTTGACCGGACTTAATTGTTTCCAGCTTTTATAAAGAGTATTTGATGTTTATTTGGTTTCTTAATGCATGTGCTTTGATTACATAGTAAGTTTATCGCACCTTGTCAACGTAGGCTCGCGCAATTACTTCATTAACATCGTTTGCATTGTTAATGTAAGCCTGTAAAATGGATAAATAATACATAAACTTAGTAACCAGTAGGTGTTTACTCGCCTGTGTTAAGAATTCCAATGAGAGAGAATATATTTTTGCACTCATCTTATACAGCTAAGCAATTAAACGTGTGACAAGTTTTCCTACTATCATCCAGGCCTCTTATCTATATCCGTTTTCTATCTGTGTACGTGTGTGCCATTCGTTCCCTTTATTTTATTTACTATTTACTTAATCTACACAATCGTGCCAGTCTCTCAGGCTGAAAAGCCCCTTTGCGTTAGATTAGGGCTTTAGAACTAACACAGGATTAAAATACTGATAGATATCTAGGTGTTAACATTCCACTCTAAGTGTCCGACACTCTGCTTACCAACTAGCTACATTGATCGGGTACACTGCTCATTAGTGTGTGTTATAGGATAAGTCGGCTAAATATAGATTTAAAACTTGATAATATAATCTATTCTACAACGATATACGCACGCATCAAACCCTAATTTATGAAAATTCAAATTAAGCTTTCTTACCTTGGGATTATCACATTAATCACTAAACACTTGTCATAGGGTACCTTCAATCAGTTGCTCAATCCATCTTGAATTGTTCATTGCTTACTTAACCCATCACCTCATTACATCTGAAGTAATGAAAATGCGACAGTCACCAACGAACAGATCCTTATGAAAAAAAGCTATCCAACAAACAAAATATATTTGAACTCATTTTTATACGTAACCTTAGAACTCAATAAAATTTGAGTTGAAGAATGAAGCTCAAGTTGCGTTCAGATCTAAAACAACTCAATATGAGTGTTGCATGTAATCCTATGAGTGGCTTTAACTTTAAATGTGATGAATAGGATACCAGAGCTTAGGCACATTGATGCGAAAATTGCAAACCCTCGCAAGGAAGTTTTCCAATCCTCCAAGCAGTGTAACTGATCGCTGTAGTGTAGTATAGGTAGGTCCGGTGGATTGATCGTTCTCTAGGGGAATAGTGTCGTTAGGTCAAGATGTATGACTAGTCAACTAACCCAAAAACTATTAATTATAAAATTAAGTAAAACTAATTAAAACGGAAAATAAAAGTGGTGACTACTTATGAGAGAAAAGCATGTTTACTTAGATATAATTACTCCCTAGTTATCTCCTACTAATTTGTTGAATTGTCACGTCCTTGTTTTAGTTGAAGCGCTATATTCCTTAATATTAGTCGTGGGGGGGGGGGTGCCGAAGTCCCTAACTCTATGAGTTTTAGTCTCCCCTAAATCCCTTAAAGTCTATTAAGTTATCCAGGATCTACAAGCCACAAATCACGCAATAAATACAATGAGAAAAACCAATAGTGCACTCTACGGTTGCGTTTCTAAAACGTTTAAGCAAGTTACATATAAGAGGTTAGCTAGTTTTCTTAGCCTAACGCGAGGCAATCAACTAAACAAGAAACAAGAAATCAATATTCAATAACTAGGTTTCACTAGATCTAAGCAAACACAAGTAAAGTTACACTAACATGTTAAAGCAAAGAAAAGATAAACAAATAATCAAATGATACATAGACATAACGAATGATTAAAGGGATAAATTATCTTTATTGAAACATAAAGTTCAAAGGCTGTAAAAGCCTTACAATGGCAGTAAAAATCATCTAGGGTTTCCTTCTCCAAAGTGTTACACGAATTAAAGAAAAATTGCGAAAGTATATATAAGTTTACAATGCTGACGGCGTCACCTTTTAGGTCGTGACGCCGTCCGATCACCGTCTCTAGGGTTTCGTCTTGTGCAAGTCGCCGTTGTGACGGCGTCAGGATTGGTATGAGACCGTCACCTTATAAATCTTCTGGGCCATCTCTTTATATCTTAAAACGTGACTCCCTCCTTCATTTTGTACCTGACGGCGTCAAGTTGTAAGACCTTCAAAATTCTCTAAGGCGTCACTTGATAATCTTGAGCCAAAAATCCAACTTCAAAAGCAAGGGATGGCGTCACGTTGTAGCGTGTGACGCCGTCAGATGTCCAGGTCTGACAGGTTTTTCGCGACTTCGTCGTTTTCTTCACTTTTTCGCCCAAATACGTCCAAAAAATGCCAATTTCCAAATTTCTCATCCTAAGTACCTAAAATACAAAAAGAAACGATTTGAGGAAATATTTGTTCTTATTTATTCGATTTTGGGATTAAATGGCCCCTTAAAAAGGTACCAAATAAATCCTTATCAAATATCCCTACACTTGCGATTTGCTTGTCCTCAAGGAAATATGCTTTTACACTAATCAAAATACAAGTTAAGGGTCATTTAACATTAATATAAAAGTAATTACAACACATAATCGTTCCACGTTAGTCAAAGCAAGCACGAAAATTATATACTAGCACATCACATTAAGTGTTTGGATTCTTACATCTCTCGGGTGTATAAAGTGATATAACATATGGAAATGAGAAAATAAAACACTCTCTACCTGTCATAGCATATAGATTACCATAGGCTTGAGAACGGATCAAACCTCCACCACTTTGGCATAAGAACCTAGGATAGACTATCAAAGAGGTCTTTTGAAGGGTTGTAACGTTAGGTGTAAGGGTATGGAAAAACACGATTTTGTTGGATAAAGGGAATTTTATTGGTGGCAAGTCAATTATCTTGGTCAATTACATATACAATGAGGCGTTGCTAAGCCAAGACTCGACTCGACTCACTAACTACTAACTCTTTTTGTATTTTTCTTGACACTTTCTTGGCTTAAACAAAAATAAAGAAACGGGATGGTAGTCCGTATGTTTTTTCTCTTGTCTTTTTCTACTTTTTATTATCATTTTTTTCTTTTTTTTTTTCTTTTTCTCTTTTTTTTCTCTTTTTTTCTTCTTTTTTTATATATATATATATTTTTTCATACACTTTTGCCCTACCATCCGAAATAATACATCAAGGGGATCTTGCAACCTACACTTGAACTTTTACATACTTTACATATAACTAACTAATGACCCGAATTAAGAAAATCAAAACACGTGGAGTACTTTAAACATTAACGTACGTATGGGGGTAACACATGACATTCTTCCCCATTACTCCATAAAACTAGTACTTTACCCATGAGTCCCAATCGTCCCAAATTTGTATTTACAAGATATGACTCGACTTAGCAACCATGTAACCAATTAGACAATTGACAAAGGGTTTAACAAATAACAATAATGCACTAAAAGTGAGTGCATACAAGGTACGCTAAGGCGATTTGGGTGTACATTTGGGGGTGGATTGTAAACAATGTTCTTCATTAATATTTCGGAATCCACCGAAATATCACGAGAAACGCGAAAAAGATAGGATCTGAGGGGTGTACTAGGGGTATCGTGTACTAATGATGAGTACATCGCAAGGGTGTGGGAAAATTACTTGACCAATGAAGCCAACGTAATTATTACAGGTTTAAAATAAGGGTTATCCTAATGCCTCTTATCATTTAGTTAATCCTAACTACACGAATGTAGTCTCACTAGCGATCTCAGGATGCATCACAAACGCAAGTTCTAGAATCTATATACTATCGGTACACTCATAAGCATTAAAAGTAAATGCTTTTTCCTAAAGATCTAAAGGCGAACCTCACATTTTTTTTGTGGAAATTTTTGAGTGGTAGGGTTTTTGTGCTAGCTATATAATTTCTATCCATGAGACGCTTATTAAGACTAAAGTTTCACTCCTACATTTTGTAAAAAATTTTAAATTTGGTGCTAAAATTGCCCTAACAAATATCTCTTTCAGTTTTATTACACATCTACTTTTAAACAAAATAAATATCAAGCGAAGTTATACTTTCTAAGGTATTCAATTTTACCCTCCCTACACTTAAACTGAACATTGTCCCCAATGTTCTTACAAAGCATCAAAGTTATGATAACGGAAAAAATAAAAGAGATGAAAGAAACTAATACTCCCATGATTTTCTCGGCATGGACGATGTGAAAACATGGTTAGATCTTCCTCCAAGAAAATAAATGCAATAAGAGCTCAACATACTTCATCTTCATCTTCTTGTCCAATATAACCTGTAATTCACTAAGAAAACGAAACACAAAACCTCGCATAAAATCGGCGGTAAACACTATATATATAAAAATTAAATCATAGAAAAAATAAATGTGCATATATATCTTATTTGCTTTCTAGGAATTAAAAGGATATAATGCTTGCAAAATAAATGTCTACAGCTTCCTGGAAATTTAAAATTCTGAATTTTTTTTAAAACATTTTTAAGTTCCAGCAGAAAAACAAAATCCTGTAAAACTGTGCTGCTACAGTGCCTGACGCCGTCGGGTGGTAAACCCTGACGCCGTCAGGTAAGACCTGACAGTATTTTTGCGTTTTGTTTCTGGAAAATTTCTGGAAAAAATCTAATTATTAAAACTTGTAAATACTGCAAAACATTAATTGTGACTCGATACAAGCATTTGACTCTAACAAACTCACAAATATATATGCTAATCATTAATTATTATCTTTCATGTTTGAATTCGTTCTTAAAAACAAATACGATCTTCCATACACTTATCTTTTTGTAAAATACCTTTATATGTGATTAAGACAAAGTTAAAAACAAAATAAAGCATTTTCACAAAGTTATTCAAAACATGAACGATAAACAATTATGATGGAGCATATATATGAAATCAAATAAAATAAAAACAAACAAGCAAACAATGAAGCATGGGTTTCCTCACAAGAAGCGCTTTTTTTTATATTAACGAGTCTTATAGCTAGACTCAAACACTTACCTATGTGAGTAAGTTCCTCATCGAGGACATCTTTTGGATCAAAATTTTCCTTTAGTTTCTTATTGGTACGTTTTGTTCGGTATGACTTTTCAAACTTTTCTCCATCAGGATCATATATGGTTATCTTTATGTGCCATGATCCATCACCCTCTTTTGGTGGCCTATTGCAATTCCACTTATGTTTTGAACTCTCACTTTTCCACTTATTCATTCCTAAGTTAATTGGCAAGGCTCCTAGGAATTCAATCATCTTCCTAAAAACTAAAGGATCCTCAAATGGGTCTAACTCGGTATCCCTAGCCAAAAGTTGTTCTATAGAGTTTGTTTTGTTCACAAATTCCTCTTCTAAATAGAACGGGCGTTGAGGTCCAATGAAATCTCCATTAATCCAAGGGCTATATCTTGATGGTTTCCTATCCATAGCTACCCAGTGAGGTATTTGTTCCTCATCATTATCATAAACATGTTTCTTGACATCATAGATTGACCTAGTATCACCTTCTCCTACTGCTATTTTAGACATCTTACAATCAATCATAGCACTAGCGGTAGCTAAGAATCCCTTTCCTACTAACAATGGGCATGTAGTGTCACTAACCATATCAAGGACATGGAAATCCGCCAAAATAGTTAATTTCCCTATATGCACTAACATGTCCTTTATTATCCCTACCGGATAAGCAACACTTCCATCCGCTAAACCAATTACCACTTTCGTTTCTTCTAAATTTCCTAAGTTGAGGGTTCTATAAAGGGACAACGGAAGTAAGTTAATACTTGATCCTAGATCGGCTAATGTATCAAAAGCTTTGGAATTCCCAATCTTACATGGTAAAACAAATATGCCCGGATCATCTAACTTTTTAGGTAAATTGTTTTGAACAAAAGCGGTCCCATTCTTTCCTAACTTAACCTTCTCCTTATACTTTTCCAAGAGGGCAGTGTAGTAAGGAGCACGAGCCAAAACTTCAAGAACCGGACGTTCAAGGTGAAGTTCCTTGAATTCATCCTCGAGATTAGGGTTGGATTCTTGTTTGCATGGTGTTTCAATTACTTGGCTGACCGACAAGTTATTGGGTGTTTTGTCTTCTTGGTCTTTTTGAAAAACTTAGGTTTGTTTGAAACACGTGTTCATTGCATTGACCGAGTAATATTGAGGACAAGAACTAGGAGACGAAACCGATGAGATGGAGTTAACATTCAGTTTCGGGTTCTTGACGGTGTCACTTGGGAGTGCTCCCAATACTCGATCATTGAGAACCTTCAACATGTTGTCAATTTTATTTGTCACCTCTTTTTGTTTTTGTCTAAAATCCGCTTGAAACTTGGTCAAACGAGCTTCTTGAGATGCCATAAAATTAGACATTAACCCTTCAAAATTGTTGGAGTTTTTGGGAGGGTTATTTTTAAAGGTGCGGTTTGAGGACGAACCGTTTGGTTGAAAATGATTAGGTGAATTGGAAGAATTGTTTTGAGATGAGTTTTGGTTTTGTTTCCACCTAAAGTTCGGGTGATTTTTGCAAGACGGGTTGTATGAATCACCATAAATGTTTTGCTCGGGTTTGAAAGTGAACCACTTGTCTCCCGCTCTGTCGGTATGCGAGGATGTGTAGTCCACAAAAGCTTATTCGGGGAGTTCTGTACAATCACGAGTGTCATGGGGACCACTACATAATTCACACGAAGAAGTGATTTTGTTCACTTGACTTGAAGGTTTAGGAGCTTCGTAGGATTTCATGAGAAACTTGACTTGGTCTTCAAGTTCCATGATCCTACGGTTGGGAATGCTTGAGTTATTCGAAGGCAAGGATATTGCCTTGACCATTTTGCTCAACTCACGAGGGTCATTCCAACATTCGTTGTTATAGAGAGCAAGATCTTCTATGATTCCCCACGATTCTTCCGCGTTCTTTTCACTTAGCTTACCACCGGCCGCTTGGTTAATGGTTTGCCTTGTGGATTGATTGACATGATCATAGAAAATTTGGATTTGGAGCCAAAGATCAATGCCATGATGAGGGACTTTTTAGAGTAAGTCATTGAAACGAGTCCACGCTTCGTAAAGAGTTTCACCTTGACGTTGTTGGAACATCAAGATGTCATTCCTTAGCTTGGTAGTTCTCCCCGGTGGGAAAAATTGAGCGAGGAAACGAGAAAGAAAGATCATCCCATGATGTGATGGATCCCGCGGGTAAATGCTCAAGCCATTAACTAGCTTGGTCACGTAGAGAGAATTGAAAGAGACGCAAACGCGTTGTCTCTTGAGTGTCAACATCAAGGTCTATGGAATCTACGATTTTAAGGAAATCCTTGAGATGTTGGTTTGGATCTTCGGAACGAAGTCCATGGAATGCACATCCGCTTTGCACCAACCGGATGGTGTCGGATCGCAAGGGAGACACATTGGCTCTTTAGGGGAGCTCAATGGTGTTTCGATAGCCTTGGTGGCTAGGTTGGGAGTACTCACCAAGAGTACGGGCTCGAGGTGGGTTTTTGGTGTGGTTGTTCTTGGTGGGGTTGCTCTTGGTGTGGTTGGATGATGGGGTCGAGGATACCTTCATTCACCATGGTGACAAATGAAGAGGATTACAAAACAAAAGGCACGAAGAAAAGATAGACTACACGAAAGCTAATAAAAAGAAAATAAAATTTCACTTGATAGGAATCTAGTGAGTAGACCTAAACAAGATAGAAATTAAACCTAAACAATAACTATTCCCTGGCAGCGGCGCCAAAAACTTGATGCAAAAATTGCAAGCCCTCGCAAGGAAGTTTTACAATCCTCCAGGCAGTGTACCTGATCGTTGTAGTGTAGTATAGGTAGGTCTGGGGGATTGATTGTTCTCTAGGAGAATAGTGTCGTTAGGTCGAGATGTATGACGAGATAGGTCTAGAGGTGAGGGATGATTCTTTTTTTTGTATTTTTTTTTGTCTTTTTATTATTTTTATGAAAGCAGGTAAAAATCTCGGTTTTGAAGGAGTGGGCGGAATTAGTTGCTAGTCAACTAACCCAAAAACTATTAATTATAAAATTAACTAAAACTAATTAAAACGGAAAATAAAAGTGGTGACTACTTATGAGAGGAAAGCATGTTTACTTAGATATAATTACTCCTTAGTTATCTCCTACTGATTTGTTGAATTGTCACGTCCTTGTTTTAGTTGAAGCGCTATATTCCTTAATATTGGTCGTGGGGAGGTGCCGAAGTCCCCAATTATATGAGTTTTAGTCTCCCCTAAATCCCTTAAAGTCTATTAAGGTATCCAGGATCTACAAGCCACAACTCACGCAATAAATACAACGAGAAAAACCAATAGTGCACTCCTACGGTTGCGTTTCTAAGACGTTCAAGCAAGTTACATATAAGAGGTTAGCCAGTTTTCTTAGCTTAACGCGAGGCAATCAACTAAACAAGAGACAACAAATCAATATTCAATAACAAGGTTTCACTAGATCTTAGCAAACACAAATAAACTTACGCTACCATGTTAAAGCAAAGAAAAGATAAAAAAATAATCAAACAATACATGGACACAACGAATGATTAAAGGGATAACTTATCTTTATTGAAACATGAAGTTCAAAGGCTGTAAAAGCCTTACAATGGCAGTAAAAATCGTCTAGGGTTTCCCTCTCCAAAGTGTTACACGAATTAAAGAAAAATTGCGAAAGTATATATAAGTTTACAATGCTGACGGCGTCACCTTATAGGTCGTGACGCCGTCAGATCACCGTCTCTAGGGTTTCATCTTGTGCAAGTTGCCGTTGTGACGGTGTCAGGATTGATATGAGGCCGTCACCTTATAAATCTTCTGGGCTGTCTCTTTATAGCTTAAAACGTGACTCCCTCCTTCATTTTGTACCTGACGGCGTCAGGTTGTAAGACCTTCAAAATTATATGAGGCGTCACTTGATAATCTTGAGCCAAAAATCCAACTTCAAAAGCAAGGGACGGCGTCACGTTGTAGCGTGTGACGCCGTCAGATGTCCAGGTCTGACAGGTTTTTTGCAACTACGTCGTTTTCTTCATTTTTCCCCCAAATACGTCCAAAAAGTGCCGATTTCCGTATTTCTCATCCCAAGTACCTAAAATACAAAAAGAAACGATTTTAGGAAATATTTGATCATATTTATTCGATTTTGGGATTAAATGACCCCTTAAAAAGGTACCAAATAAATCCTTATCACACATATAAATGACTGAATAAATAACATCAATGACAAATTGTTGACGTGTAACTTTCTTGGGCTAATGAAATTTGAGCCATAGATGAAAAACGTGCAATTTTGAGTTTGTAAATCTTTTCTTATTGATGTAGAAGTTAACTTAGCGTTAAGTTCAAAAATTTCTTTTTGAAGGGCAATAAACTGATAACTAACCGTTACGTCGAGTGATGAGTGTCTAAATACTCATCATTTCTGTCACATTTTATCTGCAAAATCGTTTAAAAACATGCAGATATGCTCCAAAATACAGAAAATATCATAAAATGTGTTTTTATATGATTCAGGAACAAAAAGATTGAAAACAAGTGAAAAACGAACAAAGTTTGCATAATTGTCATTTTCAGTCCCTGAAGTTTCACAAATTGGCAGAAATAGTCCCTGGTGTTAAAAATATCATTCAAGGTCCCTGAACTATTTAACTTTTACAATAATGGTCCTTGGATGAAAGTTTTAAAGAAATTGCAAAACAGGTCCTTCAACTTTTAAAAATGACATAAAAGGTCCCTGGAGGTTTAAAAAATGGAAAATTACATTTTTGGTCCTTGGGTTATTCACATATGGCAATTATGGTCCTTGTGATAATTTTGGAAACTTACCATTTCAGCCCCTTCACAAATCAGAAATTACAAAGTTGGTCCTTGTGATTATACTACAAATCCAACCGGACCCTAAACTAAAAATAAAACCCAACTATAACTAATCCTAACCCAACCCTTATTAATAAACCCAATCCACAACACAACAACCCAGCCCAATCCACAACCCATGGCCCAACTCCCTTTTATTAAACCAAACCCAACCCGGTATTTAATACCAGGTTTGACTTCGGTCAAACCCTTCCCCTTCCTCACAACCCCGCCAAAACCACCATCACCCATAGTTTCCTGCAATACCACCCCCTCCTATCCCACTTACCTAACAAAACAAGAAGCATTTAAAGCTTCTTCTCCACCTCCACAAAATGCATTAATTGCTAAAAACCTGCTCGAATCCACTATCTCAATTTTGGCGCCAATTTTCATTTGAAGGGCTCAGATTGATTTGAAGCCATCCAAGGGTGTAGAAGTGATCAAGGATGTCGGCTAAGGGTTTCCCAGCAATATTTAGTATATATAGGACAATGTAATAGAAAATAGAGAGTAGTTAATTTTTATTAAATCGTTTTTACTTATTTGTCTTTCTTTATTGTAATTTTCACTTTCAGTAATCAATATAAGCAATTTACAGTCCTTTTGTTCGAATTTAAATACATCTTGCATTTAATTTCAGTTACTTTACAATTTCAAGTTCTACTGTAATTCGTATTAAGTTGAAAGTTATTTGGAAAAGCTTATTTGCTATTCTTATAAGCTTACATAAGCTCTGAATAGCTTTTGATAAGCTTATGTTAGTGTAAATCATGCTCAGTCCTGAAGATTCAAGAAAGTCAATGAAAGTCAACTAAGGAGCTAATAAGCTGTTTCTGGGTAAAAAAGCTAATCAGGAAAGCTTTTCTTGGCTTTTCTAGCTTGTGTGAACAAGCTAGAAGTGTTCTTGGTCCTTGTTCTTTGTTCCAATAGCAAATCAGTTGTAAGCTTACTTTATCAAATTTTACTTAACTTTGCAATTTACTGTTACACTGCTTAATTTCTGCTTATTTGCATAAGTTCTTTCTTATTCATAATTCTTAAGTGTATTTCATTAGTTAAATCAGTTTTTTTATAGCTTTTGTATCATTTTCTTTAAAAACACTATAAAAAGCCAAAAATAGCAAAACATAGTATAGCTTAACTTATTACTTAATTCTGTTCTAAAAGTTGCTTATTATAGTTTATATAAGTTATTTAATCAATAAAATTCAGCAATCATAAGTTGAATTATTTGTTTCCTTTGAAAATCCACAACAGACACCTTTTAAAGGGGTGTTTGGTTTGAGCAGTCAAACCAGTCAAACAAGCTTGTTACTGTTACTTTGCCACTTGCCCAACTTTGGTTAAGCTATTTTAAGTCAATATAAGCTGTCTCTCAGACTCAACAAGTTCATTTTACAGGTTTTGTAGTTTTGAGCAATTTGTGGAATTTTTAGAAACTCAGCAGACCAAATAAGCCATTTTAAGCCAAAAGCTCATTTTGTCCTTTTTCTTGGTTTTTCTTAGTCCTTTGTGATCCATTTAAAGTAAACACAAGAGTTGGTTTGAAGCCCTTTGGCTTGTGCACTTCTGCACAACTCTGTGCACAGCAAACTCAGTATACACTGAGTTGCTGAAGCTGCTGAACTCACCTGATTTCTGGCTTATCTAGATAAGCTATGGCCATGCTTTTTGGTTTTCTGAATAGCTCATAGTACTAGCTCACTTTTTCCCCCTTAATATTCAACTTGTCTGCTTAATTTAACTGCTTAATCTGCCTTGCAAATTAGTCAATTTCCTGAGTTTCTGTGTGATTTTGCAACTGCTCTAAGTTGAATTTGCTTATTTTGTGGGATTATCTGTTTGAATTAAGTTGTTTTGTGCTTAAATAAGTATATTAAACTTGTTCTGAGCCTTTGGTAAACTTTTGTGCTTTTTAGCTTATTTTTGGCTTATTTGCCAAACTGCTTATTGGCCAAATTGCTTATTAGGGTTTAGCAAACTTTTGATTTTAATTTTCCTAGCTTTTAAATATTATTTTAGACTTATCCTGAATTTTTCAGATTTTTCCTAAGTCATTTAATATTTTTAATCTTTTTAATTAGTTTATAATAGTAATTAAATCATAATAAATAGAATAATAATCAGAAAAATATAATTCTAATTTTCATAATTTTCTTTTATTAATTAGAATCTAGGAAAAATATAATAACATTTTTAGACCTTAAGAAAAACAAAATAGAAAATAAGTGATAGCTTCTATTTAATAGAATTTATCTTTTAAATTTTAATTAAGCAAGTTTCATTTTTATAATTTTCTTAGCTTCTATTTACTTAATAATATTTATAGAAAAATTTTTAGAATTTTCTTTGTTCATTTAGTATTTTTTATAAATTTAAATAGTTTAATAAGTAATTAAATAAATAAATAATTAATAATAATTAAATAAAAAGTATAAAAATACAATTTTAGTTTTAAAATAAGTTTTAAGTAATTTTACATTTTTAGGTTTTAATTTCATAGATTTCAGTTTTTGTCCCATTTTAGATTCCCCGTTACGCGTTTTCAGTTTAATTTATTCGCGTTTCATTTTCTTGTGTATATTTGTTTTTAATTTGTTATTTAGAATTATTAAAAAGAGAAAAATCCAAAATATCTAATCACATCAGTCACTCTAATCCTAACTTTCCACAGTTTGCCCATTCACACCTCGTTGGGAAACGATTCGGGTAATTACTTACCTGTCTTCACACTATACACGAACGTGAGTTTTTGCAAGTATCCTTTTTCACAAAGGGTAATTTGTAATTATTCACGCGTATCCGCTGTCTGCATTTATTTATAAGTGTATTCAGCACGGATCAAATTTTGGCGCCGCTGCCGGGGAGGTGTGTGCGACATTATTGTGAAGTTTAAGCGATTAGTGATCTGAGATCCTTCTTCCAGAAGTTCCTATTTCCCATAAACCAATATAAAAATACAAAAATATTTTTTCTTTTCTTTTCTATATATATTATCATATAAAAAAATGAAAACCCACAAATATTTTCCGTTTTCTTTGTTTAATAATAAACAACAATAAAAAAAAAATTACCATCGAGAACCAAGACAGAGTACTACCTAACTGGGGGTACGACCATAATAAGTTCCCAAACATCAGATTTAAAACTTGCCTTTGTATCACTTGCGAATATCGGCTCACCTTTGATTGATAAACAAACTATAACGGAGGTTTAAGGATAGTTTGACATTAAATTGTCGGACTGAAAGAAGCGGGTTTTTAAGGAGCATTAATTGCCCACCTTTGCTTCTCCGCCACTCTGTGCGTTTATCTTTTAGAGAGCTACCGTACGCTTGTTGATTATTGGTTTAAGTTCACTTGTGTTTTTTTCTCGATCTTGATTTAATTGAAAAATTTTGCTAAAAGTGCATGCGCACTCGTTCTTCTAGGTCATCAAGCCCTTTCCGTGAGCTTGGAAACATACCTCGAAGACGTCGGAGACGTTCTGCTCCATCAGTCGTACCCGAGATACGAACTGATCCCAAAACCCCTGTCATCATGGCAGAAGACCGTCCTATGAATGAGCTTCTCCAAGCTCCCACCAATGGGTACGGAGATGCCATTGTTGTTCCAGCCATCGTGGCTGAGAATTTTGAGCTTAAGACTGGGTTGATAAACCTGGTAACCCAGCGGCAATTCTATGGTTTTGACAGGGACGATCCTCAAGATCACATTCGATGGTTCAATAAAATCACATCCACCATCAAATGCAAAAATGTCCCTGAGGAATCAATCAAACTTCTTCTTTTCCCGTTTTCCATCGATGGGGCAGCCCGGATTTGGCTTGACAAACAACCCCCTCGATCGATAACAACATGGGAAGATTTGGTTCAGAAATTCGTGAATGAATTCTTTCCTCCTTCTAAAACCACGTATCTCAAAAATGAAATCATGAAATTCTCTCAAAGGTTTGATGAACCATTTGGAGAGGCATGGGAACGTTTCAAAGAATTGCTCCGCAAATGTCCTCATCACGGTTTCACCGATTTGATGCAAATGGACACTTTCTATAATGGGTTAAACCCATTTGACCAAGATTCTCTTAATGCCTCAGCTGGAGGTAATTTTCTGAGCAAATCCACTAAGGAAGCCATTGCACTTATTGAAAATAAGTCAAAGGTCCGCACTCCACGAGCCAGACCATATAATTCTCAGGCTAGTGCTGGTCCTTCTACTTCATCTCCCGTGAGTCAGTCTAGTACTGATACTCAGCTTGCTGAACTCACGAAGGTTATTCAAGCTTTGGTTTTCTCCACACAAAAGAAAGAGTCTGCTCCGCAAACTTCTCACACTGCTGAAATCAAAAAGATAGAAGTTTGTGTTACTTGTGGTGGTGCTCACGCTTACTACAATTGTACTGCCACCGATGGCAATGCATTTGAAGTCAAAGCTTTAGCCGGATCTTCCAATCAAGGAGGTGGCCAATACCATCCTCAAGTGGAAACAAACTACCGTGCTAGCAATCAACATGGACCACCCGGATTTCCTCCTCCTAACAATCCAAATAGGATTAATCCTAATCAGCAAAGAGGGCAAAACACGCAGAATCAATATCATGCCCCGAACAATCAATACCCACCCCAAAGGGGTAATCAAGGGTATTCAGCTCCTAATTCCAAAAGACCTCTCTCGAATGAACTTGATAGCTACATCAAGGTTAATGAGACCAATATGAAGGCAATGCAAAATCAAATCTCTAATTTGAAGAATGAATTTCAGTCCTCAATACACAAGCAAGGAACTGAGCTTTCAAACAAAATCGATCATTCTCAAAGCGAAGTTAAGAATATGTTTGCCAGTCTCATGGACCATCTCAATCCACCTTCTACTTCGGGAGGTCTCCCAAGTAACACTGTTGTTAACCCAAGGGGTGAACTCAAAGCTGTCACTACGCGTAGTGGTAAAGCACATGTTGGACTCAAGGTGATAAAGGACCCGGTACTTCCCACTAACAATGGAAGCGCTAAATACGTCCAAAATAACGGTGTCCAAAATTCTACACCCACAATTGCTCCTCAACCGTCAAGAATAGATCCTACTCTATCACGATTTACGGTTAAAAGTTTGTCAACCAAACTTAGTGAGCAAAGAACAGCCAGATATTATTCCGATATGCTCAATGCTGTTCCTGTCAGTGTGCTTGATGACAGCGATGATGATGATGATGAAAATACCACTTTCGTCAAAGCTATCACTACTCGGAGTGGTGCTGCTTATGAGGGACCCTCTGGTCCTATTCCCCCTCCGTTGTTTGAAATGGAAAAAGAGACGGAGGATACAACGGACAAAGTGCAAATTCCAAACCCACAAAGTACAGCACATGTCCATCCTCCGGTTGTCCCAAAAAAGAAATCCAAACCAGGAGTTGTCTTTGAATCTGTTGAGACTCCTGAAGTCATTGCCCCTAAATCCAAACCTTATATTCCTTACCCATCGCGCTTAAATGAGCAAAAGCTCCGTGAGAAGGCTAGTCAGCAAATGGACAAATTCTTTCAAATCTTTAAAGAATTACATTTTGACATAAGTTTTGCGGATGCTATCATTCTGATGCCCAAGTTTGCATCAACAATCAAACACTTGTTAAGCAACAAGGAAAAACTGATTGAAATGGCTAAAACTCCATTAAATGAGAACTGCTCAGCAGTTATCTTGAAAAAGCTTCCGGAGAAGCTTGGAGATCCTGGAAAGTTTCTACTACCTTGTGTATTTCCGGGAATGGTTGAATGCTATGCCTTGGCCGATCTTGGTGCAAGCATCAACCTGATGCCTCATTCAGTATGGAAGAAACTTTCTCTTCCGACTCTTACTCCTACCTGCATGACTCTTGAGCTTGCAGATCGTACCATATCTCATCCTCGCGGCATTGCTGAGGATGTATTTGTGAAAGTAGGAAAGTTCCATTTTCCAGCTGACTTTGTGGTTGTTGAATTCGACGCAGATCAAAAGGTTCCTCTCATTCTTGGAAGAGGATTCCTAAAAACGGGCCATGCTCTTATTGATGTATTTAAGCATGAGATCACCTTGCGTGTGGATAAGGAAGCTGTTACCTTTAACCATGATCAAACTTCAAGGTACTCCTCAAATTATGATTCTGCATCGGTTAACCGAATCGATGTCATTGATGTTGCTTCAAAGGAGTACTCTCAAGAAAATGTTGGTTATTTTCATAATTCTGTGAGGGGAATCCCACCACATCTTCTCAACTTATCATAGCCGACTCTTCCCCTTCTCTCACTCCAGTTGAGGGAAGTGATCCCTTTTGGGATGAAGTCGATGCTTTTCTTGATCTAGATAGTTCACTTCCGCATGAGGTTGATGATAACTATCTTGATCCTGAGGGGGACATTCTTTTTCTAGAGAATTTGTTAAACGAAGATTCATCTTCCCCTCTTCTACCAAAACAACTTCATAAGAAGGAAATCAAGTCAGTTGAGAAAACTGATAAATTTCCGGAGATCAAGTTTAAGGACTTGTCTCCTCCACTTAAATATGCAATTCTTGAGGAGGAAGTTCTTGTCTTAATTGCTATTCAGATCTCTCTTCTTCCCTTCACCTACCCGGTGATTTCCCCTATCTTTCACTCATTCGGGAGTGAAGATATTACCTTTGACCCCGACATTTTCCATCTAACATTGGTTTAAATGCCGGATTTATCTCATCGGTGTGGAACTTTCTTATGTTCAATTGGTTATCCAAACATATTGAATGAAAGTCCGATGGAGATGATTTCTTCCACTTGCTTCCCCATGAACAAATGAATTCGGGGTCGAGTCAAGCTAGCGACTCGGTTAATAAAAACAGTAGTAAAACATGGGTTTTCACCCATGTCTCACCCTAGTGTGGGGGAGATGCCCCACATGTTGTTTATATGTACATTATCTCTAAAAAAAAAAAAAAAAAAAAAAAAAAAAAAAAAAAAAAAAAAAAAAAAATGGCTATTAATAAATGTTTCCTTTTCACGTTCTAAGTGTCGGCATAATAGCCGGTACTTTGAATATTGAGGGAAATATTCAGTTCTAAGTGTGGGGGGGAATTCTAGCGAATTTGATCAAATGTACCATCTAGTACCCCCATTTTGGCCAAAATTTTAAAATTTATTCTCACTTAGAACGCAATAAATGGTTATCAGTCCGCCATGTCTAACCCACTTAAGGGTTGGCTAATCCGAGAGCAAACGGCTCTTGGTAAAGATATATCAAATCCGTTTATGGCTTACAATTTGCCTAAAATTGTATGGTATTCGACTCACCATATCTTTATAAGTGAAGAGTTGGCTAGCCCGCAAGGTTATGGCTTGTGGTTAAGGCAGTAGAAAACCATGATTGGTAATCAGCTCACCAAAGATAATAACTGTATTTTATCTAAGAGTTGGCTAGTCCAGAAGCAAACGGCTTCTGGTAAAGACAAATCAAAACCGTTGACAGCTGATGGTTTGCTCAAAATCATTTGGTTATCATTGTACCAAAGTATCACATACTAAAACATTGGCTACTCCAGAAGTAATGGCTTTTGGTAAAGAGAAAAATCCATTAAATCTTCATAAACGATTGCTAGGGACTAGCAATAGTTTAGTGTGGGGGATTGATGAGTGTCTAAATACTCATCATTTCTGTCACATTTTATCTGCAAAATCATTTAAAAACATGCAGATATGCTCCAAAATACAGAAAATATCATAAAATGTGTTTTTATATGATTCAGGAACAAAAAGATTGAAAACAAGTGAAAAACGAACAAAGTTTGCATAATTGTCATTTTCAATCCCTGAAGTTTCACAAATTGGCAGAAATAGTCCCTGGTGTTAAAAATATCATTCAAGGTCCCTGAACTATTTAACTTTTACAATAATGGTCCTTGGATGAAAGTTTTAAAGAAATTGCAAAACAGGTCCTTCAACTTTTAAAAATGACATAAAAGGTCCCTGGAGGTTTAAAAAGTGGAAAATTACATTTTTGGTCCTTGGGTTATTCACATATGGCAATTATGGTCCTTGTGATAATTTTGGAAACTTACCATTTCAGCCCCTTCACAAATCAGAAATTACAAAGTTGGTCCTTGTGATTATACTACAAATCCAACCGGACCCTAAACTAAAAAATAAAACCCAACTATAACTAATCCTAACCCAACCCTTATTAATAAACCCAATCCACAACACAACAACCCAGCCCAATCCACAACCCATGGCCCAACTCCCTTTTATTAAACCAAACCCAACCCGGTATTTAATACCAGGTTTGACTTCGGTCAAACCCTTCCCCTTCCTCACAACCCCGCCAAAACCACCATCACCCATAGTTTCCTACAATACCACCCCCTCCTATCCCACTTACCTAACAAAACAAGAAGCATTTAAAGCTTCTTCTCCACCTCCACAAAATGCATTAATTGCTAAAAACCTGCTCGAATCCACTATCTCAATTTTGGCGCCAATTTTCATTTGAAGGGCTCAGATTGATTTGAAGCCATCCAAGGGTGTAGAAGTGATCAAGGATGTCGGCTAAGGGTTTCCCAGCAATATTTAGTATATATAGGACAATGTAATAGAAAATAAGAGAGTAGTTAATTTTTATTAAATCGTTTTTACTTATTTGTCTTTCTTTATTGTAATTTTCACTTTCAGTAATCAATATAAGCAATTTACAGTACTTTTGTTCGAATTTAAATACATCTTGCATTTAATTTCAGTTACTTTACAATTTCAAGTTCTACTGTAATTCGTATTAAGTTAAAAGTTATTTGGAAAAGCTTATTTGCTGTTCCTATAAGCTTACATAAGCTCTGAATAGCTTTTGATAAGCTTATGTTAGTGTAAATCATGCTCAGTCCTGAAGATTCAAGAAAGTCAATGAAAGTCAACTGAGGAGCTAATAAGCTATTTCTGGGTAAAAAAGCTAATCAGGAAAGCTTTTCTTGGGTTTTCTAGCTTGTGTGAAAAAGCTAGAAGTGTTCTTGGTCCTTGTTCTTTGTTCCAATAGCAAATCAGTTGTAAGCTTACTTTATCAAATTTTACTTAACTTTGCAATTTACTGTTACACTGCTTAATTTCTGCTTATTTGCATAAGTTCTTTCTTATTCATAATTCTTAAGTGTATTTCATTAGTTAAATAAGTTTTTTATAGCTTTTGTATCATTTTCTTTAAAAACACTATAAAAAGCCAAAAATAGCAAAACATAGTATAGCTTAACTTATTACTTAATTCTGTTCTAAAAGTTGCTTATTATAGTTTATATAAGTTATTTAATCAATAAAATTCAGCAATCATAAGTTGAATTATTTGTTTCCTTTGAAAATCCACAACAAACACCTTTTAAAGGGGTGTTTGGTTTGAGCAGTCAAACCAGTCAAACAAGCTTGTTACTGTTACTTTGCCACTTGCCCAACTTTGGTTAAGCTTATTTAAGTCAATATAAGCTGTCTCTCAGACTCAACAAGTTCATTTTACAGGTTTTGTAGTTTTGAGCAATTTGTGGAATTTTTAGAAACTCAGCAGACCAAATAAGCCATTTTAAGCCAAAAGCTCATTTTGTCCTTTTTCTTGGTTTTTCTGAGTCCTTTGTGATCCATTTAAAGTAAACACAAGAGTTGGTTTGAAGCCCTTTGGCTTGTGCACTTCTGCACAACTCTGTGCACAGCAAACTCAGTATACACTGAGTTGCTGAAGCTGCTGAACTCACCAGATTTCTGGCTTATCTAGATAAGCTATGGCCATGCTATTTGGTTTTCTGAATAGCTCATAGTACTAGCTCACTTTTTCCCCCTTAATATTCAACTTGTCTGCTTAATTTAACTGCTTAATCTGCCTTGCAAATTAGTCAATTTCCTGAGTTTCTGTGTGATTTTGCAACTGCTCTAAGTTGAATTTGCTTATTTTGTGGGATTATCTATTTGAATTAAGTTGTTTTGTGCTTAAATAAGTATATTAAACTTGTTCTGAGCCTTTGGTAAACTTTTGTGCTTTTTAGCTTATTTTTGGCTTATTTGCCAAACTGCTTATTGGCCAAATTGCTTATTAGTGTTTAGAAAACTTTTGATTTTAATTTTCCTAGCTTTTAAATATTATTTTAGACTTATCCTGAATTTTTCAGATTTTTCCTAAGTCATTTAATATTTTTAATCTTTTTAATTAGTTTATAATAGTAATTAAATCATAATAAATAGAATAATAATCAGAAAAATATAATTCTAATTTTCATAATTTTCTTTCATTAATTAGATTCTAGGAAAAATATAATAACATTTTTAGACCTTAAGAAAAACAAAATAGAAAATAAGTGATAGCTTCTATTTAATAGAATTTATCTTTTTAAATTTTAATTAAGCAAGTTTCATTTTTATGATTTTCTTAGCTTCTATTTACTTAATAATGTTTATAGAAAAAGTTTTAGAATTTTCTTTGTTCATTTAGTATTTTTTATAAATTTAAATAGTTTAATAAGTAATTAAATAAATAAATAATTAATAATAATTAAATAAAAAGTATATAAATACAATTTTAGTTTTAAAATAAGTTTTAAGTAATTTTACATTTTTAGGTTTTAATTTCATAGATTTCAGTTTTTGTCCCATTTTAGATTCCCCGTTACGCGTTTTCAGTTTAATTTATTCGCGTTTCATTTTCTTGTGTATATTTGTTTGTAATTTGTTATTTAGAATTATTAAAAAGAACAAAATCCAAAATATCTAATCACATCAGTCACTCTAATCCTAACTTTCCACAGTTTGCCCATTCACACCTCGTTGGGAAACGATTCGGGTAATTACTTACCTGTCTTCACACTACACATGAACGTGAGTTTTTGCAAGTATCCTTTTTCACAAAGGGGTAATTTGTAATTATTCACGCGTATCCGCTGTCTGCATTTATTTATAAGTGTATTCAGCACGGATCATCGAGGATGGCCACTAGCTTTTAACGACGGATGTTATATCAGAAAGCACTCAAGAGCCAAACAAGATTACGAAGTTGGATATTGTAGGGAAACATGTACACTTTTATCAGATTGCAATCAATAAATAATTAACAGAAAAATAAAACAGATGATATGGGCAGAAGCAGAGGACAGACACTATGGACGATAAATAAAGAAAGCGGTAAAGGTTTTGGCACGAGCCTCATGTTTAACACGATTCCCTTAAAACAGATTCGCCGTCTATTTCCAAGGGTACAACATCCAAAGCTGTTGTACAGCCGGACCTGACAAACTTGCCTAAAAAATTACGGAAGCAACTTTTATGTTTCTAATCGAGAAGACTGCTGGAATTCGGTTGCTACGGAGCTGTGTTTTTTCTGTGTAGAAAACGAATGAGACTTGGCTTATATTTATACTGAAAACCTATCTTGTTCTCCAAGTTTAAATATTAGCCATAATTAAACAAATCGGTTATATATATATATATATATATATAAAAAACAGATTTTCATATCTTCTATTAACACAACACAATTCTGTATAACTTAATTAATAAGTTTAAATCTATTCCTAAAATAGATTACAGAAAAGCTAAAAAAAGGAAACTCGAATCTGGCAGCAAAAAGATTCGCACGTAGGCGAAGTTTTGGAGCTGCATTGGTGTCCGCAGGTCGCGCGGGCTCGCATGAGTTCAGAAGCTTCAAACCTATTTTTGCCCAGAAATCTGATTTTCTGCACCACCCTGCGCGCGCGCACGTAGGTGTTGGAGTAAAACCAACAAATCAATTTGAAGGTTAATACCAAGATTTCTATATAAACAAACTTTCACTTCATGTTTTGGGCGATGTGGGATACTCTCCCTTTTACATTTTTTGTGTTTCAAGTGGCTCACTTCGAGACACGATATCTCATTCATATCAACTCCATTTTTGACACATCTTAGCTTGTTGCGAAGCTCTCATCAAGGAGAACGCAAAGCTACCAAGAAATATAAATATATATATATATATATATATATAACATATACATATATTAAATAATGTCCAAAATTTGCAAAAAATCATTTTGCAAAAACCATTTTCCAACAATCCCCAACATGAATGGAGATCGGTCGAAAGCATACGAAAGTTTTGGTGTAATTTCTGCAGTTAAGTCCTGCATAGGATAGGTAGGCGTGACCCTTTGAACCTTCCTTTGTGAGATGCACTTAGTCTCCTAGATCTGAGTAGACGCGATGTCCTTGAACTAAGCCTCTATTTAATTAGACGACATTAAACTTTACACAAGACTCTCTTTGGCCTTTTCAAGTCCCCATAGTCGCGTTCGTTTTGGTCATGACTCATGAACACTAGGTTGGTTCTGCAAGAGCTCTTAGGAATTACGCCCCCCACAATTCCTTTCGAAGCGACCCCACTTCTCTCTCACATAGGTGATTTCATCTTGAATCATTAAAAATATATGTTTTTCTGATTTGATCATGAATCATTATGCTTTGTGATTTCATCTTGAATCATTAAAGCCATATGTTTAACCTCTCAAAAAGTCACATTTTTTATAGGAATGGACTAGGAAGTTACAATATTTAAGTAACTCCCCCACATTGACGTGACTTCCCCCACATTTATATTATTAGGGGTTGTCCTATTGAACCAGATCTTGGAATCTCCAGTCAACTGGGTTAGGTTTTCCTTCATATAAACTCATTCCTTTAAGGGCTTTAGTCCCATTCCTTTAGACGACTTACTAACTAACTCTATTCTTAATCCTTTCATAAGCGGATCCGCAATGTTATCCTTTGACTTCACATAGTCAATTGAGATAACTTCTGTTGAGAGTAGATGTCACACCGAATTATGTCGATGACGTATATGTCTACACTTTCCATTATACATTATGCTATGAGCTCTGCCAATTGCCTAATGACTATCACAATGTATACTAATGGCCGTTATCGGTTTAGGCCACCTTGGTATGTCCTCTACGAATTGACGTAGACATTCTGCCTCTTCTCCACATTTATCTAACGTGATAAATTCTGATTCCATCATGGACGGAGCTATAACTGTTTGCTTGGAAGACTTCACAGATATAGTTGCCCCTCCTAGTGTAAACACATATCCACTAGTCGATCTAGAATCCTTTATGTCAGATATCCATTTTGCATTACTGTATCCTTCGATAACAGCTGGATATATGTTATAATGCAGCCCATAATCGCGACTGTATCTCAAATAATGAAGAACCCTAGTCATAACTTCCCAATGTGCATAACTTGGATTGCTAGTATACCTACTTAGCCAACTAACAGCATATGCTAAGTCAGGCCGGGTACCTGTCATTAAGTACATTAACATGCCAATAATTCTTGAATACTCTAATTAGGCAACACCTACGCCTCTATTTTTAGATAGATGCTTACTGGTGTCAATTGGAGTTCTAGCTAGGCCGGAATCCCCCGCATTGTGAGTATTAAGAATTTTGTCCACGCAATGTGCTTGACTTAACAAAAGTCCATTCTGAGTTCGTATTATCTTTATTCCAAGGATCACATCAGCTAAACCCATATCCTTCATGTTAAACTTTGATTTCAACATGTCCTTAGTAGATTTGATAATATTGTCATTACTACCAATGATAAGCATATCATCAACATATAAACACAAGATCACATATCCACTATTTGTGTCTTTTACATAAACACACTTATCGCATTCATTAATTTTGAATCCACTCTGTAGCATGGCGTCGTCAAATTTTTGATGCCAATGTTTGGGAGCTTGCTTTAAGCCATATACTGACTTAACAAGCCTACAAACTTTGTTCTCTTGTCCAGGAGCCATGAAACCCTCAGGTTGGTTCATGTAGATTTCTTCTTCTAAATCTCCATTTAGAAATGCCATTTTTACATCCATTTGGTGAACTTCCAAGTTTCTTAAAGCGGCAATAGTAAGTATCATCCTAATCGAGGTTATTCGCGTAACAGGCGAATATGTATCAAAGTAATCTAGACCTTCTCGTTGTCTAAATCCTTTGATTACCAATCTTGCTTTGTACTTTTCAATGGTGCCGTCGGCTTTCATCTTCTTCTTGAAGATCCATTTTTAGCCTAGTGGTTTACAACCAGGAGGTAAATCCACGAGCTCCCAAGTATGATTTTGTAAAATAGAATCTATTTCACTTTTAATGGCTTCTTTCCATTGAGATCCTTCCGAGAAGTTACCGCTTCTCAATAAGAAGTAGGTTCATTTTCTACCATAAAGAAACAAAATCGGGTCCAAACGATTTCTCGATTCTTTCCCTTTTGCTTCTTCTAGGTTCAACTTCTTCTTCCACGGTTTGATCTTGTCTCTCATCTTGGAGATCATTGTCATCACGTTGTCTCTTATCTCGGACTACTTCGTCATCTATTCTAGATGAACTTCCAGTTTCCTTCGTTAAACAAAGAAATATATTTTCAAAGAAGGAAGCATTCCTCAATTGTATGTGTTGAATAAATGTATTTGTCTTTAAATAGTTGTAAACCAAACATACACTAAAGCCAAAAGCACATCCTAAACCTATGTAACAAACACACCCTAAGGTGGTGTTTGAATTCAACTTAATGGAATCAATATGAAAAAAATTGAATTCATTAAGTCATATGAAAACTGTTTGTTTATGACTTAATAGAGAAAGATGCCTGTAAATATTAAGTAATAAAACTGAAGGTGTTTGCATTAAGTCCTATCTTAATTAAACATGACTTAATAGAAAATTTTAACAAACAATCCGTCAGAGCATCGGGTATGGTAACGCCTCAACTGGCGTTATGCTGAGGTGGCTGCCGTGTTGACGGCGTTACCACACCGGACGAGTTGCATTGCCAACGGCGTTGGCTGCTGCGTTGCTCCACCAACGGGCGTTGGTGTTTTTTTTTTTTTTTTTTTTTAAGTGGGTTGGGCCGGGTATATAAGTGGGCTGTTGGCAAGTTAAGTTTATTTTTTTGTATATATTTTTTTTAATTTTAGTTATGAATTTTTTTATTTTTTTTATTTTATTTTTATTTAATGTTTGAAAATTTTAGTTTGTTTAAAAATGGAAAATAAGAAAAATGGTGGGTATCAAAACATGGTAACACATTATTGAATGTTATGATAGAGGGGTATTTTTGGGTATTCGTGTTAAAAGTTAATGTGTCCATGTGGGTGTTAACATGTTACCATAGGTGTTGTCAGAAAACTTATAAAAACGCGTTGGAATGGGTGACATCTTAAATCAATTGCAACTCTCCTTTGGGTCATACTATTAGGACCCCTTTACGAAAACCCTCCCTACTTATGTCCTCATGTTTTTTTTAGTGTTTTGTGATTTTGTCTTGTAGTTTTCTTTTTTTCCCTCTTTCTTCTTTGGGTACTAACACCTTCAAGTTTTTTTTTGTCCCCTTCACTTTTTATTTTTTGTGTTATGTTGAAAATAAAACGTAATCGAAAAATATTGAGATTTTTAATAGGCTCAGATTTGAAAGTTGCAAAGTGATAAAATCTCACCTTACTGTCCATTCGGTTGCAAAGTTTTTTTAGTAAAAACATCATCATCGCCTTATCTCAAAATAATTCACGTATCGGTTTTATTTCATGTACGGAGTAATAGTGAGTAATAGTGAAGATTCTCCCCGTTCACGTTTTTATTTCAGCATGTAAGGGCCTTTGTGTCAAACTTTATGTCCAGTTAGATTCCATTTCATTGTTATAACCAAGTGAAACACAAGCAGATTTCACACAACACAAGTGAAACACAATCAGATACAAATACAATCAGATTTCAAAAACAAGCAAGTGAAACACAATCAATTTGGCACAAATACTACAACGGATATCCTTGGCTTCGGAAAATGTCGAGTTCACCATTTTACAAAGTAGAGGTTATAAATTTTACTCTTTTTCAATATTACATGCATAAAAAACAACAAAAAGACATATCGAGATTTTTAATAGGCTCAGATCATCGTTTTATCATATATGGCTGCAAATTCGAAGGTTGCAAAATGGAAAAAATCTCACTTTACCGTCCATTCGGTTATGCCACGTCAATCAACACAAGTTTTTTCTAAAACATCATCATCTCCGTATCTCGGTTTTTTTTAACAAAAACCAACTACTTATTTCATAATAAGCAGTTTCAAGAAAGCATTTCAAAAAACCAAGTTTTTTTTCAACAGCAACCAAAAGCAGTTTCAGATCTGCTTAAATTGCTTATCATAATAAGCAGTTTCATAAAATAAGCAATTTCATAAATAAATAAATAAAAAGAAAAAAAAAAAAAAGACTGCTCAAACTGCTTATCATAATAAACCAACTGCTCAAACTGCTTATTATGCAACCATTATAAGCAACCAACTGCTTTTTTAAGCAGTTTCAATAAGCAACCATTATAAGCAGTTTCAATAAGCAACCACTATAAGCAACCAACTGCTTTTTTAAGCAGTTTCAATAAACAACCATCGCCATCACCAAATCTAACAAAACAATACGAAAAAGAACCACCACCAAGATCTAACAAAACCATCACCGATCTACAAAAATTTTCAAAAAAACCATACGAATTTTTTCATATGAAACACAACCGCCACAAAGATCTAACAAAACCATCACAGATCTACAAAAAATTTCAAAAAAAAAAAAAAAAAAACATATGATTTTTTTCATACGAAACACAACCACCACCAAGATCTAACAAAACCATCACAGATCTATGGTTAACCATCACAGATCTACAAAAAATTTGAAAAAAAACCGTATGTTTTTTTTCATACGAAACACAACCACCACCAAGATCTAACAAAACCATCACATATCTATGGTTAACCATCACAGATCTAAATAAATTTTTCATAGATCTAAATAAATTTTCAAAAAAATCAAAGCCACCATCATCACCAACAGTTTCAACACTTTCAATCGAAACCACCAGTTTCAAGATACGTCAGATCTAAAAAAAAAAAAAAAAAAACATAACGAGAACCAAACGGTTATGTTTTTTTTTGGAAATCGTTGGTAAAAAATAATTTAGGTCTAAATTACAATTTTTATTTAGATCTAACCGTTTGGTAAAAATCATTTAGATCTATACGATTTTTTGGAAATCGTTGCTAAAAAAACATAACCGTTTAATTTCAGATCTAAAAAAACCATACCATAACGAGAACTAAAACACAACCAAACCAAAACCAAATGAGAGATGAGATCTGTTTTGAGGCTGCTTTAGTTACCAGATGAGAGATGAGATCTGCTTTAGTTACCAGATGAGAGATGAGAGAGAGAGAACCAGAAACCAACACCCACACTATTGAGGGGTGAGTGATTGAGAGAGAGAGAGAGAGAGAGAGAGAGAGAGAGAGAGAGAGAGAGAGAGAGAGAGAGAGAGAGAGAGAGAGAGAGAGATGTATGGGGATAAAGTATGCAGAGAACGAATGGTGGGGGGAGGGGGTGTAGGGTTGTATAGAAAACAAAACAAAACAATGGGCTGTATACCAAAACAGGTTTTCATTAAAAAAATAACTTTTTATTTTTAAAAGTATATTTGTTAAAATAAAAGTTGTAAAAAGGTATATTTGTTAAAACAAAAGTTGTAAAAAAAATAAAAGTTGTAAAAAAATAAAAGTTGTAAAAAAAGTATATTTGTTAAAAAGTATTTTGTGTATCCGGTTTCAAACAAAGTTGAAAAAATTGTAATTTGTTAAAAGCATTTTTTTTAAAAATGGAAGTATTTGTTAAGAAAAATAATAAAAGTTGTAATTTTTTTTGTAAAAAAATAAAAGTTGTAAATTTTCTGTAAAAAAAAACAAAAGTTGTAATTTTTTTGTAAAAATAATAAAATATTTATTATGATTTTTGTTCACGAAATACTTGTTACGTTAATTTATTTTGTATATTTTTAGTTTTTCAGTTCTCCCGAGGAACTTACTGATTGGGTGCAAAATATTGCTCGAGCGATCGGTTTTGTTATTGTTAAAAGAAGAACCAAATTAGAGAAGGGGTATTTGTACGAAATCGATTATGTCTGTTCAAAAAGTAGGAAGTGTAAACGTGAATGTTTAGAAGATGAACTTCAACGGCAAACCAGTACCGTTAAAACCGATTATCCATTCAAATTAGTGGCAAAATATTCTAAAACACAAAATGTTTGGAGGTTGAGGGTGAAGCGTGATACGTATAATCATGATTTTTTAGAGTCGTTGCATGGTTTCCCATATGCAATGCGATGAAAGGTTGATGAGTTCAGTTTGGTGCAACAATTGACAGAGTATAAAGTAGCACCACGTCATATACTTTCGTCAATAAAGGAGCGTAATCCGGATAACGTGTCTAGCGTTAGAACTATATATAACGCATAAAATAAGATCTGTGGAGTCATAATAGGTGATAGAACTCCAATCCAAGTCCTTTTGTCACATTTGATGCGTTCAGGTTATGCATATTACATGAGGGTAAATGAGCATAATGAGTTTGAGGAACTATTTTTTGTTCACCCCACGTCATATGCTCTATGGTGTATATTCCCAGAAATCATGCTAATGGATTCCACATACAATACCACGTTGTTTAAATTTCCATACTAAATGATTACTGATTTATGTTGTAAATAATTATACGACAAAACATAGTAAATGATTACTGATTTATGTTGTAAATAACTGTTTGTATTCTGACATGTTCAAAACATAGTAAATGATTAAAAATTTCTTTAAATTAATAATAATATTACTAATTTATGTTGTAAATAATTATACAAATTCTTTGGCCAGATGGAACAAAATAATCCTTTCTTGTGTAATTGTCGGAGAGGATTCATTATAGAAAGAACATTTCGTACACGCACTACTTATGGTAAACCGTATTATGCATGTCCTTTTTCAGTGGTAAATAATTATACGTTTGCTTATTTATGTAAATATATAAATAATTTGTTTGTTAAGAATACATTTCTTATAATTTTCTTAACATGTAACAGCCAGGAACAGAGGATTATGGGTGTGGATACTTTATGTGGAAGGATGCTTTTGAACAAAAGTACTTTAGTCAAGGCTATTCTTCAACGTAGTGCTCAAACTGCGAAGCTAAAAATAATAAGATTGACATGCTTGAAACAAGAAACAAGATATTGTCTCAAAACACGATGTTGAAGACAAGAATAAAGACGCTGGAGGCATCACTGGAAATGGAATGGAATCCCGTGGATCACACATGTCAGTCGATCGGGTGCAATACTCCATGAGCTTATAGATGACATAAATAATCTTCATGTGTAGTAGGTGTTATTGTTTTTAAATAATGTGTTAATGTTGTTGTTGCTGTTTAATTAAATAGTAACAGTTGTTGTTGTAGTTGTTTAATGTGTTAATGTTTAACATGTTACTGTTTTTGTTGTTTAATTAAATAGAAACACATTAGACGAATACAAAAAAACATAACAAATAAACAATACAAAAAATAAAACACAAAAAAAAAAAAAATAAACACTACCAAAAACATAACACACACAAAAAAAAAAAAAAAAAAAAAAAAAAAAGACGAAACACAAATAAAAAAAACAAAAAAAAAAGGAAAAAAAAAACAACAAAAAAAGAAAACAAAAGGACAAACCCCCCCTAGTAGAGGGGTCCTCTTTGTATTTTTAGGGGGTTCTCGTTAACCTCTCCTATCTCCTTTATAATGTGACAGTCAGAGAACCACCCATGTTGTGATAATCAAATCTTACTTTACTTTAAAAGCCTGTTTCTAGTTCAAACTTGAAACATAAAAAATAAAAAACCACAATTAAGGTAATACCATATATTTTTCATACTCGTAGTAGAAAGAAGTATCTTGTTTGTTTTTGATGATTGATGGTGTGAGTGTAGTTCAATGAAGCAACCAGTAGCAGGAGGTGTGCAGTTAGCATCAATTAATGAGCATAATGAAGTAAGACAGTCTCAGCAAGACCAAGTGATTATTCCAATTTCTGCACTTGCTCAACCTACACCACCTGAACCTAGGTTACCTATTACAGATCTACTACAAGAAGGTATTTTTTTCAACAAACCCTTTGACTTTATAGTGTTTTTTGCCATGTTTTTGTGATATGAATCTATCCCATACTAGGCTAGTAGTCAAGACTCCAAGTGCAAAACTCACTCAAACAGCTAGCTTGTAAGAGGAGGGGACACCAGAATTAAAACCAACCAATCCCATATTTGGTCGATGTGGGATCGTAACAGTTTGGATGCAAGCTTATGGAAGCTTGAGCTTTTAAAAGCTTATAAAATAAGCTTTGTTTGACACACAAGCTAATAGAAATGAGTAGAGCTTGTATTTAGTTAAATTACTTAATACCTTTCAAAATAGTACGGATAAATACACAAAAGTTTGGAATATATTTAAATTTAATTTGATGTCTTTTTATGTGATTTTTACAATAATAAGTTCTAGCTAAACTAATTCGCTAAGCTTGAGCTTTAACTAATTCCGACAAACACACCGTTGTGTTTGGATGCTTATTCTGTATAAATGCAATTTAAAAGCAGAAAATCTTCAATTAATTGGTTAGAAAGTAATTTTATTTGAGTCAATACATATAAAAGTTACTCTAGTTTCCATGAAAGCGTACCTTGAGGTGGAATTAATCGTTGCTTAATATATATCATTTTTATTTCAAAGTGACCAACACAACTAAATTATCAAGTGTTTTTTCGCTGTGCATATCGATTGATGCTCAATCATGGCATGTTTAATATTGCAATTATACCTTGAATGAATAAAGCATTAACTTTGCGTTGGCATTACTACTTTTTAGGGCGTAGAGGAGAATACATAGAATTTGGTATCCCTCTTTATGAAGCCTCAAGTAAATCTAACTGGAGAGGTGTAGAAGAAATCCTCAAGAAAAAACCAGAGTTGATAAGGTACAGTATCACTGAAAATGGCGAAACAGCACTTCACGTTGCAGCATCAGCAAAAAGAACAAAATGGGCGGTAGTGTTTGTTCAAAATCTGGTGAATAGGATGACGAAAGAGGACTTGGAACTTAAAAAAAAACAGTTCCAACACCGCCCTTTGTTTAATAGCGGCAACTGGAAATGTTGAAATGGTTGAGATTATGTTAAAAAAGAGACCTTTGTTTCAGATAATTCCTGGTAGTCAACAAATGATGCCACTTTATATGGCCGCCTTATTTGGAGACCATGATGTGGTGGAGTATCTCTATGATAAATCCCTACAATTGTGTCATGATGGGTGGACTGCTGAGAATCGTGCTTGGCTTCTTTAGAAATGTGTTGAGGGCAATTTATTTTGTAAGCATTTTAGCATGTTGTTATTGAAAGGTCTGTGGATATAAATTAATATATGTATAACTGGATTCGAACACGAGCCTATGTGATTGCACACATTACGTATGAGAATCGATGTTAAATAATTAATATATAAGTAGTTATATTTTAATTATTAATCACAATAAAAAAATACTTAACAGTCGTTAGTACTTAATGGGAATTGACTAATGGTCGTTAAATAAGAAGAGATACGAATACATGAAAACAAGCCAAGAAGGATCTGGAATCCTTCTTGGAAGCCATAGAACGACTTATATGGGTTCTAGAAGGGTTATTCCTTCTAACTTGGGCTCTAAGTTAAACACACTATAAATACAAACCCTTGTATTCATTATGTGTTAATCATGGATCACCTATACAACCCTAGCTTCTCTTCTTTCTCCCTTCTTGGTTCCAACGATCGTACAACCCCATTCCATAGGGTTTTCGATTTTTGTGATCAATAACAAAAGTGTTTTGGTTGTTTTATGATTCAAGAACCTTAGCTTTTCGCATCGAATCGCTACTAATACGTGTGTACATGTTCGTAGAGAAATCCTACTATGGATTTTACTGGAACCCTAATTGATTTAGGGATAATAGGATTTACATAAACCCTAATTTATTAGGGTTTATGATTTGATCTTTAATTTGGGCGTTTTATAAACCCTAATTGCATGAATTGCTAAAAGGTACGCGTTTTCTTTTATATCCGGTTAATTATATTACATGTATTGATCCTTCACTTCCACTATATGCTTTGATTATGTTTCATGGTTTTATAAGTGTTATGATATATAAATTCTAGTGGTGGCATCAAGAGCCGTTAATATTGTGTAATTAATTACCGAAACACATAAAAATTGAATCTTTAGTGATTAATTGCATGTTTCTTGGTTTCTAGGGTTTTGATTTATGAAACCCTAATTTTTTTTAATAATAGTCGCTCACTGTTTTTTAGGTGATAATTAATGAATAATAATTGCTATATGTCATTAAATGCATATCTTGTGATTTATTATATGATAATAATTGCTTATTTGTATCAATGATGAACGTGCATGTTTGATCATGGTTCAAAGGGATATTTTATGCGTTAATTGTTAAGTGGTTTTTTATTTATTTATGATTACATGCTAATTGTGCGATACATGTAATTTAATTAATTAGGGTTTATTAGTAATTAAATTGTATGACATGATTAATTTACTATGGAGTAATAGGTTAATTAATTATAATATCAGGGAAGAACTAATTTTTTATCGTTATTGTATCATCTATATATGTGTGTTATTGTATATATTTATCGTAGGACTTACGCAACTAAATTGTTTGGTGTATGTGGTCCATTGGTACATAGCTCGAAAACCAATGGGAGTCTTAGATAAATATATACATGTTAGTAGATTTATTTTAGCATGTTTATTGTTATAGTTGGTTAATTTTTATTTGCTTATTTGTTTATATTATAGTATGAAAAGTTGTAAGCAAAGGGTGATTTTTAGAATAGAAGATTAAACCGGACTAAACAATGGTGAAATTGGATTTGTTTCTAAGAGTTAAATCTAAAACTTTTAGTTAATTGATGGTTTTTGTACCAAAATAGTTAGAAAGGCTCATCCAATCTTGACAAACTATAAGAATGGTATAAGGAGGATTCACATTAAATTGTCAACCGAAAGAAACGGGTTTTAATTGGCTTTTCAGGTAACCTTTGTTTCTCCGCTTCTTTGCGAGTCAAATTGGAGTTACCTAGGACTATTTTTTTTATGTACGAAGCATCTTAAGGGTGAATTGACCTTTAATTCCAGGCGTCACTTTGTGGTAATTATCCGAAACACTAAGTCTTTGACTTATGCAAAAGTACGATATAGTGGACGATAATTAAAGTTTTATTAAAACTTTTGTTGGTCCACGATTTATATGGATCTCTAAGTAGCCTTTGATTACTTAGTGGATGACTTGAATAAATCCAAATCAATCCAAGTGAGAAACTCTTAACAATTTGTTAATGTTAACGCGGAATATTAACAAGAACAATGAAGAACACCGAATTATCACTAACTTCGTATATATTACTAACACTCACAATTCGTATATACATATGTATTCCCTTAGGGTTCCTTTTATACTTGAAGGAAACCCTAATTACAAAACCGTGTGAAAAGATATCACGTATCTTCTATAAAGATACCTAACTCGTACATATCTTTTCCTAACTTGATACTAACAAACTTTCCTATTTTCACTGACCAGACTTAAATAACAAGTCAACCAGACTTAATACAATTTCCAGACTTAACATTTACATTACCAGACTTAACCACAACCAGACTTAATAATGTAACTACCAGACTTAAGTCTGTCTTCACTTGGTCTTCCTCGTACTTTATAATTCCCAACAAGTCAACCAGACTTAATACAATTACCAGACTTAACATTTACATTACCAGACTTAACCATGACCAGACTTAATAATGTAACTACCAGACTTAAGTCTGTCTTCACTTGGTCTTCCTCGTACTTTGTGATAATTCCCAACAATCCTCCCCTAACTTGATCTTCATGTTCCATGAACTTCAAGTTCCTTCTGAGTAAGCTTATGAGGATTGGAATTATCTTGATCTTCAAAACACTTGAAATCTGCAAATTTGAATATTTGTGCAGCAACTTGATATTCTTAGCATATGATATGCATCTCACTTGATCTTTCCAGCAACCATGACATTTTGTACATCAATTCATATTAAGTTTCATATCTATTCTCATCACTTCCAGGTGTATTAACTCCTGTGAGAGGTGAATCATTGAAAATTAATGGATTTGATGTCTCTTTACCAATAGCCATCACTACTGGAGTAGCCAAATGTTTTGGTGTGTAAGACCATGGTACATTGATAACCATATGATTTTTAGTAAATCATCAACTATCAACAGATTTGTTATGTCTTTACCAAAAGATGTACCCTTTTGGACTAGCCAATTCTTTTGATGGAAAGCACCTCATCATGGTGAATTGATTACCATTTATGGTTTTCCACAGCCTTTACCACAAGCCATAACCTTGTGGGCTAGTCAACTCTTCACTAATCTTAGATATGGTGAGTTGAATACCATACAATTTTTGGCAAATTGTCAGCCATAAACGGATTTGAGCTATCTTTACCTGTAGCCGTTTGCTCAGGATTAGCCAGTCCTTGTGTTGGTCAGACAAGGTGGACTGATAACCTTTTGTTGTGTTAGTGCTATGCACCTCCACCAAGTGAGAAGTTCCAATAGTCTCACTTGACAACTTAAAGAAAACATACCTAATCCAGCACTGCAACTAAAACATAAACATTTTTTTTTTATCACTAACAGAATTAAAAAATAAAACTACAAGACTTAAAAATAACCTAAGTGCTGGTTAGTATACAAACTTTACATTTTGACCTCCCCTTAACACAAACCTCCCCTTAAGTCCAACTAGGGGTTCATCATACCAATGCTGACTACCAAGTAATTAAACCTAGGGCCATCAAAAGCTTTAGTCAACAAGTCTGCAACATTAAAGTCTGTATGTATTTTCTCCACCCTAATCAATTTCTTTTCAAAGCAATCTCTAATAAAGTGATGCCTGATTTCTATATGCTTAGTCTTAGAGTGGTATACTGGGTTCTTAACAATACAGATAGTGCTTTCATTATCTATGTGGATAACAGTATTCATAAAATTCAAACCATAGTCCAGCAGCTGATTCTGAATCCACAAGACTTGTCCACAGCAATTAGTAGCTGCCACATACTCAGCTTCAGTAGTTAAGTTGGCCACAATTGTTTGCTTCTTGCATTGCCAAGAGATTAACCTGCTTCCAAGGAATTGACAACCTCCTGTTGTGGATTTCCTATCAAGACTTGCACCAGCATAGTCACTATCTGAATAGGCTGTTAGGTCAAACGATGACTCTTTAGGATACCAAAGGCCCAAATTGGGTTTGCCCTTTAAGTACCTAAAGATTCTCTTCACAGCATGAAAATGTGAAGTCTTTGGGTGTACCTGAAAACGTGAACAAACACATACTGCATACATAATGTCAGGTCTAGAAGCAGTAAGATACATGAGAGATCCTATCATGGATCTGTAATGATGCACATCCACATCAACAGCATCTTCATCCTTTGTTAAAGGCACCTTATTATTTTGTTTCCATACCACTTGTTACATGCTACACAGGTTAGGTCATTCTTAAACACTTTTGAAGGCAAACCTCTAACCAGATTATTTTTCACAAGCTTATTCATATTCTTGAAGTTCACATGACCTAACCTTCTGTGCCACAACTTAGATTCATCCAAAGTAGCTTTTGCAATTAAACAGGCAGAACCTTTTGCAGGTTCAGATGCTTTCATATCAAAACTGTACATGTTGTGTTGTCTGGGAACTTTAAGAAGGATCTGATGTTCATCAGGCATCTTAAAATTCGGAGTCAATACAAGACATTCAGTCTCAGTAAAAAGCACCTTATGCTGCGTATCACATATTTGTGATATAGAGAAAAGATTGAACTGCCTAAGTTCTCTCACAAAAGATACATTGTCAAATTCTAAATTGCCCACAGTGATTCTTCCTTTTCCAGTAATCTGCCCCTTGCTTCCTCCAAAGGTAACAGAACCTCCTTTGAATTCTTGGAAATCCTTCAGATAGCCCTTGTTACCAGACATGTGCCCAGAGCACCCACTGTCAAAAATTCCTCTATCTGCCATATAGCTGAGTGGATGATCCTGCACAAAAAGAAGAGAAATTAGTTTCTCTTAGGAACCCAGGCCTGAGTAGGCTTGGGTCCGCCTTGTGGATCAACATATTTAAAAGTCTTATATGAAACTGATCCACTGTTGCTTTGGGATTTATAAGTATATTCATTCTTGAATGGATCCCAAGACCAACATGCTGAGGGCTTAACAGCAGAACCCCCATTACCCTTTACAACATTTGAAGTTGAAGGTCTTGCTGTATTCTTAGCAATTGGTCTCCTCACAGGTGAATGAGGTTTATAAAATTGGTTTCTTTGATTCACCTGTGGTTTTTGGAAAGGCTGTCTGGGTCTCACTTGATTAACATAACCAGAATTTACATTAGGCCTCACAGAATTAAAGTTTTGCCTACCCAAATTAAAGTTCCTTAAACCAGACTTAATATTTGGTCTACCAGAATTAACATTAAAGTTTGGTCTACCAGTATTAACTTGTTGTCTACCAGAATTAATGTTTGGTCGGGTAGAGTTAACATGTTGGGCTGGTCTGGGGGCAAATTGGTTGGCATGATTTATTCTGTTAGCATTATTCCACACTAGTTTATTATTAACATGACCCATATTTACATTCCTTTTAAGCTCACCCTCTCTTTTCATTCTTTTCTCATGAAAGTCACAATCTCTAATCAAGTGACTTATACTTCCATAAACAAAACATCTCTTAGGAGTGTAAGTGTAGCTACTCCTAACTTCTCTATGAACACTATTACTTTTAGGTGACTCATTCATATTAACAGATTCCCTAGGAGTTTTTATGTGGTTGACACAACTAGGTTTAACTGTTTGTGATTCAGACTTAGTCACAAATGGTTCACTTTCCTTAACAATCTCAGGTTCAGGACTCTCTTTTACTTTACTTTTTGACTCAGACTTAGAGTGGTCAGAGACATCACCAATGGATCCCTCTTTGTCATTAGATTGACAAGTAGAATACTCACTAGTTTTGTCCTCTGAGGAGTTTGACTCAGGTGTTTGAGGACCTCCTTTTCCATACATAAATAGAGAGTCATCTAACTCCTCTTTTTCAAGAGGAGTATAGTCTCCACTCAATGGATGTGGAACTCCCTTGAAATCATCAGCCTTAACAAATCTATTATACAAAGGCTTATCAGCATAGTCCTCCTCTCTATTCTTAAATATAGGCTTTTTCTCATCCTCCTCATACCCTAAGCCATGTTTCTAACTT
Organism: Artemisia tridentata subsp. tridentata; assembly: GCA_021014915.2. Lineage (NCBI taxonomy): Eukaryota > Viridiplantae > Streptophyta > Magnoliopsida > Asterales > Asteraceae > Artemisia > Artemisia tridentata. The sequence continues at coordinate 217,946,620 of CP139503.1, forward strand.
GACTTTATTTGTGCATCCCAGCATTTAAACAGATTATCATTTGACTTATTCCACTGGTCTACACGTTTTTGCAAATCATCCTTTTCCTTTTGTATTCTTAGGCCAATTCTTCTATATTTTTTAAGTTTTTCATCTTGCTCATATATTTTATTAGCCTGAAAGAATAGTTTTTCATTTAAATCAGCATGTTGTTTCTGAAGGGTGCCTTTTTGTGCTACTAATGTTTTTAGAATACTTTTATAAGCTAAAATTTGTGCTTCTTGGTCACCTATCAGTGTCAACTGCTCATCACATAAAGCCTTAATACGATTATAGGAATCAGTACATAACTTAGAACATAATGGTACCTCATTACTAGAACCAATGGCCATGAGTGCATGACTGGACTCTTCATTCTCCTTTGTGTGCTCATTCCAGTTAATAGCTCCAGCCTCCAATGTCACCATACTCATCTGGTTTCTTTCCAGCTTGTCATCCTCTGCATCACTCTTCCTATACCCATCAGTAGACTTCTTCTCCGGGCAGTCTCTAGAAAAATGTCCATGCTTATGACAATTCGTAATTTCAGGCCATTTTCCGAACCTCGACAATTTTACTATTCACGAGCTATTATTCATTTTCACTATTCATTTCCAAAATTTTTATTTCATATTCTCGTAAGTTGAACTATTTTAATGATAACCCGAGATTTTGGCACTCGTCGGATAATTTCTGCAAAAATCACGAAACCGTGTCCGAGACTTACTTTAAGGTTTAAACATCATTTAGGCATCCCGATATGTCCAAACAACATTACCAACAAGAGAAATATATGTTTTCCACCTTCCGTGACATTTTCATGAATTTAGGAATTTTAGGATACCCGGTTTTAAGTTTTGTGACTTTACGACTTACAGTTAGCAATTAACGGGACCAAAACTCACTCCGTAAGTCAAGATAAGTATCCAGCCTAAAATATATAGATATTTTCTGAAAAATATCTAGATATTTCAAAGACCTAGTGAAATTACCATTTTACCCTTCCATCAAAATTACCAAAATGCCATTGGACTATAAAAAGCATAAACTAGCATTTTTTTTAGAAAAAAATCACAAACCTCTCCTCTCTCCCTCTCTAGCTCACGACACAACACAAGGATCAAGGAGATCCCGTAATTTTTCCAAGATCGAGTGTTATACAAGTTCCTTTTATCTTCCTTGTTAGAGTTTTGCGATAAAAACTCCAAGGTTGTGATCTTTTTCATCCAAACTCATCAATCTTCAAGTAAATTCAAGAACATCTTTTTCATCATCTCGTACCTTCATTTGATCATTAACATCATGTATTTTCAAGTTATATTGGTTAAACATGCAAGTTACATATGTTATTTATACCACTTTACAAGTTTTCATGGTTTTTATGAATATATATTAATCCTATGATCATCCCCTTGAATCCTACATTATTTTGTGAAGTATAGGACCCCATGACACCCTAAGAAGGTGTATGGTAGATTAAGAGTTGTTTGGTTGTTGATTGGAAGGTTTTTGTACAAGTTAGTAACTAGGAAACCAAGTTTTGAACAATATATATACCTACTGTCCATTTTTGCAAAACGTGGGAAACTCAGTGGGTTTTGGATAACTTTGGACCAAAGATTTAGAAAATACATTCCGAGACGAAACTATGGCCGAAAACGGGGATAAAAACGAGTTAATAACGAAGGAGATATGGTTTTCCGAAGTTTAACAACGAAAAGTATTTTTGTAAAACATTGTTGCTGTCCATTTTTGCCAAACGTGGAAACTTCAGGGGTTTCTGGGAAATTTTGGGTTAGATATTCAGAAAATACTTTCAAAAACGAAACCGTAGCCTTTTGAATCACTAAAAGAGCCCTTACGACGTGAAAGTTATGCCAAATACGAGTTAACGAGGAAAACTATATTTTCAGAAAAACTCACTGCTGTCACAGTTTTTCACGGGCTGTTTTGGGGCATAAAACTTGATCTAGCCGTCCCGACTTATCAAAAATATATTAGTATGTTGTCCCACGGTTCCGGGGATATAAAGAACATAGAAAACAAGCTTATAACGAAAAAGATACAAGTGTTTAAAATCCGGCGAAAAGTATATAATTCCATCAGCTTTTACTAATATAAACTTGCCGCAAAACTGTCTTTGCGAGACACCATTTTCACGACTGTTTTTATCCATGATTGGTATGGTTTGAGTCCGAGCCGTTTTCATATGAAATCAAGATCTCCCAGCAAGCTTTTTAAACCAATTGGCCGTTCGTCGAATAGACTTATAACGAATAAACTACGACCTCATCTTCTTACCCAAAAATCCTTTCAAAGTATTCATTTTGACAGCTTTTACTATAATAGAACTTTCTAAGTGTTGAACATTATATTTTCAAGTAACCATATTCAAAGCCGATTTTCTTGATGATCGAGGCGCGTATGACCAAAACTCAAATGAGACGGCTGTGAGATCATGTTACAAGGTTTTCAAAAACGTCAAGTTCTATTTCTAACTCTTAACGTACAATATTTTACGGCTAGTTTTGCGAGGCCGTTTGGTCACATTTTCACAAGTTATAAAAAGAGTTATTTTGCGACGAAACTATTATATTTGACTATAAAACACCAAACGAGGATCATAGAGTATCATTTCAACATATTTACACGAAAAGTAGTTTATGACTTGCCGAGACGTCAAAAATGTATTTTTCGACGATAAACATTATTTTCCAAAATCATCGAGTGGTATCGATAACATACGTATTTGCATGTGTAGCATCATTTCATTGCTTACAATAGATCATATCACTCATGTTAGGTCGCGGTTAGAGACCGAGCCTCATTTCAGCATATTCATATCTGTCTTTGTTGCTATCGCATCAGGTGAGTTCCATAGCCCCTATCTTTATACGTTTTGGATTACGTTTTGGGGGAGAATACATGTTCAAATATTTTTCACAAGCACTTTAATCTTTTAAGGATTAACGTGAGTTTTCATAGCCCCGGTTTTCAAGTTATTACATCATTTCAAATCTCTCGGGGGAGAATACATTGTACCATTTTTCATGCGGACCAAAGTATATAAATTCATTACATTGCTTAAGTTACCTCATTGCCAAGTTATAGTCCCCTATTATCATGAACCGTTAATTGTGAGCAAGCGAGGGTGTGTGAATAGATCTATTGAGGGTGACACCTCCGTTCGGGTTGGTAGCACCAATTGTCATACGAACGCATTACATTTGATCCATTCCAGGGTGTTTGGCAAAGCACTCAGTTGGGGCAAATCATTCAGTCTAGCTTCGGGGTCATGAGCTTAAGAGATATTGTATCATTTTTATGTGGCAATTTGTCATAAACTTATACTTGTGGTTTCCGTGTAACATTTCAGGAACATAAACCAAATCATGTTGGCAATGGGTTGTAAACACACAGGTTGCAAGTCTTGCTATGGACAGGACTTGGAACTGGGTGGATTTACAATGCCTTTGCCGGGAAAATCATTATTCAAAGGCATTACATTTTTCAATAAACTCTATGAACTCACCAACCTTGTGTTGACACTTGTTAGCATGTATTTTCAGGTATAAAGCAATAGCACGCTACTGGAGGCTCTTGGCAGGGCATGGCATGGTCATAGAAGACTCTGACAAACATTTGGGACCGTTTTACCTATTTTAAAGGGCCTATTTCCGCACTACTTTTAACAATGTAAATTCAACATTTTTGTTAAACAAGGTTGTTCTAAATAATTGAAATGAAAACCGTTCTTTGCACTTGTGTTGTGATACCAATTGAGTTGCACCCCAGCGATGTGAAAGCTTCCGCTGAACCCGATTTTGGGGGTGTGACAAAAAATGTCCATGCTTGTGACAATTGTAGCATTCAACTGTCCTCTTAGTGTATCCAACTGGAGACTTGTTGTTGAACTTAATGGACCTCCCATTCTGCTTTTGAAACATTTTTACCCTTAGAGCAATCATGGCAATGTACCATTTGATGTCCATCTCTTCTACCTCAGCATCATTTATCTGCTCCAAATCTTCACTGATAAAGCTCTCATCTTCTTGTTGATTGGCGAAGAATGAAGAATGAGTGAATCACCTCATCTGCAAAGCCTGAAGGAGCAGTCCTTTCCCTTGTAGAAGCTTCATAAACACAGACTTAACACTGCCAGACTTAACCTTGTAAGTACTGCCTTTGATTTGAGACACAAAAGCAACATTTGAAGAACTAGTAGTTGCCTGAGTGGTTTCATTGATGTCCCTTTCAAAAATACTAAGATTGTTGTACAGGTCATCTGGGGTCATTGAGTCAACTTCATCCTTCATCCTCATAGTCATAGACACATTTACCCATTCTGGTGGTAGAGACCTAAGAAATTTGTGATTTGCATCCTCATTAGATACAGCAGCACCATGTACTTCTAGTTGTGACAGAAGATGTTGAAATATGTCATAACCCTTTTCTAATCCTTCAGCCTTTGACACACTGAAAGTTTCAAATTGCTGTTTAAGAACAGCCTTCCACATCTTTTTAGAGTTTGCATTCCCACCAAAACGTTTCTTAATTGCATCCCAAATCTCCTTGGCATCTATCATCCCATGAAACCTTTGTAGATGCTCCTTTGGAATAGCCATAAGCAGCAAGGTTCTAGCCTTCTTTTCCTTTTTCACAGCCCGTACCTCCTCATTAGTCAATGGTGGTAATATTCTGATTTGCCCATCATTACCAACTGAAACCCTTTTCTTAGAGTTACCCTTCTGAATAACCTTCCACACATCACTTTCAATGTACTCCAAGTAATGTTCCATCTCCATGGCCCATATGTCGTACTCTTCTCTCTTCAGTATTGGAAGCTTAATGTTGGATATGGTGGTGGTTGCAGGGATGATTGGTTGTGTTTTAGAGGTGCTGGTTTCAGGATTTTCTTCCTCATGATTTGAGTTCTCATCCTCACTGTTATGGATTGAAAAGGTTTCAGTGTTGATAGGTTTTTCAATATCAGACATTGTGTAGGGTGAATTGATTGAGAGTTTGTTTGTGGTGTTGTATTCTTCGAACACAGAGTCTCTCTAAAGGCTCTGATACCACTTGTTTGTCCACAATTTATATGGATCTCTAAGTAGCCTTTGATTACTTAGTGGATAACTTGAATAAATCCAAATCAATCCAAGTGAGAAACTCTTAACAATTTGTTAATGTTAACGCGGAATATTAACAAGAACAATGAAGAACACCGAATTATCACTAACTTTGTATATATTACTAACACTCACAATTCGTATATACATATGTATTCCCTTAGGGTTCCTTTTATAATTGAAGGAAACCCTAATTACAAAACCGTGTGAAAAGATATCACGTATCTTCTATAAAGATACCTAACTCGTACATATCTTTTCCTAACTTAATACTAACAAACTTTCCTATTTTCACTGACCAGACTTAAATAACAAGTCAACCAGACTTAATACAATTACCAGACTTAACATTTACATTACCAGACTTAACCACGACCAGACTTAATAATGTAACTACCAGACTTAAGTCTGTCTTCACTTGGTCTTCCTCGTACTTTGTAATTCCCAACAACTTTGTTGATTTAATCTTAGTGAAATTGGTTAATAAGAAAAGTTTTATTAAAACCTATGATACGAAGATGTATGCATGCTTCTTCGTACATATTTTGATTACACACATCAAAAGTAGTACCCTTTAAAATTTAAGTTTATGCCATCTAATTATAAGAGACACTTGAAGTTGCAATGACAAGGTAAATCTCCATGTTACGTGAGACCGTATCTGGAATATTTACAGTTTCTAAATTAGACAATTTAATTGAGTTAGCTAGTGAGATCTATGACTCAAGGCATAAGATGGGATGAAACATGTTTACATTGCAAATAGATTTTTGGCAATTGTAAATCCCATAATGATCTAGGAATTGAAAAATGTTTGTCAATTATTGTTCGACAATTACCTTGTTGAATACTATCATTACTAGCAGATCAACTGATGTAATGGTACTATGTCAATTAGGATTCTAGCTTTAAGGAAATTCTATGGTTTATATGAATATTAACCAATGGGTATTTAATTTTCTTAAAGATTAATTATTGAAAATACTAAAAATTGAATTTTGTAATTCTTTTAAATGTATTAATGCAACATTAAACCGTAAACGTGGGTTATTCTTTTATTGGTAAATTGATCTACACCCGTAGGGGTTTTTTTGGCTAGAGTCAACTTTATTAAAAGACTAAACCTAGTCTCCTTTCCATGAGATAAGAGTGAGACTCAACCCTATTCTTTTTCATGATTGAGAAAGGTATGATAGGAATATTAGAATTGTCTAAATTCTAATATAACTCATAGCAAACTTTAATAAAAGAGAATTGCACATCTTATTTTCATAGAGATTTCATCACTATCATTCGGTGATTGAATTCTTTTATAAAAAATATGATATTTGGTTAACTGGAAAATGTATATGACATTTAATGAGTTATTAAATTAAAAGTTAGACTAATTACCGCAAAAATGATAAAAGACAAACTAGCATATTTTATCTAGTTGTTTTGCTTTGACCATTTAAAGGTGCTACATACCATTGAAGGGATGGTAGACCTATTAAGGAAGAAATTGCATGCACAATTTTTCAAGTTAATAGCATTGATGGATGGTCCATCATCTACATAGTAGAATACACTCTTTTAGTACCTAAGTAATTGTTACGTATGGGTTTTCTCAAAGGTGTAGGAAAGTAAATAGCACACTATTTGTTTTCACTGGTTATGAAACACTTACAATGTTGTCAAATCTAGTGGGAGCATTGTGTTGTAATTACTGAATAAGGAATTATTGTAATGTTCTATAATTCAGTGGGAGCTACAAGCTTTATCATCTTGGTAGTAACCCATATTATCTCTAGAATGTCTCAAGATAATTACTTTCCAATTGTAGACACTCATGTTTTAAGGATAGTCATGTGCGCTTCCTTATTAAACAATGTAGTCCTACATCTACTTGTTATGCTAATATCAATGACACAATCATATTGTTCACATAAACTAACACATGTCGTGTTGTTTATCTGCTACATGATGTTCTTCCATGCTCAAGTGGGAGAAATCTTTATTGTGTTCAAGGTACAACACATAGAAATATGATTTAAAGGATTCTCTTGACCGCAAGGTAAGAGACTAATGTTCTAATAGGACTTATATACTTAAATTTAAGATTGTCTTATTCAGAACATGTGTCAAGATGATAACATAAGACTACTTCAATTTTAATATTTATGTCTTCTTGGAATGACATAAATAAATTAAGTATTTAGTATTACTTCAATTTGTATATTTATGTATTATTGGAATGACATAAATAAATGAAGTTGTTGACATAAATAATGCCTAAAAACATTATCAATATTTATTCATATCTCTATGTTTTGATGATCACAAAATGTAAACTCATTAAAACATAAACTTATAAAATAAACAAGTACTTAGTTGTAAATATTCACTTCTACAACTAAAATCACTTAAGGTATAAATGAACTAATGCTTAATGCATTATACGATCAAAGGAACATTTTCTTAATAACTAGATTTTTTATAAAATGTCAAAAACATTTTATATATTTTAGAAAAACATTTTTGGTAATAAATAAAAAGGTTTAATTCATTATAAATTTATGAATTCAAATTTTTAACCAAAATCAGTAAAAATGTTCCAGAAAAACCTTCCCCACAAAAAGACAAAACTGGGCAACGGCTAGGGAGGGCGGCCCCCTTAATTTTGCTAGGCGGCCCCCTTAAAATTAAGGGGGCCGGCCACGCTCCAGTAGCTCCCAGCTGTCCAGTTTTTCTGCCTATAAATACCAGCCTTCCCCTGGATTTTTACTCACCCCTTTTGCACTAAAACTTTCTGTTGTAGATCTCATTTCATATCTTCAAAAAACCTTTGATCATGTAATCTTAAGCATTGGTTTCCAAGTGATCCAAGCTTCCACCATCCAAGTGCAAAAGAAGAATACTTCTATCAATCAAGACTAGAAGTATTACAACTTAGTAGCATCTTGTTACTCAAGTTGTTTGTTTTGTATACTTTGTAAATCTTTCATTCATTTGTGTAAAGTGTGTATATAAGTTGTAAATATAAGTGATTAGGCTAGAGTAGTGTGTAAGTAGTGAAGAAGGTGGATAAGTAGTTGTGGAGTAAAGAAGTAGAGTAGAAGCCTTGTAAAGTTGTGAAGTAGAGAAGTCTTGAAGCCGTTGTGAAGCCATAGCCTAGAAGTCGTGAAGCCGTAGCATAGAGGTTGTGAAGCGGTTGTGTTGAAGCCATGAAGTCCTAGTCGTGAAGTCCTAGTGTTGAAGTCGTGAAGCCGTAGCATAGAGGTTGTGTAGCGGTCGTGTTGAAGCCATGAAGTCCTAGTCGTGAAGTCCTAGTGTTGAAGTCATGAAGCCGTAGCATAGAGGTTGTGTAGCGGTCATGTTGAAGCCGTGAAGTCCTAGTCGTGAAGTTCTAGTGTTGAAGTCGTGAAGCCGTAGCATAGAGGTTGTGTAGCGGTCATGTTGAAGTCGTAAAGTCTTAGTCGTGAAGACATAGTGTTGAAGTCGTGAAACCGTAGCATAGAGGTTGTGTAGCGGTCGTGTTGAAGTCGTGAAGATGTCGTGAAGCCGTTGTGAAGTAGTCGTGAATAAGTTGTGAAGAAGTTATGTTGTGAAGTTGTGAGATTGGTTCTAGCTACGATTAGAACTCGACATTTAGCTTCGTGTCGTTAAACCCGTGTAAGCCAAAGTTGTGTACGGTTTTCTCCGCCATAAGGGAGCTTATTGAAGTTGTGAAGAAAACTCTCGAGCTTGGTGCTCGGGGAGTGGAGTAGGGCAAGGAAGGTGTCCTTGTAGCCGAACCACTATAAATCCCTCGTGTCTCGGTTAGATCTTTCCATCTCTTACTTACATCTTTATTTATATCGTCATTACTTTTATAACATATAGGCATATATAACTGTTAGTAATAATTAGAAGTTGACTTCACATATAGATCAAATTGAAACTCCATTCAAGAAACCAAAACTTTTACAATCAATTTAAAAGAATACTTATATAACTAATAATAAGGTTCACGTTTTATTTTTCATACAAACTTGAATCTAAGTGTTTTAAAAATAAACAAAGGTTTTCATAATAAAATTAAAAAGACATAAAACTATTCAACCCCCCCCCCTTCTAGTTTTCCACAATTGTTATCAAGAGCCACGTCAATCAAGATCTTTAAAATATACTGTATTTTAAAACTTGAATCGATCTATGGAATTCGAAAAATATCTAGAAGGGGAATCTTTGCTAAAACCACCACTATTTGAAAACTATACTTTTCTTGAATGGAAAAATAAATTTGAAACTTATGTGAAATCAATTGATCTAGATCTTTGGCATGTCATTTCGATTGGTGATTTTGAAAGTCAAACAAAAACATATTTTGAAAGTTAAACAAAAACATATTTTGAAAGTCAAACAAAAACTGATTTTGAAAATCAAACAAAAACGGATTTTGAAAGACAAACAAAAACGGATTTTGAAAGTCAAATTGATTATTTGAAAACAAAGAATGAAATAAATAATAAAGCTAAAATAATTATTTATAAAACCTTGCCGAAAGTTGAATATGAAAGAATATTCTTCTGTAAAACGGCAAATGATATTTGGAAAAATTTCTTAAACTTTCATCAAGAAAAATGTCAAGCCAAAGATGAGGATTTTGATCTTGTACATGAATTAGTTATCTTAGAAAATTTAATAGATAAACATTTAGATAAAATAGATACATGTGCTACTAGTTCAAATGTTGTTAATGAAGGTGTTAGCGACGAAGACTACATGAATCAACTCCAAAGTGAACTCAATCCAAGATCATGGAGTGACACAGACGAAGGAGAAGATCATCATCCGACTCACCTATCATTCACACGTCGATCATCATCTGAGACATTACGAAGAAAAGCTAGGACGTGAGGTAAGTTCTCTTTTTAAATTTCATAAGTAATTACTTCATGCATATAATCTTATTAATGCCTTAGGATACGCTTAGTCTGATAGGTTGCTTTGCCTTTACACTTTAGTTATATTCGTTCTGTGGCTTAATGAACTAGAAACTCTTTAGTTAGCCCCCTAAGTATTAGTAAACCAAGCAATCTTCATATTTGGTACTCTTCGATAGGTAAATTTAGGAACTTAATTTCTTCTAAAAAGAGAATGACTACTGGAGAATCTATTGACTAGAAACTCAATTTGACCTAACGGTTGAATTGCTTCTATGTGAGAAGTTGGGTGTGTGTAACCCGTAAAAACGGTCGTGTTTAGCCTGAATTGAGCACCACTAGTAATAGTCTCATACTCATTCTCCAACTTGAATACATTATTCTTCCTAAATATACCTAACGATAGTTTACTGTTATGAACTTTGCTTTTCACTAGAGCTTTTCATTCCTAGATGTATGTCATCCTGCATATATAAAATTTCTAGATGTTTACTTGCTCCTATGTGATTTGACTGCATGCCTTCGTAATTATTTGTTTAGTTGAATGCATTGTCATTATAATAGCTTTTGTTTTTCTCTAACTACTCTGACATGATGTATTTTTGTATTTAGTCATAATACATGCGTAAATGTCATAGGATATGTAGAAAGAGGTAGCATGTGACAATAGACTTGAGCATGAAATCTTTTATAAACCATTATTTTTTTAAACCTATAATTAATGGGACTTATTTTTAAATGTGCAAAAACTTCACATTTTGGAAAAATAATTTTTCAAAAGATTATGACACATTTCTATTTTACATGTTTCACCATCCTACCTTTCTTCCAAACTTGTGTCCATAATTACGTGTTTATCAAAACCAAAGGTTGGAAAAATATGTTTTCTTTCCTCATAAAAACATTTTGAAATAAAACCAAAACTATTTCATTAAAATATTTTTCACATCCACATAAAAACCCACTTTTAAACATTGTTGAATAATGCCAAAAACATTTCTTTAAATCATGCATGGTGATCTCATATCTGTCATCTATATTTATGTATGTGACATTTATAAGTGAACTAAATTTGAAAATAACCATAATTTATTCACTAAGACCTCACTTGGTACAAGTCTAGAAGTCCATGCTATCACAACTCTACATTCCCATGCACATAGATATTCATTAGGATTATTTAACTAGCTTACTAATCTTCCTAAATATGATACTATGAATTACTTGGTGCTATGTAGTGTTTTCTTGTCTAACATATATATGTTACATGCTAAATGAGTTGTTTGCATGCTAGATAATAATGTCTAATGAATATGCTTAGCATACATAAGTTATTAAATCCTAAATTGCCTCAAAAGAAGTTGGACTTGCTTGAAACTAAACCCAAAAACACAACCCTTTCAACAATTTTCTGCCAAAAACCCATTTCCAGTAACCTGGAAATCAGCAGATGGGCGGCCCCCTTAATTCATTAGGCGGCCCCCTTAATATTTAAGGGGACCGGCCTCTTAATTAAGGGGACCGGCCATCTGATAGTCAAAGGTGCTGCTCCCTTTTTCTATTTTTAGCCCATTTTATCCTATACTTCCCAAAATTCACAAACACATTTTGTCACAAACCACCCACCAAAATTTACCTTCCACAATCACATCATCACTACACCATAAATACCCAACTCCATCATAAATGCTCATCCATATCATCCATCCAAACATGTCATCATCTAACCACCCAAGATCCAAGCCTTCAAGAGTTGCTAAAATCTCAGTGAGGCCCATTTGGAGGAGGAAGCTTGACATTTGCCATAACCCAACAAATGATGTTGTTCAAACTCAACCAACACCTAAACCTCATCCTAATGAACCCTTTTCATACACATAACCAATCATCCATATGTCCACCTTCATTCACTCATAATTACCCAAGTTCACAAATGTCTCCACCACCAAGAGTGTCACCACCACTTCCACCAAATAACAACCACTCTCCATTATTATTACCTTCCACTCAACACTTGAAGTTCATTGAAGAACTCAAGGAAGCCCATGAGCTTAATGCTCTCCTTGCTTTGCACCTTGCTCAAAGCAACTTAAACCCATCACCATCCATCTCACCATCATTACCATCATCACCACATCACTTGAGTCAAACTGAGAAACATGTCAACAATTGTCCTTGTTGCATCTTTCTCCAAAATCAAACCATCGCCTTAAATGAGCATCTCACTTGGATTGAGTATCTTCTCACTAGATCTAATCCAACACCACCACTTGAACAACATCAAAACCCTCATTCAACATGGTCAAGTCCAAGCTCTCCACCTCCAATTCTTCATCAACACTCTCTCCAACATCCATACACCCAAACTTACAACCCCATTAATCCAACATTTTTACCCCCTCTTTACCATCATCCATCCAAAATAATTCAAGTTTTTCATGTCTCAAGCAAGTCAAATGGATCTCTTAGGCAATTTAAAATTTTCTACTTATTGTATGCTATAAGCAAAATATGTGTTGTATCAATAATTATGTTTTTAACATAATTATTTTCAACTAATGAATGCTTTATTTCTTGTCTTTAATATATGATTGTTATGCTTATTACTTTTATACTCAATATCATGATATATATACATGCTTGATGATTAATAACATGCTTATTCCATATTATGTTTTAAATGTATGCATGCGTATTTAACATGTTTATGCCAATATTTAATCATTCTTGATGTACATGATTCAAATGGAGCTTGCTGCAAAAACACCCTAAAAATGACCCTTTTCTGGAAATTTTTCAAATTTGGTCGCCTGGGAAAACACCAGATGGGCGGCCCCCTTAATTCCCTAGGCGGTCCCCTTAATTTTAAGGGGGCCGGCCTACAATTAAGGGGACCGGCCATCTGGGCAGTAAAATTTACTGTTTTCTTTTGCATCTTGCGACCCCTTTTATCTAGCCCCAGCTACCATTTCTCTTAAAAGACGAACTGGTATTGGAATTTTACCACAAAACCTCCAAACCTTACCTAAATCAACCATCACCTCCATCAAAACACCCATTTTCATCCCTTGAACACATGCTTAACAACCAACCTCCACCACAACCTCCACCATTTTCACCCACTACACCACCACAACCTTCATTCTCACCAAATTAAGCATATGCAATGCTTAATCAAAAATAATTTTTCAAACCATTTTATGTGCAAGCCCCATGAAAGATCATGTACTCCTAGAATGATTATGTAGATTGCATTACTTACTAGCTAATGTAGGATTGAATATAATCTTAGATGGTTGTGTATTGATACACAACATTTTTAATGAATGTCTTTATATGCATGCTTATTTTTGCCATATATATGCTTGTGCTTCTAATATTTTTCTTGCAAGTATTCCATGTATCGATTCCTTGGTGCCCTCAAACGAGGGGGAGCACACATCAAGGGGGAGTTCTCGTTCCGACAAATTTTGTCTCTAAAACTTGTCGGCTCAACCTTTTTGATGCTACAAAAAGGGGGAGAAGTGAATATAAACTCACTAAATACTTGTCCAAAAATAACTTTTTGGATTTAATGAGTTTTAGTTTTGTAATCATCAAAAAAGGGAGATTGTTGACATAAATAATGCCTAAAAACATTATCAATATTTATTCATATCTCTATGTTTTGATGATCACAAAATGTAAACTCATTAAAACATAAACTTATAAAATAAACAAGTACTTAGTTGTAAATATTCACTTCTACAACTAAAATCACTTAAGGTATGAATGAACTAATGCTTAATGCATTATATGATCAAAGGAACATTTTCTTAATAACTAGATTTTTTATAAAATGTCAAAAACATTTTATATCTTTTAGAAAAACATTTTTGGTAATAAATAAAAAGGTTTAATTCATTATAAATTTATAAATTCAAATTTTTAACCAAAATCAGTAAAAATGTTCCAGAAAAACCTTCCCCACAAAAAGACAAAACTGGGCAACGGTTAAGGAGGGCGGCCCCCTTAATTTTGCTAGGTGGCCCCCTTAAAATTAAGGGGACCGCCCCCCTATTTAAGGGGGCCGGCCACGCTCCAGTAGCTCCCAGCTGTCCAGTTTTTCTGCCTATAAATACCAGCCTTCCCCTGGATTTTTACTCACCCCTTTTGCACTAAAACTTTCTGTTGTAAATCTCATTTCATATCTTCAAAAAACCTTTGATCATGTAATCTTAAGCATTGGTTTCCAAGTGATCCAAGCTTCCACCATCCAAGTGCAAAAGAAGAATACTTCTATCAATCAAGACTAGAAGTATTACAACTTAGTAGCATCTTGTTACTCAAGTTGTTTGTTTTGTATACTTTGTAAATCTTTCATTCATTTGTGTAAAGTGTGTATACAAGTTTTGATTTATAATTAAAATAAGATAATTTTTAAGAATTCCTAAAAGCTAGTGGGAGTATTATGCTTATTTTCTTAAATCGTATATGTTGTATAACATACAGGAAGTAACATTACATATAAGTAAAATGTTAAGTCTTAGTTTGGAATGAAACTTCAATTAAAAGATTTAGAAAGTAAAACATATAACCTTAGAATATATGTTTATTATTATAAACATGTGCGGTAAATAAATCTAATAGAACATGATATATCATTTAGAAAGTCTCAATGAATATGTAGAACATGAATGAAATCTAAGTTTGACACGAGTATTTTTCATGTTCATTATGTTATTGTTGGATCATGCTTGAATGCAAGATAATTTGAGAACATTGATATCTAATTGAAAGTTATTAGATAACTAGTGTAATAAAATAGAATATGCTTGGATTTAGAATTGCGTTCCTCAGCCTGGAGTTGCTCCCAGATTCTATTGATGAACAATATGTCAATTGTTGTGCAAATTGTCATAGCCAACAAACTTGAAAGTTTGGAAGGCGTAAAATATTACAGAATAGATATTAAAGTTTATAGATTTTTTAAAGAGTATATTGTTGTTTGTATACAATAATGCTGGTTTAATTGAGATGGCACTGAGTACTAGTCATGGTAGGATTTCATCCATGTTAATGGGCATGTGAACTATTTGTGCTCAACAAAGAGCATAGTTGCATTATACATTAAAGAATAAGAATACTTTAAACTTTAAAAGGTTTGAAAGTTTAATTATCATAAATTGGTGGTTGAGGATGTCGCACACTTTATGAAATATTATGTGGCGATATCAAATTATTTGAATGCACACATACAAAAACTTCACTAATTGAATTCTTGAAGTAAGTATTCTCAAAATTCTGATAGATCAAAGTTGGATGATTTATACCTTGTCAACAAGTGTAATTGTCAGACTTGAGGCATAATTCATTAACTAGAGTTATCATGCATTGATCTATTTAGTATTTGGATAAGGGATGTTAAAAAATTATTATCTATAATGAATTAAAATACTTAGTATGTTTGTTTTCATTAATAATAGATTATATCCTATATTTTCATGTTTAAATCCGTGAATAACTTATGTTATTCTAAATAGTCCATTGTTAATTAATGATATGGGAATATCATTGAATTAAGACAAATATGAGTTTTGATAGAATATACTTGTCATTAATGATCTGTCCTATATTCAATTCATTGAATATCATGTGAATTTGGCATGTCCACGCATTAAGTAAATCATTATATTCAATGAATTGAATATAGGACAGATCCCAACTGCATGATTGTACTTTGTGGATCTATGTCATTAAGTAAATCATGGATATTTATCCTCAGACTTGAGATACCAAAAAATTGTCATGGATGTAGCACATTTTCTGTAAGATAGTCTAACGTTATCCGTAACTCGTAGTTATAAGGGTTATTTTCATAAGTGTTGTAAAGTTCTTGGGTTTGCTTGTAGTCAAGAGAGAATTTGTTCATTCGAATTTGTTTCAAAGTTTAATACTGCTGGGCCCCTCGTAGGGTTGACAAGATGTTTGTAAGGCCTTACCCAAGATCTATCTGGAATACGTTCAGATGATTTGGTAACCTTGTTCAATCAGATATAATGAGAAACATAATAGTTAACTTATGGAATGACTTTGATCCATATCAATAGTTAACATGGTATTAGTAACAAAAGGATAAGTATAATGATGAATCATTAAAAAGGTTTTCCAGGAAACCACATTCAGGGTCGTTCTGGGGGCATTGGGGTGTTAAGCTAAGACGCTACAAATGTCATTACTATATTAAGGTATATCCAAGTGGGAGCTGAAAAGTTTGTGGATATAAATTAATATATATATGACCGGATTCGAACACGAGCCTATGTGATTGCACACTTTACGTATGAGAATCGATGTTAAATAATTAATATATAAGTAGTTATATTTTAATTTTTAATCACAATAAATAAATACTTAACGGTTGTTAGTACTTAACGGAAATCGACTAACGGTCATTAAATAAGAAGAGATACGAATACATGGAAACAAGCCAAGAAGGATCTGGAATCCTTCTTGGAAGCCATAGAACGACTTATATGGGTTCTAGAAGGGTTATTCCTTCTAACTTGGGCTCTAAGTTAAACATACTATAAATACAAACCCTTGTATTCATTATGTGTTAATCTTGGATCACCTATACAACCCTAACTTCTCTTCTTTCTCTCTCTCTTGGTTCCAACGATCGTACAACCCCATTCCATAAGGTTTTCGATTTTTGTGATCAATAACAAAAGTGTTTTGGTTGTTTTGTGATTCAAGAACCTTAGCTTTTCGCATCGAATCGCTACTAATACGTGTATACATGATCGTAGAGAAATCCTACTATTGATTTTACCGGAACCCTAATTGATTTAGGGATAATAGGATTTACATAAACCCTAATTTATTGGGGTTTATGATTTGATCTTTAATTTGGGGGTTTTATTAACCCTAATTGCATGAATTGCTAAAAGCTACGCGTTTTCTTTTATATTCGGTTAATTATATTACGTGTATTGATCCTTCGCTTCCGCTATATGCTTTGATGATGTTTCATGGTTTTATAAGTGTTATGATATATGAATTCCAGTAGTTATAATAGATTTCCTTTTATTCATGCATGGTATTATCCGTTACAATGTGATTGTCAAACGTTTTTCAGATATTGCACTACATATAGTGGAAGACCGCCTAGAACTTGCTAGTAACGGGAGTGTACTTGGAATATTGGCTAAAAAGCCTGATGCATTTTCTAGAGAATCATCAAATTTTATTAAAAGGACCATCAATTGGTATAAGCACATCTTTACTCCAAGATCTATTATACATCATACATGTCAAAATAAAGGTTCAGTTTGAATATATAGATAACCAAACCTACTAATTTGTAACTTCAAGTTTTTAATATATGTTTTAGGTATGTCATAAAAAGAGTTAATTACATAAATGGTGTGTAAAATTTTATTAGTTTATTAACACTTAATGATGTGTAAAAATTGACTAAAATAATAGTTCATTCTACACACTTTTATTTCCACATTTCCACACTTTTCAAAAGTGTGTAAAATTTTATTAGTTTATTAACACTTAATGATGTGTAAAACTTGACTGCATTAATAAGTGTGGAAAAAATTGTAAAACAATAGATTTTCGACACTTATAGTTGTGTCAAAGGTTAACGACATCTAATAGCAACAAACTTTCTCAAATATTCACATATCATTATGAACCCAATAAAGTATCACAATACTCATCAAACTTTGTTTGATTTGTGTTGATATCAACAAAAACCTGTTTTTTACCTCCAAATTCCACGTCAGCGACAAATGTACATGTCACGTCTTAAATTTGTACAGTTATGATCCACGTCAGATTGGTTCCATGTCTGATAAGTGAACATCTGAAAAAGTTTGATGGGTATTTTGAAACATTTTGACAAAGTTTGATGGTATTTTGAAACGGCTAACTTCACGTAATTAACTTAAAAATAAATAAATAAAATCTACGTATGCAATTTAACCGGTGTAGCTGGTTGCTGGTCATACCACGTAAGCAAAAGTATAATATTGAGCTAAAATTTGAAAGTTTGATGGGTATTGTGGTATTTTATGAGTTCATAACTAATATGTGAACATTTGAGAAAGTTCGTTGCTATTAGATGACATTAACCCTTGTGTCAAAAAAAAAGTTTACACTTTTAAGTGTGAAGAATTATAAGATTTCTCCACACTTCTAAGTAGGAGTGTTATTCGGGTCGACCCGGTCGGGCCCGGGTCAATTCAGGTCAAGGCTCAAGAAAAACATACTCGAACCCGACCTTGTTTAGAACTCGGGTTACTCGGGTTCAGGTCAACTCGGGTCGGGTCAATTTGGGTTCGGGTCAACCCGAGTTGTTGATATAGATAATGCCTAAACGCGTTATTAATATTTTTCGATATCTCTACGTTTTGATAATCACAAAATGTAAAATCATTAAACGAAAGATTATGACGTAAAAAAGTATTTAGTTGTAAATATCTATTTTAACAACTCAATCACTTAAGGTATGAATAAACAAATGCTTAATGCATTATATGATTAAAGGAACATTTTCTTAATCACTTGATTTTTTATAAAATGACACAAACATTTTATATCGTTTAGAAAATCATTTTTGGTATTAAATAAAAATGTTTAATCCATTATAAATTTATGAATTCAAATTTTCAACCAAAAATGGCAAAAATGTTCAAGAAAAACCTTCCCCACAAAAAGACAAAGCTGGGCAACGGTTATGGGGGGCGGCCCCCTTAATTATCAAGGCGGCCCCCTTAATTATTAAGGGGACCGGCCCGCTCCTCCAGCTGCCAATTTTTGCCTATAAATACTGGATTAATCCTGGACTTTTTCCTCACCTTTTGCACCCCAAACCTTCTGTTCTAAATCTCCTCTTATATCTTTCTAAATCCTTTGATCATATATTCTTAAGCATTGGTTTCTAAGTGATCCAAGCTTCCACCATCCAAGTGCAAAAGAAGAATACTTCTATCAAACAAGACTAGAAGTATTGCAACTTAGTATCATCTTGTGACCTAAGTTGTTAGTTTAGTAAACCTTGTAAATCATTCATTCAATTGTGTATAAGGTGTGTATATTAGGTTGAACATAAGTGATTAGATTAGTGTAGTGTGTAAGTAGTAAAGAAGGTGTATAAGTAGTTGTGTTGTAAAGAAGAAGCGTAGAAGTATTGTAAAGTGGCGAAGTAGTTGCGGTGTGAAGAAGTTGTGAAGCCGTCGTAAAGAAGTCGTGAAATAGTGAAGAAGTACAAGTCGCGAAGGAGTAAAGAAATACAAGTAGTGAAGTTGTGAAGAAGTTAAGGTGTGTAAGTAGTGAAGGTGTGAAGAAGTAGAAGAGTGTATAAGTAGTGCTAGATCGTGAAATAGTTGTGAAGCCGTTGTGAAGAAGGTGTGAAGCCGTAGTGAAGAAGTTGTGAAGAAGTTGTGAAGAAGTCGTGAAGAAGTTGTGATTGAAGTCGTGAGATTGGTTCTAGCTACGATTAGAACTCGACATTTAGCTTTGTGTCGTAAAATTGGTGTAAGCGAAAGTTGTGTAAGGTTTTCTCCGCCATAAGGGAGCTTGTTGAAGTAGTGAAGAAAACTCTTGAGCTAGGTGCTCGGGGAGTGGAGTAGGGCAAGGAAGGTGTCCTTGTAGCCGAACCACTATAAATCCCTCGTGTCTCGGTTTGATCTTTCCATCTCTTACTTACTTCTTTATTTAAATCGTCATTACTTTCATACATATAGGCATATATAATTGTTAGTATTATTTAGAACTTGATTTCACATAAAGATCAATTTAAAACTCCATTCATAAAAACAAACCTTTCATAACAAATCTAAAAAGGATACACATATAATTAATAATATTGTTCAAGCAATATTTTTCACATAAACTATAATCTAAGTTTTTTAAAAGGAAACAAGGTTTTTGTACTAAATTAAATAGACGTAAAACTATTCAACCCCCCCCCCCCTTCTAGTTTTCCACAATTGGTATCAGGAGCCACGTCAAACAAGATTTTTAAAATATATTGTATTTTAAAACTTGAATCGATCTATGGAATCGGAAAAATATTTAGAAGGGCAATCTATGCATAAACCACCACTATTTGAAAATTATAGCTTTCTTGAATGGAAAAATAAATTTGAAAATTATGTGAAATCAATTGATCTAGATCTTTGGCATGTCATTTCGATTGGTGATTTTCAACCAACTAAAACGGATTTTGAAAGTCAAAATGATTATTTCAAAACAATGAATGACAAAAATAATAAAGCTAAAATAATTATTTATAAAGCCTTGCCAAAAGTTGAATATGTAAAAGTATTCTTTTGTCAAACGGCTAATGATATTTGGAAAAGTCTCTTAAACTTTCATCAAGAAAAATGTCAAGCCAAAGATGAGGAATTTGATCTTGTACATGAATTAGTTGTCCTAGAAAATTTAATAGATAAACATTTAGATAAAATAGATACATGTGCTACTAGTTCAAATGTTTTTAATGAAGGTATTGATGACGAAGACTACATGAATCAACTCCGAAGTGAACTCAATTCAAAATCATTGAGTGACACAGACGAAGAAGAAGATTACTATCCGGTATGTGAAGAATGCAAATTAGATAAAACTCCAAATAAGGTACAATCCGAAACCGAACATTTTTGCTATGATCAATTCATTTTAGAATTTTCAAAATTAGAAAATGAGTTTAAACATTTTTGCAACATAGATCTAAAAACCATTTCTAAACATGAATCATCAAAAACTTTTGAAAGTAATTTTGAAAAAGAAATAATTTTAGAAGATAAAATGTCTAGATTTGAAAGTAATATTGAAATTGATCTAGAATGCAAAACATGTCAAGAATATAAGCATGAAATTAAAAGATTAAATGAAAGAGCAAAAATATTAGCTAAATTTGAAGAAAGTTCTAAATCTCTTAAATACCTACTAAGTTGTCAAAAGCCATTCGAAGATAAAACCGGTTTAGGATTTAGTTCGGATAACTCATCAAAAAGTAAATCAAAACAAATTAAATTTGTAAAACCTAGTAGAAAATTTTAGAAATAAGGTTATCTACAATGATTATAAATAATATAAGTCAAGAAATCCATTGTTTGTACATTAAAACAAACTGTTAAGGAATTCTTGTACTTCTTGGCGACATCCTCACCATGTGCATACAAATGCAATGGGTGTCCTCAACTAACCATCTCGGACCCATAAGAATCCGGGTACCAAGCTGTTTTACTTGATTAGGTGATAAACGCACAAAGGAAAGAAACTCAATCTTACGTCAACCTACTCACACTCGAAACAAATAGCTAATGACGTAGTGGAATATTAATGGTGCGGCTATTGAAGAATTAATGAAGTTATCTCTACTACTTAATCGGAGATTTTGAAAAATCTACAAATCAAAATCAAAAAGTACTTGTTGAAAAAGCATGATGTGGTTGCAATGAAGATGTGAAAGTCTCAACAAAAGACGTTATATGCATCAAGGCTAAGACATCAAATGAGTCAAGTACAAGACATGTTCGGGTCAAGCCGCTTTGGTCTAATAAGGCGTTAGAAGCCTGCTATGATATACTTTCATACCTTGGTTATCTTGATGTCACACCCCCAAAATCGGGTTCAGCGGAAGCTTACACATCGCTGGGGTGCAACTCAATTGGTATCATGACACAAGTGCAAAGAACGGTTTTCTTCTCAACCATTTAGAATAAAATTGTTTAACAAAAATGTTGAATTTACATTGTTAAAAGTAGTGCGGAAATAGGCCCTTTAAAATAGGTAGAACGGTCCCAAATGTTTGTCAGAGTCTTCTATGACCATGCCATGCCCTGCCAAAGCCTCCAGTAGCGTGCTAATGCTTATACCTGAAAATACATGCTAAAAGTGTCAACACGAGGTTGGTGAGTTCATAGAGTTTATTGTAAAATGTAAAGCCTTTGAATGAAGATTTTCCCAGCAAAGGCATTGTAAATCCACCCAGTTCCAAGTCCCGCCCATAACAAGACTTGCAACCTGTGTGTTTACAACCCATTGCCAACTATGATATGGTTTGAGTGAACAAAGTAATATGTGGACCACAAATTTTAAAGTTGGTTTGACCAGTTCATTCGGTTACGTGACCAATTCATTCGGTTATGTGACCAGTTCATTCTGTCATGTGACCCGTTCATTCTGTCATGTTACCCGTACATTCGGTTATGTGACCCGTTCATTCTGTCATGTATGTACATAGTGGTGGAGCCGGTTCATTCGGTTAAGTGTGCATAATGTTTAAAGTGCTTGTGTCCATGAATAATAAGGATTAAATGTGTAGCAAGTGAATATACAATACATTCGAATGAATAACAAATTCATAGGTAGAGCAAATGATGGTTTGACTAAGCAAATGGCATATTCAAGTAAATCAAGTATACATTTTTGATGAAAATGATTGAGCATGTATTCTCCCCCAAAACGTAATCCAAAACGTATAAAGGTAGGGGCTATGGAACTCACGGTAATCCTTAAAAGATTAAAGTGCTTTGTGAAGGTAAATGAAAATATTTGAGCATGTATTCTCCCCCAAAACATTTACAGAACAAGTAAAAGGAGGGGCCATGAAACTCACCTGATGCGATAGCAACAATGATAATAATGGATATGCTGAAATGAGGCTCGGACTCTAACCGTGACCTAATATGAGGATATGATGTAATGTAAGCAAATGAATGATGCTACACATGCAAATACGTATGTTATCGATACCACTCGATGATTTTGGAAAATAATGTTTATCGTCGAAAAATACATTTTTGACGTCTCGTTAAGTTAAAAACTACTTTTCGTGTAAATGTGTTGAAATGATACTCTATGATCCTCATTTGGTGTTCTATCATCAAATATAATGGTTTCGTCGCAAAATAATACTTGTTACCACTTGTGAAAATATGCCCGAACGGCCTTGTAAAACTAGTCGTGAAATATTGTACGTTAAGTGTTAGCGGTAAAACTCGACGTTTTTGAAAACCTTGTAACATGATCTTAATGCCGTCTCATTTGAGTTTTGGTCATACGTGCCTCGATCATAAAGAAAATCGGCTATGAATATAGTGTCTTGCAAAACAATTTCTATACTTAGAAATATTTCCTTACAATGGTGGTTTTCAGAGATATTCGGAAAATCATATCTTACTCGTTATAAGTCCGATTAACGAACGGTTGATTGATTTGGAAAATAGGCCAGGTGTACTTCATTTTAGTTACTGATGAAAATTTCTCAAAACTGACTCGATCAACGGGAAAATAGCTCGCAACATGGTGACTTGAAAGAAAAACTGTTTTACACTTGTAATATATTTTGCTATTAGAAGCTGTCAAAATTAAATAAGTTTCGTCGAGTTTTCAAACGTGTATATCTTGGTCGTTATAAGTCTGTTTTCAACGTTCTTTATATCCACGGAATCGTGGGACAACATACTAATATATTTTTGATAATTCGGGTCGGATAGATTACGGCTAATGCCTCATTTTGTCCGTTGAAATTCGTGCAACAGCACGTATTATTTTCAGAAAATAGTTTTTCGTCGTTAAACTTTGAAAAATCATATCTCCTTCGTTATAGACTCGTTTTTAGTGATTCTTGCGACCACGGTTTCGTTTTTGAATGTATTTTCTGAATCTTTGGTCAAAAATTACCCAAGAACCCCTGATGTTTCCACGTTTTGCAAAAATGGACAGCAACTTTCTAATAGTGTCTAAAAATGAATTTTCTAGGTTATAACTTGTTCAAGCTTACTCCAATCAACTTCAAAACAACCCTTAATCTACCATACACCTTCTTAGGGTGTCATGGGTCCTAAACTTCACAAAATATTGTAGGATTTCAAGGGAATGATCATAGGCTTTATATATACTCATAAAAACCATAAAACTTGTAAAGTGGTATAAATAACATATGTAACTTGCATGTTTAACCAATATAACTTGAAAATACATGATGTTAATGATCAAATGAAAGTATGAGATGATAAAAAAGTTCACTTGAAGCTTACTTGAAGATTGATGAGTTTGGATGAAAAAGATCACAACCTTGGAGTTCTTATCGCAAAACTCTAACAAGGAAGATATAATGAACTAGAAGAACACTTGAACTTGAAAAAAATTATGGATCTTGGTGGTTTTTGCGTTGATCCGTGGGCATGAGGAGAGAAAGGAGGAGGGTTTGTGATTTTTTTGTGAAAATGAAGTTAGTTTAGGCATTATATAGGCCAAGGGCATTTTGGTAATTTAGATGGAAGGGTATAATGGTAATTTCACTATATTTTTGAAATATCTAGATATTTCTCAAAAATATCTAGATATTTTAGGTTGGATATTTATCTTTGACTTACGGAGTAGGTTTTGGTTCCGTTAATTGCTAACCGTAAATTGTTAAGCCACGAAACGCAAATCCGGGCATCGTAAAAATATGAAACTTGAAAGAATGACTAAACTTGTCAATATAATCCATAATAAAATATAAAATGAATGGTAAGTTCAATCGGGTTGCTTAAACGCTGATAAAACTGAGGACGCGGGTCTAAAACGCGTAATTCGCGTAAAACGCTGAACTGGAAAACGTAAAATTCCAAAACTTTTAGAATTGTCGTAAAATGAGAGAAAATCATATTTCTATTGTTTGTAGTGTTTTATGGACATATCGGGATGTTGGAATGACGTTTAAACCTAAACGTAAATCTCAGACACGGTTTCGTGATTTTTGCAGAAATGATCCGACGAGTGTCAAACTCTCGGATTATCATTAAAAGAGTTTAACTTACGAGAATATGAAATAAAAATTTTGGAAATGAATAGTGAAAATGAATAGTAACAATGAATAGTAACCCATGAATAGTAATTTCCCGAGATGAATAGTAAAATTTGAAGCTTGAAAAAGGACCTGAAATTACGAGTTGTGACAGTCTCCACCCGTTAAAGGAATTCAGTCCCTGAATTCAGTTAGCGTTGGTCTCTGGAGTGCATTTGGTGAAAATATGTGGATATTGGAGTCACATTGCGGTGATAAAAGATAAAACATCCATTAGATAGGGATTCGTAATAGTACATGAAGTTTATATGATAGAACTTAAAGTGGATCACAAAAGAAGTACAACACTAGAGGTTTTAGGTTCCTGTTTATTTGTAAGGCAGAAGTTCCCTTCTTAACCATTATCATTGTAGTTGTTGTCCTGACGAGCTTCGTATTTCAACGGGCTCTTCCTCCATCCTGGTTTCTCAGCTCTGGGCATTCACTCTTGAAGTGTCCAATTACTCCACACTCATGACAGGTTACCGTGACTTTCTGATGCATTACGAGGGTGGGAGCCTTGCAATCCTTGGCTTTGTGTCCGACCTTTTGACAATTTCCACATTGAGTGGGGCAAGGCCCATTGTGGTGAAACCGACACTTGTTACACTTGGGTAAAGTCCCTGTATACCCTTTCTTGTCACTTGGTCCAGCAACGTAGGCCCTAACCACTTCATGTCCTTCGTTTGGCTGTTGAACTTGGTCTTCCCTTTGGTTGTCATCCCTTTTCCTCTTGTTTTCGTTGTTGCTGGGGTTGTTGTTTGAAGTAGTTCCTTCCCTCACTATCTGAGCCATAAGTTTCTGAGACATCCTGATTGCCTCGTCCATCGTCTGTGGGTCAGAAGAAAGCACATCTCCACGAATGTTGTGGGGTAGTCCTCCAATGAAATTTTCCAGCAGCTTCTCATTACCCGGAACCATAGTTGGACATAACACGGCCAACTCCTGAAACCTTCTGATATATGCCTCGATATCATTACCTGCTGTCACTAACTCATAAAACTCTGTTTCCAACTTCTTTATCTCGGTGCGTGGACAAAACTTCTTAGATATCAGCTTCTTGAATTCATCCCATGTATGCTTTTGAGCATTTTCCATTCCCATGGGCTTTGCATAAGAAGTCCACCATGACATAGCTTCCTCAACAAGCGTACTAGTAGCAAACTTTACTTTGTACTCCTCTGGACAATTGCATAGGAGAAACACAGACTCTATCTTCTCGAACCAACGAATCATAGTAGTGGCTCCTTCAGTGCCTTTGAAATTTGGGGGATCACCACTCTTGAAGTCCTTGTACGTACATTTACGGCCATTGGCACCATTAGTAGTCTGTCCTGCAGCTTCTGCGGTTTCTGCCCTAGAAGCGGCTTCAGCAGCGGCTGCAGCTACGGCAGCTCTTTCAGTTACCAGTGCTGCCCTTATACTGTCGGCAACCAGCTTTCTGATCTGGGCGGGTGTCATAGCAGGAGTACTTCTTTTGGGTGGCATGATTCTTCAAAACAAGAAAAGAAGAGTGAAACGTAAATAAGACGTTTCCGAAAGGTAGGTGTTCTAAGTGGCTTGCCATAAAATGAAAGCTTGAAGTTGAGTTATGATTAGCTGACATGTTTTGGGCGGTGGTTCACGAGGTGATGTGGATGTGAATGTTCTTGCCACGATTGAGTACACACATATGAATTTTGGAACTTTTGGAAATCGAGTAGGAATGTAACCCGGACATAATTCTATTATAACTGTTCTCAGTATTGCAAAATTCATCTCTGAGTCGGGCATAGGTGGTCAGCCTATGTCCCACTGTCCCGGGTCGAATATAGATGACCAGTCTATATTCCACCGAGGTTCAATGAATTTTGAAATACTCAGCTCAGTTATACTAATACTATGTCCTTCACATTTGAAAAGGCGTTCTGAAAGACTAAGGCAAGCGACCAAACTCGAGGTCAAATGATGAAACTACACAAGGAAAAGGCGTAACGCTGAGACGTGTATGACATGTGAGCATGCTTATATGAAAGACAACTATAGTAATCAATGAGAATAAGTAGGTATAAATGATTTGATAATAAGACACAAATCTCATTAAATATGTCAGCAACAAACCACAAATGAGGCATCAGCTTGGCAGGCAGGCACGTGGCGGTCATAGGGTTAAGTTTTTTGTAAATGTAGCTATAGTCTAGGTTTTAAAATCACCCAGTTCTCTATAGCCAAGGCTCTGATACCAATCTGTCACACCCCCAAAATCTGGTTCAGCGGAAGCTTACACATCGCTGGGGTGCAACTCAATTGGTATTGATGAGGCGAAAAGTGTACCGCTTTTAAGGGGTCATTTAAGCCCGAAATCGTATTTATTTGATCAAATATTATCCTAAATCGTTCCTTTTGTCATTTTAGGTACTTTTGAGGAGAAATCTGGAAAAGGAGGCATTTTGGACGTTTTTGGAGCATTAAAGTGAAGAAAACGGCAAAGTCTCAAGAATCGGCTGAAATTTACCTTTGACGGCGTCAGAATCATCTCTTGACGGCGTCATGCCTTGGCAAGAAAAGTGGGATGTGAAATTTACTCATGACGGGCCAGTGAGTTAGCATGAGAATTCTGACGGCGTCACGCTTTAACTAAATCAAGGGCGTCACGGCTTAAATCATAAGGGGACGGCGTCACGTTCAATGTTCGACGGCGTCAAGCCTTGATAGGCCAGAATGGATTTTTGAAGAGTTAAAGAGGGACGGCGTCAAGAAGGTCACCCGGGAACCCTAAAAGCGGCGAGGTGACGGCGTCACAATGCATAAGGTGACGCCGTCAGATCCAAATATCTATATATAGTTTTCTAATTTTTTGTCATTAAGAGAGAGCTTAGTGTGTGGAATTTTGGGATAAAACCCTAAGACGATTTTAGCTACTTTTTCAGGGCTTTTTGCCTTGAGATCTTCCATGTTTCATTGAAAGATAAGTTATCAATTAATCATTCAATATGTCTATGTGTTGTTTGATTCTATCTTATGCTTGTCTTTTGTTTAACATGTTAGGCTAATTTTATCTTGTGTTTGCTTAGATCTAATGAAACCTAGCTATTGATTATTGGTTGTTAGTGTGTTGTTAGTTGTATTGGATGATTGTTTATCTATGTTAGGCTTAAGAAAACTGGCTAACTTCCTATTCGGTAACTTGCTTGAACGTCTTAAGAAACATGAACCAAACGCGTACTAAAGGTTTTTATGGTTGTATTTAATGCACAAGCGAATTCTAGTGATCCCATGTTAGGAGCTTCCTAGCCGGCTCGACATAGGAGTGAAGTAGGAGCTTGTAGAGTTTGGGGAAGTAAGTACGCCACCCCACGAATGGTATTAAGGAATACACCCGTCATCCACGCGACTAATACACACTAATTAACCGGTAAAAGATAGTTAGGGAGTAAGGAAATCTAAGTAAACACATTTCTCTACACATAAGTTTCTCACCACATTTTCATTTTAGTTATTTTATTTTATTGCATTTGTAGTAATTTGGGTTAGTTGACTAGCAACTAATTCCGCCCACTCCTTCAAAACCGAGATTTTACTTGCTTTCATAAAAACTATAAAAACATAAAAAGAATCTTCCTCAACCCTTAGACCTAATTAGAGTAGCCTTTCACACCTAACGAACACTATTCCCTGTGGAGAACGATCAATCCCCCGTACTTACCACTACACTATACTACATCGGTCAGGTACACTGCCTGGTGGGGTTGTAAGCCTCTTGAGATCCCTCGAGAGGTAAAACCTGTTGTAAGGTTACAAAACCACGCATCAAGTTTTTGGCGCCGCTGCCGGGGAATAGTTATTGTTTAGGTTGAATTTTTATTTCTATTAGGTCTACTCACTAGATTCCTTTCTAGTGAGATTTTTATTTTATTTTTCTAGGTTTTCTTTAGTCTATCTATTTTCTTCGTGTCTTTGTTCGTAACCATACCATCCGACATCATGGAAGATGGTAATATCCTTAACCCCCACAACCCACCACCACAACAACCACAACCACCTCCTAGAGCCCGTACTTTAGGAGAGTATTCCCGTCCTAGCCACCATGGCTATCGAAACACCATTGAGCTCACTCAAGGAGCCAATATCACACCCTTGCGATCCGACACCATCCGGTTGGTGCAAAGCGGATGCGCATTCCATGGACTTCGTTCTGAAGATCCTAATCAACATCTCAAGGACTTTCTTAAAATCGTTGATTCTATAGACCTTGATGTTGCCACTCGAGAGACGACCCGATTGCGTCTCTTCCAATTCTCTTTGCGGGACCAAGCTAGTCAGTGGCTAGAACGTCAACCCGCAGGATCCATTACCTCTTGGGATGATCTCACTACTCGTTTCCTTGCTCAGTTTTTCCCACCCGGAAGGACTACCAAGCTAAGGAATGATATCTTGATGTTCCAACAACGTCAAGGCGAAACTCTCTACGAGGCATGGACTCGATTCAAGGACTTACTCCGAAAAGTCCCTCACCATGGCATGGATCCTTGGCTACAAATCCAAATCTTCTATGATGGTGTCAATCATCAAACTAGAAGAGCCATAGATTACGCCGCCAATGGGAGATTGAGCAGGCTCAGTGTCGATAAGTGCTGGGAAGTCATTGAGGACTTAGCACAATACGAAGAGGAAGAATGGAATGACTCAACATTCTCGGAAGAAGGGATTTTAAATTGCATGAATGCAACCCAAGAACAGCTGTTCGAAAACATAAAAAGGCAGGTTGAAAGCTTAATGAAAGCTGAGACACCTACGGCTGATGAAAATCCCGATAAGTGCGTGAACACAATGGGTAAACATACGTTTCATCAATTCTCACGACAAGATGAGTTTGAAGGGATAATGCTAACTTTCGTGAACAACCGAGAGAGACGTATCAAGGAATTAGAAACTCACTTGAAAAACACCCAAGATATGTTCATGGAGCTAGCAGAAAAATTCATCTCGAGAATAAAAGAGAAAATTAGGGAAGAAGCCTCACACAAAAAGATCGAGAAGATCTTTGAACTCCCGGTCCCTAATGAACCATACAACGAATGGGATGATGAAACCCTCTTCCCCGAGCCTTCACTTTCAAAACCCTCTTATTTATTTGGATCCTCTCGCGAGAAAAACTCTCATGATCGTAGCATTTTCGTGGGGAGCATGGTTGTCACGCTCCCTAACTTTTATGAAGCTAGGAAACGGTCTTTTGGCTTTAAGCCAGGTGTGAGAAGAACTCAATTAAAGCACACCATCATTTTGAAAACCCCTGGGAAAGTTCCTCTCACTCCCTGAATACTCGCCTTGATGGAAATGGGGACCCGAATAAGACGTCAACCGACCCTTTTCAACATTTTACTACACCCCGTGACAGTAACAAAACATTTGACCCAGGAGGAACTTGTTAACGAGACTAGCTATCAGGATTATTGACCCTGACTAGCTGCTCTCTTAAAGTACGAGGGGCTCATTTGTAAACTGGCACAAAGTAGCAAAATACGCTAATCTGACGGCGTCAGAATCTGCGCGTGACGCCGTCACCCCGTCTGCACAGCAATAATAACTTTAATTCCATCACTTTCATCACAAACCCCACAAACCATATCCTCTCCAACCCCACCTCCGATTTTCCCAAGACAAATTCGCCAATTCCCGCCTCCAATCTTCACGTGATAATGAGTAAGCGTCAAAGACCCAGCCGAGGAAGTTCTTCCCGATCTCAACAAGAAAACTTTGGGGATACGGTCCTTAGTTGGGGTATCTTTGACAACGATGCTGCTACAAGCAAATACGCACAATTGCTACTACACAAGGTCGAGAATGGAGCAGTGGTTGACTGGGGCTTTCTGAGGAGAGTAGGTCTTGAGCAGACTTTTCTCCAAAGTTTTCAGACGGATGGGTTTACCGGCCCCCAGTGGGAAAGACTGTTTAAGATTCAGGAGCCGGTATATGAGGAGTTGGTACGGGAGTTCTTCGCCACCTTTCATTTTGACATGGCTGAGGCGAGGACCGATGTGGGCGGTACCACGATCTATTTCAGGCTGGGGGGTGAGCTAAGGACGTGTTCTGTTGCTGAGTTTGGGTGGAGACTTGGGTTATACGATCAGCATGATACCATTCAGGCAGGGTTCATGCAGAGGTTGTTGCATGGGGAGTCGATGAAGAATGATTTTAGGTGCTCCATGTTCTGGCAGACTATTGGGGATGGGGTGTATACCTCGACCACTGTGGCATCCCAAATCAGGGATCCTAGGGTTCGGTTGACTCATCGTTGCCTCACCTACAGTTTGACAGGGCGTCACAGCTCTCACCACCGTGTCACTGGTTCTGATCTCTTCTACCTGTACACCATCTACTCTAATGATGTTTACTGCAACATCCCGTTTTGGGTTGCTAGTTTTATGCATAGTGGAGTTGGGGAGAGGGAAGGTGACAGGATTTATGGTGGGATGTTTATCACCCGACTGGCCCAGTCTTATGGAGTCCTCAGGCCCGAGGTCATGAGGTATTTGAGTGGTGATGTATGCAGGACGGTGAAGGAGAGGTCCTTGAAGCAGATGGATGTGATTATGGAGATGCATGATGGGTCCTATATGTGGTATCATCCGGTCAGAGCTGAGGATGATGATGATGAGGATGATGAGGAGGAGGAGGAGCCCCAGCAGCAGCAGCATGAGGGATATGAGGCCGGTACAGCTGACTACTACCGGCATATGAGCAGGGGGGACTGGCAGGCTCACCAGGGGACCTGGATGGGCCAGGTTGATACGTGGAGGACCAGGGTGGACGACAGGTTCGACTGGATGTACGATCACACGGTTCGTCAGATGCAGCATCTTTCCACACGTGATCAGTTGGACCCGCATCTGCAGATTGACCCTTTCCCGGGTCGTGAGCAGGATTACCCTCCTTATGGGTACCACGGGCATCTTCCTCCTGGCTATGACTATCGCCAAGGACCCCCACACCAGTGATGATGTGATTTGATGTGTTGATGTTTGAACAATTTGATATTTGGTTGTATGTGTTGAAACAATATTGTCTGTAATAATTTAGGGAAGGCATCTGTTTGCCTTAAAACATTTGTTACATTGGTTTTATTTATCGCATGCTAGCTTCATTTGTTTATTTGTTTTATTTGCTTTGTGTGTTTATTTATTTGTTTGTTTGTTTTTATTTGTTTCCGTATGTGTGTGTAATTTTTATTAGTATTGATTCATGTTCAAAAGTAATTTGTGAAAATGCTTTATGTTGTTTTTAACTTCGTCTTAACTACATATAAAGGTATTTTGCAAAAGTTAAGTGTAAGGGAAATCTAAATCGGTTTATTAGAACACAAATTAACATGAATCGTAATAACAATAAATTAACATACATATCCGTATTTGTTTGAGTCAAATGCTTGTATCGAGTCATAATGATGTTTTGCAGAATTTCCAGGAAGTAAGGTAAAGGTTTTTCCAGAAATTTTCCGGAAACTTAAAATGAAAATTTTTGTCAGGTCATTTCTGACGGCGTCAGGAGTTATAGCCTGACGGCGTCAGATTTAATTTCCAGAAATTTTTGAAAGTTTTGTTTTTAGAAAAGTTTTTATTAAAATCTCCAACTTATAATCTCCAGGAATCTGCAAAATTATCATTCCACAAGCATTATATCCTTATATATAGATTTTATCCCGCCGATGTTATGCAGGTTTTCGTGTTTGTTTTCTCAGGTTCAACAGGTTATTTTGGACAAGGAGATGTTTATGGAATCAAGCTTATGGCGATGCATTAGTCATGGAGCTTCCACATTACCTTGGAAGAAGATTTAACCGTGTAATTTCACTATCCAACGAGCGAATCAGGGGAGTATTTGATTTCATTCTTTTACTTTATGCTTTTACATTTGTTATTTGAACATTGGGGACAATGTTCATCTTAAGTGTAAGGGGAGGGTAAAAGTACGATTTTAGAGAATACCATTGCGCTTGATTTTTGTTTGTTTGATAGTAGATGTGTAATAAAACTGAGATAAATACTTGTTAAGGTAATTTTAGTGCCAAATTTAAAATTTTTTACAACATATAGGAGTGAAACTTTGATCTTAATGAGCGTCTCACGGATAGGAGTTATATGACTAGTAAAAAAAAACCGTACCACTAAAAAATTTTCCACCCCAAATATGTGAGGTTCGCCCTAGAATTGGTAGGAAAAGCATTTATGCTATGATGTGTGTACCGGTAGCACTTAGATTCTAGAACTTGCGTTAGGACCATTCCGAGGCCACAAGTGAGACTACATTCGTGTAGTTAGATTTACTACATGATAAGAGGCATTAGGATTAACCCATTGTTTTACACCTGTGTTTTTGTTATAATTACATTGGCTACATTGGTCAAGTAATTCTCCCACACCCTTTGCGTTGTACTCATTTTTAGTACACGATACCCCTAGTACACCCCTCAGAGCCTATCTTTTCGTTTCGACCTTTAAGCATTTTACTTAAAGGAAGAATTTGTTTACACCCCACTAAAATGTACACCCAAATCGCCTTAGCCTACCTTGTATGCACTCACTTTTAGTGCATTATTGTTACAACATTTGTTTAAACCCAAGTTAATTATCTAGTTGATTACATGGTTGCTAAGTCGAGTCATATCCCTGTACATATTGTTTTGAGACGATTGGGACTCATGGGTAAAGTACTAGTGTAATGGAGTAATGGGGAAGAACATCATTTATTACCCCCGTATGTGCTAAATGTTTTAAAAGTACTCCAAGTTTTTCAATTATCTTAATTCGAGTCATTAGATTAGTATTTGTAAAGTTATGTAAAAATTCAAGTGTAAGGGGGATGCAATGCCCCTTTGATGTATTATTTTGGATGGTAGGGTAAAAGTGTATGCAAAAAAAAAAAAAAAAAAAAAAAAAAAAAAAAAAAAAAATCGAAAAATCAAGAAAAATACAAAAAAAATGAGAAAAAGAAAAAATAGAAAAAAACATACGGACTACCATCCCGTTTCATTTTATGTTTATCTTTATGTTTTTGTTATTTTGTTATTTTCTTTCTAGCTTAAAATTGAGTCTAGTCTTGGCTTAGCAACATTGTATAGTACATGTAATTGACCAAGATTTTTAACTCGCCACTAGTAAAATATCCTTTATCCAACAAAACCGTGTTTTCCTTTTCCCTACACCTAACGTTATAACCCATTTAAAAGCCCTCTTTGATAGTTTATCTTAGGTGCTTACGCCTAGTGGAGGAGGTTTTCGATCCTTTCCCAAGCCTATGGTAATCTATTTGCTATGACAGGTAGTGAGAGATATTTTCCGTTTTCATTTATGAGATTTATTTTGATGACACTTGAGAGATGTGAGTATCTAAACACTACTTGTGAGGTGCTAGTTTATAATCTCCGTGCTTATTATGATAGAAGTGGAACGATTATTTGTTGTAATTACTTTTATGTTTGCATTAAATGACCCCTAACTTGTATTTTGATTAGAATAAAAGCGCATTTGCTTGAGGACAAGCAAATCTCAAGTGTAAGGGTATTTGATGAGGCGAAAAGTGTACCGCTTTTAAGGGGTCATTTAAGCCCGAAATCGTATTTATTTGATCAAATATTATCCTAAATCGTTCCTTTTGTCATTTTAGGTACTTTTGAGGAGAAATCTGGAAAAGGAGGCATTTTGGACGTTTTTGGAGCATTAAAGTGAAGAAAACGGCAAAGTCTCAAGAATCGGCTGAAATTTACCTTTGACGGCGTCAGAATCATCTCTTGACGGCGTCATGCCTTGGCAAGAAAAGTGGGATGTGAAATTTACTCATGACGGGCCAGTGAGTTAGCATGAGAATTCTGACGGCGTCACGCTTTAACTAAATCAAGGGCGTCACGGCTTAAATCATAAGGGGACGGCGTCACGTTCAATGTTCGACGGCGTCAAGCCTTGATAGGCCAGAATGGATTTTTGAAGAGTTAAAGAGGGACGGCGTCAAGAAGGTCACCCGGGAACCCTAAAAGCGGCGAGGTGACGGCGTCACAATGCATAAGGTGACGCCGTCAGATCCAAATATCTATATATAGTTTTCTAATTTTTTGTCATTAAGAGAGAGCTTAGTGTGTGGAATTTTGGGATAAAACCCTAAGACGATTTTAGCTACTTTTTCAGGGCTTTTTGCCTTGAGATCTTCCATGTTTCATTGAAAGATAAGTTATCAATTAATCATTCAATATGTCTATGTGTTGTTTGATTCTATCTTATGCTTGTCTTTTGTTTAACATGTTAGGCTAATTTTATCTTGTGTTTGCTTAGATCTAATGAAACCTAGCTATTGATTATTGGTTGTTAGTGTGTTGTTAGTTGTATTGGATGATTGTTTATCTATGTTAGGCTTAAGAAAACTGGCTAACTTCCTATTCGGTAACTTGCTTGAACGTCTTAAGAAACATGAACCAAACGCGTACTAAAGGTTTTTATGATTGTATTTAATGCACAAGCGAATTCTAGTGATCCCATGTTAGGAGCTTCCTAGCCGGCTCGACATAGGAGTGAAGTAGGAGCTTGTAGAGTTTGGGGAAGTAAGTACGCCACCCCACGAATGGTATTAAGGAATACACCCGTCATCCACGCGACTAATACACACTAATTAACCGGTAAAAGATAGTTAGGGAGTAAGGAAATCTAAGTAAACACATTTCTCTACACATAAGTTTCTCACCACATTTTCATTTTAGTTATTTTATTTTATTGCATTTGTAGTAATTTGGGTTAGTTGACTAGCAACTAATTCCGCCCACTCCTTCAAAACCGAGATTTTACTTGCTTTCATAAAAACTATAAAAACATAAAAAGAATCTTCCTCAACCCTTAGACCTAATTAGAGTAGCCTTTCACACCTAACGAACACTATTCCCTGTGGAGAACGATCAATCCCCCGTACTTACCACTACACTATACTACATCGGTCAGGTACACTGCCTGGTGGGGTTGTAAGCCTCTTGAGATCCCTTGAGAGGTAAAACCTGTTGTAAGGTTACAAAACCACGCATCAGGTATCATGACACAAGTGCAAAGAACGGTTTTCTTCTCAACCATTTAGAATAAAATTGTTTAACAAAAATGTTGAATTTACATTGTTAAAAGTAGTGCGGAAATAGGCCCTTTAAAATAGGTAGAACGGTCCCAAATGTTTGTCAGAGTCTTCTATGACCATGCCATGCCCTGCCAAATCCTCCAGTAGCGTGCTAATGCTTATACCTGAAAATACATGCTAAAAGTGTCAACACGAGGTTGGTGAGTTCATAGAGTTTATTGTAAAATGTAAAGCCTTTGAATGAAGATTTTCCCAGCAAAGGCATTGTAAATCCAACCAGTTCCAAGTCCCGCCCATAACAAGACTTGCAACCTGTGTGTTTACAACCCATTGCCAACTATGATATGGTTTGAGTGAACAAAGTAATATGTGGACCACAAATTTTAAAGTTGGTTTGACCAGTTCATTCGGTTACGTGACCAATTCATTCGGTTATGTGACCAGTTCATTCTGTCATGTGACCCGTTCATTCTGTTATGTTACCCGTACATTCGGTTATGTGACCCGTTCATTCTGTCATGTATGTACATAGTGGTGGAGCCGGTTCATTCGGTTAAGTGTGCATAATGTTTAAAGTGCTTGTGTCCATGAATAATAAGGATTAAATGTGTAGCAAGTGAATATACAATACATTCGAATGAATAACAAATTCATAGGTAGAGCAAATGATGGTTTGACTAAGCAAATGGCATATTCAAGTAAATCAAGTATACATTTTTGATGAAAATGATTGAGCATGTATTCTCCCCCAAAACGTAATCCAAAACGTATAAAGGTAGGGGCTATGGAACTCATGGTAATCCTTAAAAGATTAACGTGCTTTGTGAAGGTAAATGAAAATATTTGAGCATGTATTCTCCCCCAAAACATTTACAGAACAAGTAAAAGGAGGGGCCATGAAACTCACCTGATGCGATAGCAACAATGATAATAATGGATATGCTGAAATGAGGCTCGGACTCTAACCGTGACCTAATATGAGGATATGATGTAATGTAAGCAAATGAATGATGCTACACATGCAAATACGTATGTTATCGATACCACTCGATGATTTTGGAAAATAATGTTTATCGTCGAAAAATACATTTTTGACGTCTCGTTAAGTTAAAAACTACTTTTCGTGTAAATGTGTTGAAATGATACTCTATGATCCTCATTTGGTGTTCTATCGTCAAATATAATGGTTTCGTCGCAAAATAATACCTGTTACCACTTGTGAAAATATGCCCGAACGGCCTTGTAAAACTAGTCGTGAAATATTGTACGTTAAGTGTTAGCGGGAAAACTCGACGTTTTTGAAAACCTTGTAACATGATCTTAATGCCGTCTCATTTGAGTTTTGGTCATACGTGCCTCGATCATAAAGAAAATCGGCTATGAATATAGTGTCTTGAAAAACAATTTCTATACTTAGAAATATTTCCTTACAATGGTGGTTTTCGGAGATATTCGGAAAATCATATCTTACTCGTTATAAGTCCGATCAACGAACAGCTGATTGATTTGGAAAATAGGCCAGGTGTACTTCATTTTAGTTACTGATGAAAATTTCTCAAAACTGACTCGATCAACGGGAAAATAGCTCGCAACATGGTGACTTGAAAGAAAAACTGTTTTACACTTGTAATATATTTTGCTATTAGAAGCTGTCAAAATTAAATAAGTTTCGTCGAGTTTTCAAACGTGTATATCTTGGTCGTTATAAGTCTGTTTTCAACGTTCTTTATATCCACGGAATCGTGGGACAACATACTAATATATTTTTGATAATTCGGGTCAGATAGATTACGGCTAATGCCTCATTTTGTCCGTTGAAATTCGTGCAACAGCACGTATTATTTTCAGAAAATAGTTTTTCGTCGTTAAACTTTGAAAAATCATATCTCCTTCGTTATAGACTCGTTTTTAGTGATTCTTGCGACCACGGTTTCGTTTTTGAATGTATTTTCTGAATCTTTGGTCAAAAATTACCCAAGAACCCCTGATGTTTCCACGTTTTGCAAAAATGGACAGCAACTTTCTAATAGTGTCTAAAAATGAATTTTCTAGGTTATAACTTGTTCAAGCCTACTCCAATCAACTTCAAAACAACCCTTAATCTACCATACACCTTCTTAGGGTGTCATGGGTCCTAAACTTCACAAAATATTGTAGGATTTCAAGGGAATGATCATAGGCTTTATATATACTCATAAAAACCATAAAACTTGTAAAGTGGTATAAATAACATATGTAACTTGCATGTTTAACCAATATAACTTGAAAATACATGATGTTAATGATCAAATGAAAGCATGAGATGATGAAAAAGTTCACTTGAAGCTTACTTGAAGATTGATGAGTTTGGATGAAAAAGATCACAACCTTGGAGTTTTTATCGCAAAACTCTAACAAGGAAGATATAATGAACTAGAAGAACACTTGAACTTGAAAAAAAATTATGGATCTTGGTGGTTTTTGGGTTGAGCCGTGGGCATGAGGAGAGAAAGGAGGAGGGTTTGTGATTTTTTTGTGAAAATGAAGTTAGTTTAGGCATTATACAGGCCAAGGGCATTTTGGTAATTTAGATGGAAGGGTATAATGGTAATTTCACTATATTTTTGAAATATCTAGATATTTCTCAAAAATATCTAGATATTTTAGGTTGGATATTTATCTTTGACTTACGGAGTAGGTTTTGGTTCCGTTAATTGCTAACCGTAAATTGTTAAGCCACGAAACGCAAATCCGGGCATCGTAAAAATATGAAACTTGAAAGAATGACTAAACTTGTCAATATACTCCATAATAAAATATAAAATGAATGGTAAGTTCAATCGGGTTGCTTAAACGCTGATAAAACTGAGAACGCGGGTCTAAAACGTGTAATTCGCGTAAAACGCTGAACTGGAAAACGTAAAATTCCAAAACTTTTAGAATTGTCGTAAAATGAGAGAAAATCATATTTCTATTGTTTGTAGTGTTTTATGGACATATCGGGATGTTGGAATGACGTTTAAACCTAAACGTAAATCTCAGACACGGTTTCGTGATTTTTGCAGAAATGATCCGACGAGTGTCAAACTCTCGGATTATCATTAAAAGAGTTTAACTTACGAGAATATGAAATAAAAATTTTGGAAATGAATAGTGAAAATGAATAGTAACAGTGAATAGTAACCCATGAATAGTAATTTCCCGAGATGAATAGTAAAATTTGAAGCTTGAAAAAGGACCTGAAATTACGAGTTGTGACACTTGAAGACTCATCTATCATTCACAACTTCATTTTACATCCTGGATATTACGAAGAAAAGCTGGACATAAGGTACGTTCTCTTTTTAAATTTCATGAGTAGTTACTTCATACATATAGTCTTATAAGTCATTGCCATAGGATATGCTTAGTTTGATAGGTTGCATTGCCTTTACACTTTTAGTTATATCCGTTTTACGATTTAATAAACTAGAAACCCTTTAGTTAGCCCCCTAAGTATTAAATGAAGTATTCACTGTCAAACTTATTTAGCCTTCTCAAATTGAATATGGAAATCTTCCAAGTCCACAAGTAGAGAACTTATTTAGGTAAAGCGAGTAAAGTGAATTAATTAGATGTATCACAATATAACCCATGGATGAAGCAAACCTTTATAGTCTATGGCATTAAGTTAGATAATGTGCGTAATCAAAGGAGCCATATTAGCATATATCCCATTCTCGCATCAATCATGTAGAATTTAGTCATCACTTTCTTATGATCACAGGATATGTAGAAAGGGGTAGCATGTGATAATAGCCTTAACCAATTCCCTTGAGCATGAGATCTTTTACAACTATTTTTTTTTTGATAAATGATATTTGTTTTTAAATATGCAAAAAAAAAAAAAAAAAAAAAAAAAAAAAAAAAAAAAAAAAAAAAAAAAACTTCACATTTTGGAAAAATGATTTTTCAAAAAGATTATATCACCTTTCTATCTAACATGTTTTACCATCCCTCCCTTCTTCCCAACTTTTGTCCATAATTATGTTTTTATCAAAGCCAAAGATTGAAAATTTTGTTTTCTTTCGTCATAAAAACATTTTGAAATAAAACCAAATCTATTTCGTTAAAATATTTTTCACATCCACATAAAAACCTACTCTCAAACATTGTTGAATAATGCTAAAAATGCTTATTTAAATCATGCATGATAATCTCATATCTGTCATCTATATTTGTGTATATGACATTTATAAGTGAACTAAATCGAATCTGAAAAACCATGATTTACCCATTAAGATCTCGTCTGGTACAAGTCTAGAAGTCCATGCTATCACAACTCCCCAATCCTTTGCACATAGACACACATTAGGATTAATTAACTAGCTTATTAATCTTCCTAAAAATGATATTATGAATTACTTGGTGTTATGTATTTTTTTCTTGTCCATATATATATATATATATATATATATATATATATATATATATATATATATATATATATATATATATATATATATATATATATATATATACATTACTTGATTAATGAGTAGGTTGCATGCTAGATAAAAATGCTTAATGTCTTTAATAAATATGCTTTGCATACATAAGTTATTAAATGCTAAATTGCCTCAAAGAGTTGGACTTGCTTGAAACAAAACCCAAAAACACAACCTTTTCTAAAATTTTCTGCCAAAAACCCATTTCTGGTAATCTGGGAAACAACAGATGGGCGGCCCCCTTAATTTGGAAGGCGGCCCCCTTAATTATTAAGGGGACCGGCCCTATTTAAGGGGACCGGCCATCTGCTTGTCGGGGTCACTGTTTTCTTTTTCACTTTTTAGCCCATTTCATCCTACACTTCCCAAAATTCACAAACATATTTTGTCCTAAACCACCCACCAAAATTTACCTTCCTCAACCACATCATTCCTACACTATAAATACCTTTCTCCATCATTAATGCTCATCCATCCAAACATGTCATCTCCTAACAACCCAAGATCCAAGCCTTCAAGAGTTGCTAAAATCTCCGTAAGGCCCGTTTGGAGAAGAAAGCTTGACACTTGTCATAACTCCAACTCAACAAATGATGTTGTTCCAAATCAATCAACACCTAAGCCTCATGCTCATCCTAATGAAACCTTTCACAAACATAACCAATCATCCATCCTTGCTCCCAAAAACACACCTTCATCTCACCCATATGATTCATATGAAGAGCATGATCAATTCCAAAACAATAATCCCAATCTCACACTCAATACCTCACATCTTATTCAACCTACCAATGTATCATCCAAAACACTCACCACTCTTGGAATATCCTCTTCTTCCATATCTCCATCCTCATCCACTTATGATTACCCAAGCTCACAAATGTCTCCACCACCAAGAGTATCACCACCACCCCCTACCAACTCACATGTTACTCCTATATTGCATGTCCAAACATCCATCCCAAATAACAACCACACTCCACCATCATCACCTTCCTCCGAACACTTGAAGTTCATTGAAGAACTCAAGGAAGCCCATGAGCTTAGTGCTCTTCTTGCTCTACACCTTGCTCAACGCAACTTAGATCAACCTCCATCTAGATCTCCCTCATCACCCCACAACTTGAATCAAGTTGAGAAACATGTCAACAATTGTCCTTGTTGCATCTTTCTCCAAAAACAAACCATTGCATTGAATGAGCACTTCACTTGGATTGAGTATCTTCTCACTAGATCTCATCCAACACCCTCACTTGAACAACATCAAAACCCTCATCCAACATGCTCCGCTCCAAACTCTCCACCTCTAAGACAAGTGTCAAACTCTCCACCTCCAATCTCTCCACCACCACACTCTCCAACATCTATGCACCCAAAAATACACCTCCATTAATCCAACATTTTTATCCTCACTCAACCACCTTCATTCCAAACACTCCACCATCAACCATTCAAACACTCTACCAT
This sequence comes from Artemisia tridentata subsp. tridentata, assembly GCA_021014915.2. Classification (NCBI taxonomy): domain Eukaryota; kingdom Viridiplantae; phylum Streptophyta; class Magnoliopsida; order Asterales; family Asteraceae; genus Artemisia; species Artemisia tridentata. The sequence goes on from CP139503.1 coordinate 217,988,525, forward strand.
CAACAAAATAGTTCAAGTTTTTATGTTGCAAGCAAGTCTGATGGCTCTCTTTGGCAAATTAGAATTTTCTACTTATTGTATGCTCTAAGCATAATAAATGTTGTATCAATGATTATGTTTTTCACATAATCACTTTGAATTAATGTATGTTTTGTTTCATGTCCTTAATATATGATTGCTATGCTTGTTGCTCTTATATTTGATATTATGATACATATATGCTTGTGCTTCTAATATTTTTCTTGCAAGTATTCCATATCTCGATTCCTTGATGCCCTCAAACGAGGGGGAGCACACATCAAGGGGGAGTTCTCGTCCCGACAAATTTAGTATCTAAAACTTGTCGGCATAACCTTTTTGATTCTACAAAAAGGGGGAGAAGTAGATATAAACTCACTAAATACTTGTCTAAAAATTAATTTTTCTAATTTAATGAGTTTAGATTTTGTAATCATCAAAAAGGGGGAGATTGTTGATATAAATAATGCCTAAACACGTTATTAATATTTTTCCATATCTCTACGTTTTGATAATCACAAAATGTAAAATCATTAAACGAAAGATTATGACGTAAACAAGTATTTAGTTGTAAATATCTATTTTAACAACTCAATCACTTAAGGTATGAATAAACAAATGCTTAACGCATTATATGATCAAAGGAACATTTTCTTAATCACTTTATTTTTTATAAAATGACACAAACATTTTATATCTTTTAGAAAATCATTTTTGGTATTAAATAAAAATGTTTAATCCATTATAAATTTATGAATTCAAATTTTCAACCAAAAATGGCAAAAATGTTCCAGAAAAACCTTCCCCACAAAAAGACAAAGCTGGGCAACGGTTATGGGGGGGGGGGCGGCCCCCTTAATTATTAAGGGGACTGGCCCCCTATTTAAGGGGACCGCCCCGCTCCTCCAGCTGTCAATTTTTGCCTATAAATACTGGATTAATCCTGGACTTTTTTCTCACCTTTTGCACCCCAAACCTTCTGTTCTAAATCTCCTCTTATATCTTTCTAAATCCTTTCTAAATCCTTTGATCATATATTCTTAAGCATTGGTTTCTAAGTGATCCAAGCTTCAACCATCCAAGTGCAAAAGAAGAATACTTCTATCAAACAAGACTAGAAGTATTACAACTTAGTATCATCTTGTTACCTAAGTTGTTAGTTTAGTAAACCTTGTAAATCATTCATTCAATTGTGTATAAGGTGTGTATATTAGGTTGAACATAAGTGATTAGATTAGTGTAGTGTGTAAGTAGTAAAGAAGGTGTATAAGTAGTTGTGTTGTAAAGAAGAAGTGTAGAAGTATTGTAAAGTGGCGAAGTAGTTGCGGTGTGAAGAAGTTGTGAAGCCGTCGTAAGAAGTCGTGAAATAGTGAAGAAGTACAAGTCGCAAAGGAGTAAAGAAATGCAAGTAGTGAAGTTGTGAAGAAGTTAAGGTGTGTAAGTAGTGAAGGTGTGAAGAAGTAGAGAGTGTATAAGTAGTGCTAGATCGTGAAATAGTTGTGAAGCGTTGTGAAGAAGGTGTGAAGCTGTAGTGAAGAAGTTGTGAAGAAGTCGTGAAGAAGTTGTGATTGAAGTCGTGAGATTGGTTCTAGCTACGATTAGAACTCGACATTTAGCTTTGTGTCGTAAAATTGGTGTAAGCGAAAGTTATGTAAGGTTTTCTCCGCCCTAAGGGAGCTTGTTGAAGTAGTGAAGAAAACTCTCGAGCTAGATGCTCGGGGAGTGGAGTAGGGCAAGGAAGGTGTCCTTGTAGCCGAACCACTATAAATCCCTCGTGTCTCGGTTTGATCTTTCCATCTCTTACTTACTTCTTTATTTATATCGTCAGTACTTTCATACATATAGGCATATATAATTGTTAGTATTATTTAGAACTTGATTTCACATACAGATCAATTTAAAACTCCATTCATAAAAACAAACCTTTTATAACAAATTTAAAAAGGATACACATACAATTAATAATATTGTTCAAGCAATATTTTTCACATAAACTATAATCTAAGTTTTTTAAAAGGAAACAAGGTTTTTGTAATAAATTAAATAGACGTAAAAATATTCAACCCCCCCCCCCCTTCTAGTTTTCCACACGAGTATTTTTACATTGTAAAGTGTTAGTTGAGCCAGGTTAGTCGGGTTCGGGTCAATTCAGGTTGAGGCTAAAAAAAACATACCTGAACCCTACCTTGTTTAGAACTCGGGTCAATTCGGGTTAACCCGATTGACCCGAATATAATTTTGACCCAATTGACCCCCCGAAAAAGCTATATTCGGGTTCGGGTCGGGTTCGGGTCAGTTTTTGTAACACCCCTACTTCTAAGTAGGGCTGAGCATCGGTCCTGGACCGGACTAGACCGACCAAGACGGAGACCGAATTAGCCCAAAAGCCGAGACGAGGACCGGACCGAATGTGGTCGGTTCGGTCCGGTCTGATCTCGGTGGGTCCGTCGGTCGGTCCGGTCCAACAACGCAAAATAGTCGGTTTGTAGTCTGGACCGGACCGAACCGACCAAGACCGAGACCGAATTAACCCAAAAGCTGAGACCGAGGACCGGACTGAATGTGGTCGGTCCGGTCCGGTCTCGGTCGGTCCGGTCCGTTCGGGTGGTTTGCTCAGCCCTACTTCTAAATACGGAGGTTGTGGAGAATTTGGGTATTACAAATAACCTCGACGCCTATAAGTGTTGACATTTCTTAGATTTCTCCACACTTAAAAGTGTGAACTTTTTTTTGACACAAGTATAAGTGTGGAAAATCTATTATTTTACAATTTTTTTTCACACGTATGAATGTAACAGATATTTACACATTATTAAGTGTTAATATATTTATAAAATTTTGCACATTATATAAATATAACATTTACCGGGATTGATTTAACCCATTTGCTATTGCAACCCGGTCCATGCGTGACCCGGCTTATAAGTTGGGCATCCGGACTGTTCATCCTCACTCACAATACCCTTTATTCTTTTAGCTCCGAACCATTGTCCTCCGCCACTAAAACCCAATGGCCATGAAATTTCGACCGACCCGCCCGCTCCCAGCTACAGTTGCCTATGAGGGGATGAACAGGAGATGCAATAGTAAACCCAATATTTTAGTTGGTTTGTGGCTGTTATTACGCCATTTGTTTTTTATACAGTATCCCATTAGTTATACCCACAATTTGGGATCTAAACTTATCTGGAATACGCTTTCTTTCGATCAAAAAGGTAGGTGAGCTTATTGATTACAGGTACACTCTTAAAATCATTTGCTCATGTGATATTTAATGCTTTGTTGTTGTTATGCCTCATTTAATTCCAGTTGTTGCATTTAATTCTTTTAGGGTTTTGTTAGAGTTATTGTTTTAGGATTAGTAGATTACAAAGTTTGTTGCACTATATTTAGTGCTTTCCCTGTAGTTAGTGGTTTATTTAGGCTATGGTATGCTTTGCTTAGTTGTGGGATTGTTAGACTACAAAGTTTGTATGCTGCTTTGCTTAGTTGTGGGGTTGTTAGACTACAAAGTTTGTATGCTTTGTTTAGTTGTTGGTTTTTATCAGCTTTTCGACGCTTTTTTTTAAAGACGTTCTTTATTTTTTTCGCCAGCTTCTGATTTTTTTTCCCCGTCTTTTGTTCCCTCTCTTTGTATACTATCCTTTGAAAATGCGTTTATTGCTCATAATAACTAATTACAAACTGTTAGTCATTGTTCTTTGGTTAACTTTCTTCGTTTGGCTCATTCGTCTTGGTGTTGCTTATTCTAATTATGAAACAAAACTTTAAAATTGATGTAACAAATATCAAAACTCGAGTGTGTAAAAATCCAAAAGTAATAAACCCCGCCACTATACATTCCTCTGTGAACAATGAGATTGAAGATGACATTACTGGTGATGCTAATCGGCTTTCATCAGCCTTTGGTTCGTCCAACGGTTAGTTCATTATTCATGTTCCATATGCTTATGATTGCTCCTTTTTATGACATGGTGATACTAATTGTTTTTATTATTTTTTTTACTAACAATTTCAATGTAGAGAATTTGACCATTAAAGACCGCCAGCTTGCTACGGGTCAAATGGTTGGTGTAAGCCAGTCGGGTGTACCATTGGAAAATTTTTTTAGCACTGAACGCCTGAACACCAACGCCTACCCTGTTGGCAGCAACAGTTTCCAGAGTGCCTCAGTAGACTACACAATAGTTGGCAAAAATGATTTTCATACAAAGAACAATTACCATCCTTATCTTTTTCTGTTATTGGCAGGAGGCGTTAGAATATTCGTTGACCGCAGTAAACAAATTCATCCGCCTGGAGATCAAACTGCTTATTGTATAATGCAACAACATGCTGCTAAGGGTACTTTCCCAAATACCCTTGATCAACCTGTCTTTCCTATTCCACAATAATTATTGTGTCATATACCTCAATGTAAGTCTGTGAATTGCCTTTAGAGACAATCATACCTTAAAATGACGTCGTCATTTATTGTCTGATATTTTAAGAGAATGTTAGATTCACATTGTTTTTTTGTTAACAGCAGGAATACAGACAAGGGTTCGGCCTGAATCAGCTTCTATAAATAACAATAGACAAACAAAAAAAAGAAACAGAGGAAACAGTGAACTAGCTGTAAGGGATGTGCGCCCACGGTGTTTACCACGCGATGATACTCGGCATAGATCAACCTTTGGTTCATCCAGCGGTTAGTTCATTATTCATGTTCCATATGCTTTTTGGTTGATCCTTTTTATGACATGTTTAAGTCACTTTACTGATTGTTTTTATGATTTTTTACTAGGTGATTTTCATTTAGAGAATTTGAACATTGCAGACCGTGACCTTAGCATGGACCAAACGGTTGCTGTGAGCCAGCCGGCTACATCATTGCCCAATTTCTTTAGTCAACACCGGGTTAGCCGAGGTAATTTAAGCAACTTAATTTGGTTTAACAAACCTTTTATGCTTATGGTTATAAAGACTACTGAAAATCCTTATATATATGTTTTAAAAAATGCACCAGCAGCTGCATGCAAAAATGTTGAGGGTCGCAACAATCAAGACCACAACATGATAAGCAGCAGTCGTAACCATATTGCCAACGCCAATTTCCAAAGTGCTTCAACAGACCACGCAGCAGTGAGGCAAAAGGATTTACCTGATGATAGACATCAAGGTAAAGTAATGCGGTCTATTAGAAAGAAGTTTAACTATTACTGTACCAAACAGCCTCTTGAATAAATGTATTTCAGACAAAAAAACTTTTACATTACCTTTTTTTTTTTTTTTTTTATTTTTTGCTGTTATTGACAGCAGCACGGGCAATATTTGTTGATCACAGTAAAGACACAATTCCGCTTGAAGATCAAACTGGTCATTCTATAGTGCAACCACATCCTTCCAGAGGTACTTTCCAAAATACCCTTGATCAACCTGTCTTTTCTATCACACAAACATTTAATTCACTTTTTAACAATGTTTTTTTGTTCACAGCAGGAACAGACGCACATGGTAGGCCTGAATCAACTTCTATAAATAATAACAGACAAATAGAAAAAAATAACAAAGGTAACAGTGAAGCAAATGCAAGTTGTGTGCGCACCCATTGTTCAACAACTGATTTAAAAGGTGATTTAGATAATGGGATACATATTCCTCATGAACAATCACCTTCACTTACAGAGACAGGTAAATGCACCTACTTTCTTCCCAAAGAGCTTGAATCTTAAGTAGATACGTTAGTTTTCATGGTCCTTTTAAAAGAAACCTGTTAGTTTATGCATTATTCTGACTTCGTGATAGGACGTCTTCCACATAATGCCCCTGAATCAGCTCATATAAATAATAACAACTGTTCAAAACAAACACAGAGAAAAAAAAGACAAAGATGTGAGCCGAGAAAAAGGCATGTACGACAACGCCCTGTCACAGATGATTGCTCTTCCCTTTTCCAACAACTTGCATTCTAACTAAGTAAGTTGATTTCCGTTGTTGTATTCAGAGTTGTGTCTCATTAAATGCAGAAACATCACATGTGTATGATGATTTAGGAGATTGTAATCAACGTTGCCGGTACTGTAAAGCTACATTTTGGTATAAGGAACACCTTAAAGGCCATCATTCATCAAATGGTCAGGCCGAATATCATTTATGCTGCGGAGGTGGTAAAATTTACATGGAACTAGAGGCAGATCCGCCTGCATATATCAAACAGCTTCTTGCAGACAGTAGTTTTATGCAGAATATAAGGGCTTACAATCAAATGTTTGCCATGACTTCATTTGGTGCCAATATCGACAAAACGATAAACCAAGGAAGAGGGCCATATGTTTTTAAAGTTTCTGGTCAAATATACCACTGGATTGGTTCGCTTTGTCTTGCTGGTGATCATGCGCCATGTTTTTTGCAATTATATATATATGACACACAGAATGAAGTGCAAAACAGGATGAATCATTTTCGACATTCCGACGGACCTGCATTAGATCCAGAGGTGGTACAAGAACTCATCCAGTTTTTAGATACTCACAATGAGCTGGTCCAGCTATTCAGAACTGCAAGAGATAAATGTGCAGAAGCTGATGTGCCTGAATTCAAGGTTAGGCTTTACAATACTGAAGGTGCACGCAGTTATGAACTACCTACATCCAACAGCCTGGGAGCCATAGTGTTTGACAATGGTCCAACAACGGAAACAGACTTTGATGTTATCATCGAACAAAAAGGTGGGCCACCAAAAAGGATAAACAAGCTTCATCAATCCTACATGTCATTGCAGTTTCCACTCATTTTCATTTATGGCCAGCCAGGGTTTCGTACAAAGTTAAAGTTAAGATCTGCGGATCCGAACGATAAGGCAAAGCGAGTTTCAATGAACGCATTTTACACCTATCAGTTACATCCAAGGCATGACCAATACAATCTACTTTTCCAAACAGGCGTCTTTTCCAGCAGTATGTAGTTGGTGTTTATTGCTGCATAGAACAGAACATAATGGATTTCTTTAGAACACATCAAAATGACATTCGGGGAGAATATTTGTCCGGCCTGTATGATGCAATTTCAAGAGGTGATCGTGACGGCTCAGAAGTGGGTTCAAGAATTATTTTGCCTTCTTCATTTACCGGAGGTCCTAGATACATGTACAGCCATTACTTGGATGCGCTAGCAATATGTCGTGTGCTCGGTAACCCGCAATTCTTCATAACGTTCACATGTAATGTTAATTGGCCTGAAATTCAAAGATACATGTCATCGTTCTCACATTTGAACGCAGCGGATAGAGCAGATATAATATGTAGAGTTTTTGAGCAAAAGATTAAGGCCTTTATCAAGTTCCTAAAACAGACACAGCCATTTGGATATATCACAGGAGGTATGCTTTTGTTTTGTTAAAAAAAATAATAAAAAAATATAAATAAATACGATTTAGCTATCATTAATATTTATGGCCTCAATAGGTGGCCTATCTAATGCATCAACATATTGTCCTCATTTCTCATTTATATTTTCCTATTTTTTACTATGCAGTATTATATACGGTTGAGTTCCAAAAGCGTGGGTTACCACATTGTCACACATTAGTGTGGGTGTCTTCATCAACCAAAATACAAAATGCTGAAGATGTTGACGAATATATTTCTGCAGAGTTGCCTGATCCAGCCGTTGATCCACGCGGCTTTAAAATTGTTTCTGAAATGATGATGCATGGACCCTGTGGAACAACCAATTTGGGTGCACCATGTATGCAAGGCGACGTATGCACAAAAAAAATCCCAAAGAAATATAACAATGAGACTTTTTTTGATGACATGGGACGTGCGCATTATCGAAGAAGGCAAACAAAGATATCTGCAACTAAACACCAGATGAAGCTTGATAACACATATGTCATTCCATATAACCGGTCTTTGTGCTTGGCATTTGAAGCACATATCAATGTAGAATACTGTGGCTGGAGCATGCTTATAAAATATTTGTTTAAGTACATATCCAAAGGAAAAGACCGAATATTTGCCCAAGTGACTAGGTGTATAGGCGATGCATCTACTTCAGCAATCCAGTCACAGCCATACATTAGCGAAATCCAGAATTTTGTAGACGGCCGTTTCATATGTCCTCATGAAGCCTGTTGGAGGATCCTCAATTTTGAAATTCATAGTAGAGAACCAGCAGTTCAGATACTTTCAGTGCACCTCGAAGGCATGCGGCATATGACCTTTAGAGACAGTGATGATCTGGAATCAGTTGTAAATCGGCCAGATAAGAAGATGACGACACTCACAGAATGGTTTACTTACAACATTGAAAACACAGATGGGTGCCATCTAACTTACCTAGAGTTTCCATCAGAATTTGTTTGGTATCAAGCCAGAAAATACTGGTCAAGAATAAAAAATAACAAATATTCTGTTGGCCGCCTCGTATATGTACACCCAAGTTTAGGAAAGCTTTTCTACTTTAGAATGTTGCTATGTCATCAGAAAGGATGTAGAGGGTTCACAGATGTTCGAACAGTCAACCGGATCGTATACCCTACATATCGAGCTGCATGTGATGCTCTTGGTCTGCTTGGTGATGACAAAGAATGGGATACACCACTTCAAGAGGCATGCATGTCAGCATCATCAGCAGAGCTAAGGTTTCTTTTTGCTCAAGTTCTTACTCATTGTGACGTAACGAACCCTTTACATCTATGGAATAAATATTGGCAACAAATGGGTCATGATATTCCACGCATTGTTTCAGAATATGTGCTGATTCCCAGCTACTATGTCAATGATGCTGAATTACAAAGTGTTAGGAATTAAATAGAGTTGATATTGACAAAACATGAAAGATGGAGGAGACTTATGAAGACAAAGATGAAGGACCTTAATTGTAATATTTAGAATCTTTGTAACCCTAATCATCTATTATATAAAGAGGATGGGACGTAGGGTTTTAATACGTTTCAATAGGTCTTCCCAATGTAGTCATTAAAAGTGTGTGTGTGTGTCTAGGTGTCGAGTCCTCTAATGGACACCTAGGGTTTGTAATCGTTCGACTAACCTTGTTTAATAATAATGAGTCGTTTGATTATTCCGCTGCATAGTACTATATTGTTATTCGTTATTATTGTGTATTCCTAGATATGAGGTTTAACAAACCTCGAGCAAACGATCTCCACAAGTGGTATCAGAGACAGGTTGCTCATGATATCTAGGATTCTACAAGGTTCGTTGTCAATGAGGTGCAGATTTGAAGTCAGAAGCAGATCGGTAAACGTTTTTTTTTTGGAATCCAATTTTAAAGGTATCTATCCTTATTTATTTAAAGCAGATTGTCGCTTACTGGTGTTATACGAAGTAAATTGGGACATTCGATTTGATTGGTTGTTTCAATTAATTAACCTCGTACTGAGATAACATTGATTGCTGCACGTGAACTTTATTGGCTTTCATAAGTGGATCATTATAATATTCATCCCTCGTACTGATTGGACCACTCGCTTTTAATTTTGCTAAAGGGTACGACTTGGTTAATGCTTGTCGTTTAGTGGCATTATTATTTAATTCGATTGCTGTGCGTGCTCTTCAGATTGGATTCTAACAGTTGTGGGACCTCACATTCATCAGATGTTGGTCTGATTGATTTCTCACGATAATGGGTTATTATATTATTGGACAGTTTCTCCTGCTCACTTTATACATTCGTACTACTCTTGATTTATACATAGAAGTTGGTACTACTGTGATTAGCAGTTGGTACTGCTGTGACTAACAGTTAGTACTGCTCGACAACAGTTAGTACTGTTCATTGGTTTATATGTAGCAGTTTGTACTGCTGGCTTTTCCAGTTAGTACTGCTAGGGTTAACAGTTTGTACTGCTAGCTTTGGAGGATGAACAGTTTATACTGCTGATTGGTACTGCTAGAGCATGGGCTTCTCAAAGTAAGGGGAAGTATATCTATTTGGAACATATTGGTTCCAAAGCACACACACAAGGGAAGAAACACACACACAAGATGATGATTTGATTTCTGTTCGTACAGATTTATGGCTCATATTTATTGGCGAAGTAAATTAGTTATTACTCATTTGACGGTGAAGTAGAATTTTTCAAGTTTGTGTTTTATTATATCTTAAAGTGGCTGCATCACACTTTAAAGATAACTTATTCGTTCGTTCAAGACTACGAATTGGCAAAACACTTGAAGGAGTTACGTTATTGTGCTTAGTGATTTTTGTCAGGAGATTGCAATCTCCTTATAGGACACAAAGGTTGGTTTATTCTACTTCAGCATCGAATTGGTAATGGTTAGTTTTCTTCTTCAATACATCAAGATTATGCTACATCAAGGTGAAGGTTTTTGTGATTATTCGTTGGTATTCATACTGAAGATTTGGGATTTTTATGTCTTGCGTTAATTTAATAAGTAAGCGTTTTGGTGTTCTTAATGGTGGATAATTCAAGACATTAGAAGACTCGATTGGAAGTATGGTACTGGTTGGTGATTATGACGATCAAGGTTGCATATTTTTGTTCCCTATTTGAGTATGACAAAAAGGGGAAGAAGTTATTGAAGATTGCAGCTTGAAGATCCTTGATGGTATGCATGGCTTAAGGGGAAGACAATATCTTTCATACATGGTTTTGTCATATCAACTAGGGGAAGATTGTTAGGAATTAAATAGAGTTGATATTGAAAAAACATGAAAGATGAAGGAGACTTATGAAGACAAAGATGAAGGACCTTAATTGTAATATTTAGAATCTTTGTAACCTTAATCCTCTATTATATAAAGAGGATGGGATGTAGGGTTTTAATACTTTTCAATAGGTCTTCCCAATGTAGTCATTAAAAGTGTGTGTGTGTGTCTAGGTGTCGAGTCCTCTAATGGACACCTAGGGTTTGTAATCGTTCGACTAACCTTGTTTAATAATAATGAGTCGTTTGATTATTCCGCTGCGTAGTACTATATTGTTATTCGTTATTATTGTGTAATCCTAGATATGAGGTCTAACAAACCTCGAGCAAACGATCTCCACACAAAGCTATATATTATACGAATTAGAAATATTACTAAGCAGCTGTGGTAAATCGGTGCAGGACTACGGTTTGCAGCTACCTCCAAAACACTTACTTGATCAATTAAACAATCGATTACTAATGGAAGAAAAGAATTATAACAGAGCATTATTAGCACAGGAGAGAGATGATTCAGTCCCTAAGTTGAATACTCAACAAAGGCAAATCTACGAGCTTATCTTAAATGGTTATAGAACAGGTACACAAGAACTGGTATTTGTCTATGGCCATGGAGGAACTGGCAAAACTTTCCTGTGGAAAACTATTATCAGCAGCCTGCGATCTGAAGGTAAGATCGTCCTTGCAGTTGCTTCTTCTGGCATTGCTTCCCTCCTTCTTCCATCAGGCCGAACTGCGCATTCAAGATTTAAATTGCCACTTGAATTAACAGATGAGTCACTCTGCAAAGTTAAAAAAAAATACTCACATAGGAAAGCTGCTAGCAGAGACAGATCTGATTATTTAGGATGAAGCACCTATGAATGATCGTTGATGCTTCGAGACACTAGACAGAACTATTAGAGACATACTAGATGCGCCTGATGTTTTCTTTGGTTGGAAAACAGTTATTTTAGGCAGAGATTTCCGACAGACTTTACCAGTGAAAAAAGGTGTTCCAAAAATGGAAATAATAGCATAATCTATTGCAAGATCCCAACTCTGGCCTCATTTTAAGCTGATGACACTAAAAGAAAACATGCGGTTATTTCGATCAGGCCTCAGCCTAGAAGAACAGAGCTTGGCACATTCCTTCGCGACATGGCTTGTTGATATTGGTGATGGCAGAATTGGCGAACCCGACGAAGAAGATAGTAGAAATATAGCATTGGTTGAGATTCCAGAAAGATACTGCATAGAAGATGATACAGAAGGTCTGGCTAACCTCATAGATTTCATCTACGACCAAAGCACACTTCAAATACCTTCGGTAGTCACCCTGCAAGAAAAAGCGATTGTCTGCCCAAAGAATGAAACTGCAGACATTATTAATGCGCATGTTCTGTCAATGGTTGAAGGCGATACTACAACTTACGCAAGCCATGATATAGCTGTCCCAGTTAATAATAATGGCGCTGAAACAGAGATGTTGTATCCTGCTGAATATCTAAATACGTTTAAGCCCCCAGGATTTCCACCGCACCAGCTGCATCTTAAAATCAGAACACCAGTAATGCTTCTGAGAAATGTTAGCTTGGCAGGTGGTTTATGCAATGGAACTCGCATGATAGTGACACAACTGATGTCAAGACTTATTGAAGTACAAATCATCACAGGGACAAGAGTCGGCGAAAAAGTTTTCATACACATAATACCTTTAATCCATACAGATCAAAATCTTCCATTCCTTTTTAAACGTAACCAATTTCAAATTAAAGTTTGTTACGCCATGACAATCAATAAAAGTCAGGGCCAATCTCTTAACAAAATTGGTGTCTATCTTCCTGAACCAGTTTTTGGCCATGGGCAGCTGTATGTCGCTCTTTCTAGGGCTACATCTCCTCATGGATTAAAATTTCTCATGAAACAGCAACAAGATCTAAAACCAAATGAGACAAAAAAAATATAGTTTACAAAGAGTTTTTGACAAAAATACAGGATGCGCATTCTTTTTCTGAGCGCAGCTGCAGCCTTTAATATCTACCTTTTTATACTCTCTTGCTTTTTATTTTTTTCTTTTTTATTATTTTTCCCCCTTTTCTAAGTTTTCTTATTCCTTTTCTTAATTGAAGTTTTTTTTGTGATAGATATACAACTGCATCTTATTGTTATCTTTAAAAACATAAATGCAAACACTTTTGATACTCGGCACTCTTGAATATGCCATGAAAACTGCATATGACCATATTTTGCTTTCATAAAAGTATTGTAAAAATTATGGCATACAGGTAGATTTTTTAAACAAGCATCCTATTTAACAGCTGCCATCCCATTATTACTTAAATGTTTTGTGTAAACATCATCTTCAGTTACCATTTTTTGCTTATAACTCACTCTTATTTATTATATCTTAGCAGTGAAATGGAAGATCGTTCAATTGCTGAGGCACAACATCCATGCGTAGGCGAAATGGTTGAAACCGGCACCACCACACTAGCTGAAGTCAAACATCCATCTGAAAACACTATGGTTGAAAGTAACAATGCACTGCAGATTGCAACAATTGCTGAGCTACATCCAAACTCTTACGACAAATTCCTTGAAGTTAGAATATATAGAAAATGGATTTCAGTGAGCTATCCAAAAAAAGGTGGAAGTGAATTCTCACAAAAAAAACATGAAACTGCATTCTGCTGCATCTTAATAGACCGAGAGGTGCGTTAAAGTTTATGTAGTATAAACACTAAATATTAATTACTTGAATCTGTATAACGGCAAATCAACATGAACAGGGCAACGCTATACAGGCGAACATGAATGTTAAAGACATCGACTTCTTTGATCCAAAAATAAAAGTTGGATCTGTCTACAGAATTTTAGATTTCATGTGTGAGCCCACCAGCCCTTATCAACAAACGATTGACAACATAACAAGCCTCAGATTCGGAAGAATCACAAAGTTTAATGTTATAACAGCACCAGAGATCCCATACCACTACTTTAGATTTGTTTCATACAACCAACTCCAATCCAGAGTCCCAACAGAAGATGCTACAGGAAGAATGCAGTACCCAATGCTCACAGGTCATGTATTAAACCTTTAGTTTTTTTTTAATCCAGCAAGTTATACAAATTCTGATACTTATTTACTCACAGATTACATTGGATGTCTAAGGTCTGTTGGACAACTAAAACATAAACAAAATGCCAACCAAAATGAAACTGCATATAGAAAGCTTGACATTGAGAACTTAAGGTATGTTAACTTGCAATAGAAAACTTTTGTTAACAAACGAATATTCAACGCAATTTGTAGCTTCTATAATGAATTTCTCATGTTGGTAGTGGTGATGTGATAGAATTCACCATGTGGGATGCCATGGCAGAAAAATTTGAAGAGGCCAACCTTGAAACAATGGAGCAACCTATTATAATTGCAGTGAGCTCCTGCCGTGTCACAAGGTTTAGAGGTATTACATCAATACCATAACAAGCCTTTTTATACAAACACGAGATTGCTAATGTATCTTCAAAAATTGCCGTGTCAGATTATCAATTGACAGCGACGTCGGCAACACACTTTTACCTAAACCCAAAGATACCAGAGGCTGAAGAAGCAAGGGAACAGTATGACTCTTCGAGGCCAAAATTAAAATTTCTTTCATATTCACATAAGAGTTTGCTAAAACAAATTTGTGCTAACATTTCAAACTGAAACAGATACAGAGAAAGACATCAGGCAACTCCACCATTGCGTATCTGCAAAACCCCCTACGAAGATCCTGAAAAAGAGAAATTGAGAAACAGGTTCCCTCTGAAGACACTTTTAAAGCAAAATCCAGAAAGCTACAAGGTAAATTTCATACAACACACAACAAACATTGTCATACAATTTTATCCGCGCCTAACTATTTGCATAAACATTATTAGGAGTAAGGTTTACAACTGAGGCAACAATAACCAGCGTGAACATCAAAAGAGATTGGTTTTACGTATCTTGCAACAGATGTCCTTTAAAAGCAAAAGAAGAAGACGGAATCTACCGGTGTTTGGATCATAGAAAACAAGAAAAACCATTCTACAGGTACATGATACTCTAATTGAAATTTGCAGAAAATTAAATAAGCAAAAAAAAATTAAAAAAAAAAAAAGAAAAAAAAATTAAATGATAGTTTAACTTAGTTTATGATAAACAAGTATAATTTCAAAGGTTTTATCACAGACCAATCTGCAACCGCTCCGATCACTTTCTTCACTCCTGTAGCAGATAATGTGACCGGGTATTCATGTTCACAGTTGATTACAATGCACAAAGCCGCAGATCCACACGAAATACCTCTAGAGATCTTTGCAATTGAAGGTCAGAAGAATATTTTTCAAATCCATTTTAATCAAACAGGCCGAACAGTTGACTTTATTCTAGATCAAGTTTTTAACAAAAGAATCAAAGAGCAAGGAACATCCACAGTTGTGCAAACAAACCCAGGTACCAACATTCTAGCTAACAGTTCCTCTTTTTTAAAGATGATATCTACAAATGCAACTACTAATCCTTTGGTTTTTAAAAAATAGGAACACCACCAACACCCCTCGCATTAACAAATGAACAAGAACCAGATGAAAAGACAGATGACCAGAGAAAATCAACAACAGTTTGGAGATCATTGTTTAGAGATGAATCATCAAATCCAAGGAAACAAAAAGGTGTGTTACACAATTTTGGTAAACATAAATAATAACTTTTATTCAATACAATGTCTTACAACCAAATTACATACCCTTCACCTAAACATCACAACAACAATCACAATAAAATTAAATACAGATACATAACTGCAAACACACACACCAACATGAATAACACAACATAACCAACAACAATTCCCTCCACTTCTAACTAGACAGTCAGAAATCCATCAGCCCCTTAAGCTTCTGAACAAAGATTTCCTTATCACGACCACTTAACTCCAACTCCATTGTCATAATTTGCATTTGCAGCACCTTCTGGTCATCTTTTGACTGCACCTCTCTTAGGTACTCAGCTGTTTTTTGAGCATGCATATTCCCGACAGTCTCCAACTCCTAAATAAAAGCCGTCCTTTAACGCATTACCCCAACACATAGCGCATTCATTTGTTGAGCCATTTGAATGTCTTCAATTCCAGATTTATGACAATATAGAATTAGCATTTTAGTCCAGTCGTTTGAATTAGCCTCGACTCTAAGCTGATCACACCTAGGACGTCTAGCCATTGTGTTTTATTGCCTCTTTAAGGAATTATGTAAATAAATGCACACCATGGTTGCCTTAAATAAGAGAACAAGACTCAGAAAAAAAATATCTGCATGGTTTTTTTTTTTGCCACATGCATATCATAAACCAAGATATGCTCCTTTCCTTTGGCTTATTGCTATCATACACTCATTGAAAAAAAAAGGTTTGGAATTCACCATACCTGCCAAAGTTGAATAGCAGCTTTCTTGGTATGTATTATATATAAAAGTTAACACAAATAATGAATGGGAAGAATGGAGTAGTCTCTTCATTAGTATCTTCTTTTCTTTTTTCAATCATAGACCCACACAAAAAAAATATGAAAATAAATAACCTGATATTAAAATGCAAGAGCAGCTGAAACTTCACCTAAAGATAACTCAAAAACGAGGAATTCTCACAAGAAGAAATCAAAGCTAACTTAGAGTAATGCTCACATCCGCATGCATCCTACTTTTGTAAATATTTAAACGCTTTAATACCGTTGGCAGCCAGCAATGTGTTGAAAGGAGTAAGGTATGTCTATGATTTTATGTGTTTAATGTTATTATGTTTATGTGTTATGGTTATGATATGGAAAGGATAATGGTTGTGAGATGGGAAGATCATGAGATGAATGGTTAAAGATGTCTTGATACATATATGTGTGAATGGAAATGTTAACCATGTATTAATCTAGTTACTTACTAAGCGAAAGCTTACATTTTAGTGTTTCAATGTTCTTGTAGGATTATAAGCGGCGGGAAGAAAGTACTTGGCTTGGGTTATGGTTTAAGGAATTGGAAGCGGATTGGAAGGTAGTATGCGTTTAGGAGCTTAGGTAGAATACCGAGCTCAAGTATAAAGTTTGTACCCCCGTTGGTCTTGTATTGATTTGTAAAGTAAAGTCAAGTGTCAAAATGTATGTTAATGGAGTCCTAATGATTTGGTGGTCTGACGATGTGTCAAAGTATGTTTAAGTGTTATTAGTAAAAGTTAAAGGGGTGTTTGGATTAAGTGTGTTTTTACCCATTTTGGGTTATAAACGGGTCAAGTGTTTATGAAACATGTCTTGTATGTTAAAGTAATGACAATGGTTAAGGTTTGGTGGGAAAATGAATTGGTATAAGTGGTTTATGGTGAAAATGGGTCAAAATGGGTTAATGCATAACCCGTCTAATTTGTAAAGTACTATTTCGGGGAGTCAAACGGTAAATGTTTTTGTATGAAAATGAGCCCAATAGTATACTAAGTAAATCTGGAAAGTTTGGTAAAATATCGAGATCGGGTTTTCAAGTTCGGGACTTGAATGTAATTTTGGATGATCAGTAGTCTCCATCCGATTCGGATGGAGGGCCATCCGATCGGATGGGCGGCTCGGTAAAAGTTTTGGTAAACTTTGAAAAATCGTATCTTTTGATCCGTAAGTCGTTAGAGGTCGTGGCACCCGACGTTTTGTAGGTAATTGAGTCAAGTTTTATTTAAAAATAGTCTCAAGTCCTGAATGTTTATGGATTTTTATAAATGGTCGAAAGAGTAACAGAATGTCCGTGAAAGGTCAAGCGTTTCCGCATAAAAGTTTTTAATTTTTGGTCTAAGCGGGCACGGGGTGTAACAACTTGGTATCAAAGCTTCGGTTTAAGTGAATTAGGTTTTCTTTAGGATTGCCTAGACTTAAACCACTAGTAGATGCGTTGGATGTAGGATTAAGTAATACAGATGAATATTTGGTTAAGTTATAGGATGTGAATGTTAAGTATGAGATGGATCATGTGATTGCTATATGAGCGTAATGATGATAAATTATGAATGTGTTTTATATGCGATCGC
This sequence comes from Artemisia tridentata subsp. tridentata, assembly GCA_021014915.2. Lineage (NCBI taxonomy): Eukaryota > Viridiplantae > Streptophyta > Magnoliopsida > Asterales > Asteraceae > Artemisia > Artemisia tridentata. The sequence goes on from CP139503.1 coordinate 218,006,282, forward strand.
GTACGTGTTATATGTCTGTGAAAGACTTGATGTGTTTAAGTGATAGGATTACCGTGCACCTCGGGTGGTGTCGGTGACTGTTATGTGACTATGTGGATGTGTATTATAGAAGTAATAGAAGGATGTGTATAAAAAGGATAAGTGGTATGCTTGTTATAGAAAGGCGAAAATAGAATGTCGTATTAGTGAGGAGTTATAGATGGAAATGAGATGTTATATGAGGATGTGTTCGTGACGAGGATTTAGGTGTTTAAGTAAAGCGAATCGTTGAAATGTGTAGTTCCTAGATATTAAAGAAACGTATGAGTAATGAATGATACGTAAAGTAGCTATGGTATAGAGTGGTAAAGTAAAGAAGTAGTTATCTCATTGATAATAGACGAATAGTATGACATAGACGTGTTCAAATGTTTTAAATCATAATTTGAGAATAGATTAATGAAGTATAAGTGTTTAGTGACGTTTATCTTTTATGGAAAGAATGATCGAATGTGGACTTAAAGTATGAATGAGATTAAATATGTACTAATGTGTTTGTCGTGTATGTGTAAAGGTGTTATTGTGTCATAGGCAAGGTGATTATGAATGCGTGTTACAATGTGACGTATAGAATAAGTTGAAAAAGTAAACTGCAAGGGAACCTGAATTAGATGAGTCATGACTAGAATTCTTGTCGTAACATGAAGTGTTAGAAGCTGGGTAAATGAAAGAGTTTTAGATTACAACGTAAGACCAATATATGGTCTAGAAAATAATTCATGTTTAATGTTGGGTTAAGCCATGTCAAGATTAAGGTGAGTCAATCGGAATTGAAATAGACAACATTAAAAGAATGAACATGTGCAAAATAGAGTAAGAGGATAACGTGAAGTTAACAAGAATACGATAAGTGTAATGTGACAACTCAGATGAAATATAATGTGTATATATATATATTCAAATGTACGAGCGTATGAAAAAGATGAGTATTACTAAGATGGTGTCAAAGTAATGAAAGGTGATGGGTGAGTAATTAAAAATGTGCAAGGCAAAGAGAAAAGAAAACGGAAAAGTGTTAGTCTAAGAAATGTTTGAATAATGAATAATTAGTGAACATAGAATTAGTAAATTAGAATCGATTGATTTGGTAATGACACATAGTGAGTTGTTAACGAATGGAAAAATAAGTTCATGATTGGATTATAGATGTGTAAGTAAATGGATCAACGTAATGGTAAATGATACGAGATTGTGAGTTATAGAAGAATAACAATAGCAAGATGTGATTAGAGATGCTAAATGGTATTAGGGATGGGTTAATAAGTAACTTAAAGTAATAACGCTTAAACAATGAATCGAGGTGATGAAAAGTGTGCTAAAATATAATGTGTAATGATAAGATGGAATTAACACGCTAATTGTTAAGGTTTGTTGACATGAAGAAAATGAATGAGATTAAGTAATGACGCTTTAAGTGCGACTCGTAATGATATTGAGTGTACTAAGGTATAGCGTGAAAAGACAAGATGAAACTAACGAATTAATGAACAAGTGTTTAATGACTTGAAGGTTAAAGAATGAGGTTAGGAAGGGATGGCATGGAATGTGACCAACGTATGGTCTCATTGTAATTAGTGACTAAATACTAATGTTAAAGTGGTATAGAGACGGGGTAACGGTAAGGTAAAATACTTGAGGTTTAAGTGTGAAAGTGAAATTGCGATTAAGTGTGTTGGTATATAAAGGAGGGAAGTTAAACGAAAAAAATTTTGAATGCTAAAAGTTAAATACGATAAGCTAAGAATGTAAATGAAAATGAGATGAGTAGGTAGGAGGATTGAGTATGTACATGAATGTATAATAATGACAATGACGTTATGTTAGATTATGATGAAAGCAAGATTAAATGAGTACCTTGATTGTTTAATTTGATGTAAAATCTATAGGGTTAAAATAAGGTGCGTTGGTAAGGTAACGACGAGATAAATGGTATGGTTTAAACGCTAACGATTAAATGAGACGAGTTAAGTATGTGAACAAGAATGTAATGAGATATTGTGTGGTAAACGTAACGAGCTTATGTAATAGAATGTGTGCGAAGAAAAGGTGACGCTAATGAGCGTGTTATGGCTAATGATTTATGAAGGGCATATACGTAAAAGCCGAGATAGAATAATATTGCTTAAATACATAAATGATTAAAGAAATGAGATAATGTACGAGAAAGAGAATGTGAGGAGTTAAGGGTGCGAGTAAGAACGCAATGATGCGTTGTGAAAACTAAGACATGATAAGAATGTGAAAGTGACTTAAAACGTGCAAGAAGAATAAATGATGCTAATGAATGAATGAAAATTAACCTATGCAAGGTTTAAAAGTGGAAAGAGTCGGGTAGACTAAAGGGTAAAGTAAGAAGGTGAAATGATTAATGCGGATTTAGAATGTAAGATGATAAACACATAGAAATGTGTAATTTTAATAAGCAGGTTCATACGCTCTATGAGCTTGCCTTCACTAAATAAAATGGATGAGATAATGTGTGTATGATAAAATGTTAATGGCTTGGATCCGGTGTTAAAATGTTAAAGCGATAAAGTGATGAATGTTAATGATCCTTCGGAATGAACGTTAAAGATGGTATCCTTCGGGATGAATGTTAAAAGTGGTATCCTTCGGGATGACCAAGTCAATTAATGTTAAGGAATCTTTCGGGATATGTTAAACATCCTTCGGGATAAAATGTGTTGCCTTCATCGGCAATGGGGTTGCCTACATCCTTGGCAATAAAAATATCCCATAATGAATGTGTTAATGATATGGATCCAAGTCTAAAAAGGAAATGTGAAGTATAAAAAGGATGAGAGAATAAAAGTTAAATTGGAAATAGGAGTACTTGTGTTGTGTTGGAAATATATATAACCATGAGTTTATGTTTCTTGATTTACATCGATTGGGACGCCTTTCCATGTAAATGAGAAAGCATGAATGAGTAGGCTTATGTGTTGCCGACATGACACGAGTAGGGTTAGAGAAGTAGGAAGCGGAAGTCTAGAATTAGTTAGAAATTGTAAAGACTAAGATAAGGGGGTTAAAATTAAAGTACGCCTTTTAGTGAGACTTATGAGAACCTATGTGTTGAGTGATAAGTATAAGTTGAAGGAATTAAAGAATTGTAATGATGCTTAAAAATATTATAGTACGCATTTGTGGCGTGGCACAAAATGTGAGTAATGGAAATGATTGATGATAAGTGTTATGTGTAATGTGACGGCAAATGTTAAAGTATGATGTTATAAGTCAATTCATGTAATATTCCTATAAAACTTATGAAGGTAAGCAAAAATGACATGAAGAAAGAAGTAGAAGAAATGAGGTAATTGTAGAAACGTAAACGAAATGGTTAAAAGGTGTTGATAGAATGTAAAAGTATTAGCCAAGTGTAAATATGTAAAGTCAAATAGTACGAGTTCTCAAGTATCAAGTAGTCAAAGAATGAGAATAGAGGATAAAGCAAGTGAGAACGTGATGTAGCGGTAATAGAACGGATTAAAATGATAACTAGTTATAGTGAGTATGTCTCGTATTATGTAATAGGCTAAGTAAGAGATGTATGGTTATAGAAGTAAGTGGGAAGTAATGTGGATTAAGGCCATGTGATATGTTATAGTATGCATAGAGTTGCAAGATCACTTAGATCGTTGCAACTAAATAAACTAAGAATCGAAAGTGCTAGAAATGAGGTGTATTATATGACTAAGTTTTGTTAGTAATAGACGATAGATTTCGGGGACGAAATCTAAATAAGGGGGTAGAATTGTTAGACCCATTTCCCGTATACAAGTAGGCCCCACCCTAGATGAAATTGACTAAGGACTTAACGTGATTGGTTAGTCAATGAATGTTGTGTCCTGTTCAAACCCGATGGTCAAAGAATGTATAATGTGGCAATAGAAAGTATTATGTGGCTCAAATAGGAAGAAATAGACCTAAGGGGCTAAAGTTGTCAAATTGTAATCATGTTGTAAAATGTGAGGTGGCCAAAATAGAAGGAATCAGGCTTGAGGGGCTTAATGTGCCAAAGGGCCAAAGATGCTACCTAACTAATTATATCCAGGAAGCTCTAGACATTTCCACCATTATTTAGATAAGGTTTTGAGAAGTCCGGTTATGGAAAAGGAGAAAAAGAGAGGGAAAAGCTAGTTGGTGACATAGGAAGAAGATGATGAAGTCCAAATGTCCATAGTCCTTCCTGGCAATGATCCACTCCAAGAAGTAAGAATGATGATAATGATGATGATGATAAAGGATGAAGATGATGATGATGATGACTAGTGAGGATGATGATGATAGTGGTGAAATCATGAATGGTATTTTAGCTTGGATATGAGGTAAGTAACTTTGATTACGATATGGTTAATATGAATGTTCTCATGTTAAGTCTTAATGAACGAGTTGATATGATTAAGCCTTGGATTAGTAAGTTGGGTTAATAAATGGTACGTTAAAGATGTTAGAATCAAGAGATATAACTTAGTGTTGAAAGGAGTAAGGTATGTCTATGATTTTATGTGTTTAATGTTATTATGTTTATGTGTTATGGTTATGATATGGAAAGGATAATGGTTGTGAGATGGGAAGATCATGAGATGAATGGTTAAAGATGTCTTGATGCATATATGTGTGAATGGAAATGTTATTCATGTATTAATCTAGTTACTTACTAAGCGAAAGCTTACATTTTAGTGTTTCAATTTTCCTGTAGGATTATAAGCAGCGGGAAGAAAGTACTTGGCTTGGGTTATGGTTTAAGGAATTGGAAGCGGATTGGAAGGTAGTATGCGTTTAGGAGCTTAGGTAGAATACCGAGCTCAAGTATAAAGTTTGTACCGCCGTTGGTCTTGTATTGATTTGTAAAGTAAAGTCAAGTGTCAAAATGTACGTTAATGGAGTCCTAATGATTTGGTGGTCTGACGATTTGTCAAAGTGTGTTTAAGTGTTATTAGTAAAAGTTAAAGGGGCATTTGGATTAAGTGTGGTTTTACCCATTTTGGGTTATAAACGGGTCAAGTGTTTATTAAACATGTCTTGTATATTAAAGTAATGAAAATGGTTAAGGTTGGTGGGAAAATGAATTGGTATAAGTGGTTTATGGTGAAAATGGGTCAAAATGGGTTTAATGCATAACCCGTCTAATTTGTAAAGTACTATTTTGGGGAGTCAAACGGTAAATGTTTTTATATGAAAATGAGCCCAATAGTATACTAAGTAAATCTGGAAAGTTTGGTAAAGTATCGAGATCGGGTTTTCAAGTTCGGGACTTGAATGTAATTTTGGATGATCAGTAGTCTCCATCCGATTCGGATGGAGGGCCATCCGATCGGATGGGCGGGTCGGTAAAAGTTTTGGTAAACTTTGAAAAATCGTATCTTTTGATCCGTAAGTCGTTAGAGGTCGTGCCACCCGGCGTTTTGTAGGTAATTGAGTCAAGTTTTATTTAAAAATAGTCTCAAGTCCTGAATGTTTATGGATTTTTATAAATGGTCGAAAGAGTAACAGAATGTCCGTGAAAGGTCAAGCGTTTTCGCATAAAAGTTTTTAATTTTTGGTCTAAGCGAGCACGGGGTGTAACATGTATACGTCAAAACATCCAAATGAAGGTCGCCACATCAGTCTTTTGTAAATGGTAGAATTTTTTGCAGCAATTGTTAACGAACAATATGTTTTCAGGAATATTTGCACTCCACCTGCACAAATATGTCTCCAAACATCTGTAAACGGCAAAATAGCAATCTTTTGTAACACACTGGTGGGCGAACAATCTTTCTATAGCAGATGTACATATGGTCTGGCTCTCATTTTTTGTATAACATTCATCCTAACCCACATTTTTTGTATAACATTCCTGCAGAAATTAAAATTTCTTATGTTATGTAATATCGTCAAAGCTTCTTCTATAATTGTTGTTTTGTTATGAGCTTACTCTTTCATGACATCCTGTTTACATATAAACTTAAAACAGTTGCATAACGGATTATTAAAAATATACCATCTAACAGCTCTATGTTTTATCTCATATATTTGCTCCAGGTATGCAGCTGTACAAATGTGTATGAAAACATACACACCTTCTTTTTATAACCTTTGTGAAACAAATGCTCAAACTGATGCATCCTTATTGTCAACCTCAAATGAGCATAAACAAGCCAAAAACAACTTCAGAAACAATCATGGCCAAACAAATAACACAAACTAAAGCAACATAATGCAACATAATCACTTCTCAACTATTTTTTTAACCTAAGTTACATGTGCAAACACCCCGCGGCAACGCGCGGGTTACATACCTCGCTTTTTAAAAGTGTGGGGAGAAAAGTGAACTACTCTATTTTTTTGTAGTGTTATATAAAAAGGCTTTTATACCCTCATCTAATAATTACACTCATTTAATGTTCATATGCTTTTTTGTTATTTTACCTTATTAATTATGATAAGATAAGCCAACTTACAAGCTCATGATATATAAAGCCATAAACCACTTATATAACATAATTAATCATATGCCCAATTCATAAGCTTATTCAAAGTTTCAAACACCCCTAAATCACATACTCCCTCTGTTCCAAAATAAGTGTCTAGTTTGACTTTTCAGAGTCAAACTGGTTCAGCTATGACCTTAAATTTTATTTATTTTTTATTTTTTATTTTTTTTATTTTTATATATAATACTTGATGAAAAATTATACCATTGAAAAATACATTTAAAACCTAATCTATTCATATATTTTGCGTAACACCCACAAAAATAGTTAAGGTCAAAGTTGAACCAGTTTGACTCTGAAAAGTGAAACTGGACATTTATTTTGGGACGAAGGTAATATATTTTTGGTTCAGATATACAAACCACATATGTTTTTGGTTGAGATATACAAACCACATATGTGGTTGAGATATAAACTCAAAATCACTCAATTGAGGTATTCATACTGATAAGCCAAATATTCGTTGGTTCATTGTTGATTATATATTATACAATAAGTTTTAACAAAGTTATTAATTTCTTCTATTGTTTTGTTGAAGGACACTTTCATCTATCAACATCATTACTTTTAAATGTTTAAATGATCACTTTGGCTGCCTTTCCATTTATTCCTTTCAGTGTCTGCATTTAAGTGTTTAAAGGCCAGAACTCATGAGAAAGAAAGTGACGCACTACAATTACTGAGAATCATTTGGAAAAATATTATGAGAAAGCCTAAGAATGAAATAGATCGTATACTTGAAGGGCTACCAGATTCGATTAAGTCAGGTTCTGGAACGGTCGTTCAAACTATACTACAACAACTCATTTTTGACCATCTTGAAGAACTGGAAAACGAAGCCCATAAGATAATTAATACAACATACCCGACGAAGATCAAGCTCGGACAACACAACAGCTCATTTCTGAATATATTGTGAAAATACTTGACGAAACACAAAGATTATTTGAACGGGGAGCTGGAAAAGAAGATCAAGCACAGGAACTACGCAATCTCATTTCTGACCATATTGCCGAAATGCGTTGTAAAACAATAATTAAGAAAACATACTCTTCCCGAGTAATGTTTATTGCTGCAGAAGTGGGAAATAATAACTTTTTACTTGAACTCATCCGTAGAAATCCAGATCTCATATGGAAGGTGAATGATAATGGGTTAAGTATATTTTGTTGGAATTATATAACATGACTAATAATAAATATAAACAATAAACATCAAGTACACATGCGAAATCATATAGAGGACCATATAACATGTAAATTAATTAACCAAATTAAAACGTATACGTACCTTTTGATTATAGCCAAACAATAATCAAATCTTCAATAAATCACCAAGAACCCTAATTAGGGTTTATAAGTGGATTAATGAATTACCCATTACCGTTTTGTAATTCAATCTAAGATTTAAACAATAATGTGTTTGAATCACGTTCTTGTACACACGTACTAATACCAAGTAAACGTTTATGCTAGGTAAAAGAACACAAAATAAAAACCAAACAATTTGTTTTGAAAAACAAACCAATCGAACCAAGAGGGTGTTTGTTCGATCGGTTCACCAAAGAAAAAGAGAAGGAAAAAAGATTTAGGTATTGTGTGTGTAAAAGAGATAAAAACACAATGACCCTAAGCCCTCTATATATAGTTTAAGAAACTTAGAGAACAAGTTAGACAAGGATTAGGTTACCCTAATCCTTGGCCGGTCGACACACACCCCAAGAGGTGTTCTAGAACCTTCTTGATCTCTAATTAATTCTATCTATAAAACTTTCCTTTTTCCGGTTTAACGGTCGTTAGTCATTATCCGTTAAATACTAACGGTCGTTATATATTTTGTGTATATAATAATTAAATATAATGTTTTATATATAAATTATTATTCATTTACTTTTCATACGTAAAGTGTGCAATCCCGTGATCTCGAGTTAGATCCTAACAGACAACTACTATTTTTTGTCCACAAAACTAATAGCTCCCACTTGGACATATTTTAATAGTGTGATCACATCAGTTAGCGTCTAGCAACACTTCAATGCCCATAGTACAACTCGAGTAAGGTCTCCTAGAAATTTTTTTTAATGATTCATCATTATTATTATCCTTTTGTCACTAATATCGTGTTAATAAAAGATTTGGATCTAAGTCACTCTTTATTTAACTATCCTGTTTCTCGTTGTTTATGATTGAGCAAGATTACCAAATCTTCTGAACATATTCAGGGGAGATCTTGGGCGTGGCCACGCAAATATCTTATCAACCCTACAAGGGGCCCAGCAGTATTAAACTAATAAATTTAGAGGAACAAATTCTTTATTGACTACAAGCATAACCCATGAATTTTATAACACTTCTGAAAACAATCCTTATGACTACCAGTTACGTGTAGCGTTAAATTGTTCCACAGAAATGCACTACATTCATGACAGTTATCTGGTATCTCAAGTCTGAGGATAACTATTCATGATTTACTTAATGACTAGATCCATAAAGTACAATCATGTAGTTTGGGATAAATCCTATATTCAATTCATTGAATATCATGTGAAATTGGCATGTCTACGCATCAATATACTTTCAAGTATATTATACCAAAACTCACATTTGTCTTAGTTTAATGATATTCCCATATCATTAATTGACAACGGACAATTTAGAATAACTAATTTATTCATGGAATTAAACATGCAAATATAGGACAACAATATTAAAGAATGAAGAATAAACATAACAAATATTTTATTTCATTAAAGATAATAATTGTTTACAATATCCTTTATCCAAATACTAATCACATTCATGCATGAAACTACTAGCTAAATGAAGTCCAATGCCATTGGCAAGTTCAATAAGCTTTTCTTTAGCTAAAGCCTTAGTGAATGGATCAGCTAAGTTGTCATCTATGTGAACTTTCAAGAGATTAATCTCTCCTATGATGACTTGTTGTCGAACATAGTGATACTTTCGTAGAAAATGTCTGGTTCCCTTCATGACTCCAGGTTCATTGGCAAATATGATTGCAACAGAATTGTCGCAATATATATTAATAGGCGATTCAATTGAAGGCATAACACCAAGCCCTGAAATGAATTTCCTAATCTAAACAGCCTCCATAGCAGCTTCTGAAACAGCTATGTATTCAGCTTCTGTCGCAGACATCGCAATTGTACTCTGCTTTTTGCTCCTCCAGTTTACTGCTCCTCCATTGATAACAAAGACATAACCCGTCTGAGACTTCGCATCATCTTTGTCACATTGCCAGGACGCATCACAGAAACCTGTAACATCAAGTTCTGCATCTGGATTTACACTATACTCTAAAAACATATCTTTTGTATTCCTAAGATACTTTAGAATATGTTTAACAGCAATCCAGTGTTTATCACCTGGATTCTGTTGAAATTGACTGGTGATATTTTGAGCAAATGCCACATCTGGCCTTGTGCATCTAACCGCATACATGATAGATCCTACTGCCGAAGCATAAGGAACTTTACTCATGCGTGCCACCTCTGCAGGTGTTGAAGCACACATCTCACTGCTTAAGCCATGTTTTACTTCCATTGGCAAATATCCTTTCTTGGAATTTTGCATATTAAATCTCTTCAATATTTTGTCAATGTAAGTGTTGGGTCCATTCAGTACCCAAGCGTTCTGAAACAAGGATTTGAATACAAATTATCCTAAGTGTCAATAACCTTGAACGCTCTCAGGTCACTGAGTGAACAATCACTCAGTGAGTTATCTTCAAGATGCCTAGGACGAGCCTAAGAAGAAGGATTCACCATTCAGTGAGGCGAAACTCCCTGAGTGGCACCAAAGCTAAAGAAGAAGATAATGGGTTTAGTAAGTGATGACAATAACTCACTGAACCCCAGTCTCCTCAACAACTATGAAGAATGAAGATTGAAGACTGAAGACCAAGACTGAAGAACCTGAAGACTGAAAGAAAGGCGGGACAAGGCGGGAAAGATTTCAAGAGACAAGGAGAAGTCCTTATCAGGCCAAAGTCAAACTTTCCCTGAAAGGCTTTAGAACAAGAACAGTGTCATCACTGTTACTCAGAAAGCACAATTGTCTTATACCCAAAATAGGTTCTTGTAACAGGGACAAAATACATCAGTATTTTGTCCTGATTAGCTTAGGTCATTCTTTTGTCTTTTAAGTTACGGGTGCTCCTTTATACTTGTCTATAAATAGGTTCATAAGGGAGTAAAAGTGGACAAGTTTGTGCAATTAATGCTTAGACATTCACAAACCACTTTTACTCCCCCAAAGAGCAACCTAGAACCTGAGATAGCTCAGTGGTTCCTTATAGTTTCCACTTAAGCTTAGCTTAAGTTTAGTGAGGAGACAACATCATACTTGTCATTTCAATCCCAAGTGTTTTTTTCGCAAACACTTGGGTATAGATTCTTTTGATTAACTTCTAATAAGAATTTAAACGTTGAAAAACTCTTGTCTTTATCATTTATGTTTTACTTATTTTACTTAGTTAATCAATACATTACTTAGTCATGGAACACGATTAGCTTAACTTTGTAGTTAATTCTAATTGTGTAAAGGGAACAACAAGTGGTATCAGAGCCTCTGGTTTATAAAATCTTTCAAAACTAAAGAGTGCTCAAAAGGTTTTTAAAACCAAGATCCTACCATGGCTGATAGTAATGTACCCCAGCTAGTTGACAACAAGGGTGGAAGCTATTCAGTTGTTGCTCCTAGACTAGAAGCTGGAAAATTTAGCAAGTGGAAAAAGCGTATGCTTTGCTACTTGACTGGTATGGAACCATACTACATCACATGTATCAATGAAGGTCCCTTTGTCCCTAAGACTGCTGAAGGGTTACCTAAACCTGAAGCTCAGTGGACTATTGATGAGAGAAGGGTGGTTAACCAAGACCAACGCCTGAAAAGCATCATTATGTCATGTCTTCCTGACGATACCATGGAATCAGTCATTAACTGTACAACAGCCAAACCAACTTGGCTTGACTTGGTTCACAGCTTTGAAGGTCCCTCAGATACCAAGAAAAACAGGATTATGGACCTCAAACTTGAGTATAACACTTTCAGGGCCAAAGACTCTAAAAGTCTCTCTCAGACCTATACAAGATACAAAACCTTGATAAATGAACTATCAAATGATGGTGTAGTTTTGTCTAAGCATGAAATCAATGTTGGCTTTGTCAACAGTCTCCCTGAGAAGTGGTTAAACTTCTCTCAGGGTCTTAGGAATGCTAATCACATTCAAAATCTTGAGCTCCCTGAGATCTATGGGAAGTTTGTCTATGAAGACAACTTAATCTCAAGGAGATACCCAGACTCAAAGAAAGCTCTTGAGACCAAAAAGGCCCTGACAACCATACCCTTATCTACTTCCTTTTATTCTAATGGTGTTGTGTAGGATTTCCAAGAGAATTCTGATGATGAGGCTGATGAGAGAACCAGTGAGGAGTACCTTAATGACTTTCATATGGAATTTTAAGAAAGGATACTCCTTGCTAATTCTAAACGTTTTATCAAAAGAAATCAGTCAAAATTTTCTAAAGCAAAAGCAAATGAAACCATTGAATGTTTCAAATGTGTTAAAAAGGGTCATTTTACAAAAGACTATTTTTCTAAAACCACCTCAGAACCCTCATATAAATTCTCTGGTAATAGTTCTTCTTCAGGAACTAGCAAATTTCAACCAAAAATGCTTCAGTCTACTCAATATTTTCAAAAAAAAACTGTTCAAAATGATCAAAAAGACTTTGAAGCTAAGTATAGAAAAGCTAAAGCTAAGCTTGCTCTCCTTGAGGCCACTCCCTCAGTGTCTCAGGCTGCTCAAACCTCTAAGCCTGTTCAAACAAAGAACAAGGTTCTTGTAGCTGAAGCCTGTGATTGGGATGAAGAAGAGGTCTCCTCAAATGATGAAGAAGTAAGAGTCAGTGCACTGATGGCACTTTCAGATAATGATCAGCTGGCTGTTGGAAAAAGCCATGCAAGAAATGGAGAGTGGGTTAACATCACCATGAAAAAGGTAAATAGTTTACTATCTATGGATGATGATTCTGATTGACAATCTTACTTAAATTACATTAATGTTGATATTAAGTTTGTTGAAGAGCAAAGACTTAATTTGTTTTCAAAAGACAATAAACTTGTTCAAGAGTTAAATAAGTGTAGAGATGAAGTACTTGACTTGAAACAAGCCAAGCTAGAAGCTGTTACACTTCAAATTCAAAACTCTGTAATTTTGAAACAAAACCAAGCTCTTCAAAATGAACTCAACAAAGAAAAGGCTATCATTGAAAGCTGGACAAAAAAGAATCCTAAAGTCTAAGAAACTGTTAGTCTTATTCCTAGTTCTAAAAAGAAAATCTTAGGAGAAGACCAACTCACTGAATCCCTCAGTGAGAGTCATAGTGAAAAGGCCTTTATTCCAGCTGGCATATCTTTTGAGCAAGAAATGAAACCTAAGTCTAGTGACTGGGTTGAAAGAAACAACCCAGACAGTAAGTTACCTAACTTTGAGACTGGAAAAATCTTGCAACCTGAAAGTCAGGCTATCAAAGATATGCTTGGACTCACTGATAAGCCCAGTAACACTGAGTCTGTCAATGAGTCTGAATCAGAATCACAAACTCCTCTCCCACCACTAAAAGTCCTTCTGGGAGTTGCACTTAGCTCAGACCTAACACCTTTAGTTTACTCTCAACATTCTCCAAAAGAGAAGTCAGGACTGGGTAGAACCATCCTGAAGAGACCCACACCTGAAGTCTCAGTTCCTATTGATGACTCAACAACTTCAGTCCCTACTGAGGTGAACACTGAAAGCCTTGATTCAAAATATGATCAGTTGGGTGAGCTTGTCAGGAAGCTGAGTGAAAAGATTGAATCATCTGAAAAACCTCAATCTAAGAGTAAGGAACTCAAACCAGCTTCCTCAAGCACCTCCAAAGCAAAATATTCAAAACCTAGGCAAAGATGTGAACTGTGTAACTATACAAATCATTCCACTGATGATTGTTATAGAATCCTCTTTTGCATGATATGCAAAAAGGAAGATCACAGGACTTCTGATCACTTGTCTTACACAGTCTCATCCAATGTGGCAACAAACTTTAAAGCACAGGCTTTTCAGTATCCTTCTGATTCTAAACAGAAACAAAGACAAAAGGCTAAGCCTTTTTCACCTTGTCCACATTGTGGTTTCAATGACCATCTTCCTGATGATTGTCTAATGGATCCTAGTTGTGACATATGTGGAGATCCCACTCATGACACCTCAGGACATGTTACATTTGGTTGTTGATGTGGACTCAGTAGACTGAGAGGATGACTTGGTGGTTCCTCTTCTAGCCTGAATGAATTGTACCTTTTAAAAAGGCCATCAAAGCCAAGCCCTCCAAGAGGAGGGGTCCTAAAAAAAAACTGACACAGTTTACTATTTGTGCAGAGACATGCCAGGGAGCCTGTTTGGCATCTAGATAGTGGATGTTCAAGGAGCATGACTGGTGTGAAGGAATATCTGCACAAATATGTTGAGGAACCAGGACCTCAGGTGGTATTTGCTGACAATTCATCATGTCTCACTGAAGGTTATGGTTCAGTAAACTATAGTGGAATAGTTTTTACTAGGATAGCTTATGTTAATGGTCTCAAGTACAATCTTATCAGTGTCAGTCAACTATGTGATGCTAAATACATAGTTCAATTTGATGATAAGCAAGGTACCATCTTTAATGCAAATAAAGAAGTAGTTCTTATTGCACCAAGAAGACAAGATGTTTATGTGTTAGATATGTCTACTCTAACTCAGAATGGAACTTGTCTCTTTGCTAAAGCCACTGAAACTCTAAACTGGCTTTGGCATAAGAGACTCTCCCATCTAAATTTCAAAAACATAAACAATCTTGTCAAATAAAACAAGGTCCTTGGCTTACCATCACTTGTGTTTTCAAAGTATAAACCCTGCTCTGCCTGTGAAAAAGGTAAACATCATAGAGCATCCTTTAAAACCAAACAAAACTTCTCCATCAAAAGTTGCCTTCATCTTCTCCATATGGATCTCTTTGGACCTATCAGTCCTATGTCCATTCATCATGAGAAGTATACTCTGGTCATTGTGGATGAATACTCAAGATACACTTGGGTTTACTTCCTGACCAAAAAGAGTCAGGCAGCTGAAACAATCATGTCCTTTGTCAGGAACACTGAAAACCAAAATGACATAAAAGTCAAACAAATCAGGACTGACAATGGGACTGAGTTCAAAAACCATGATCTTGAGTGTTTCTGTGATGAGAAAGGAATTTCTCAAAACTTCTCCTCTCCTTACACACCTGAACAAAATGGTGTTGCTGAAAGGAAGAATAGAACACTCATTGAGGCTGCTAGGACAATGCTAAATGGATCAGTTCTATCCAAACACTTTTGGACTGAAGCAGTTAAGACTGCATGTTATACTCAAAACAGATCCATCGTTGTCAAGAGACATAATAAAACTCCTTATGAGTTATTCAAAGGAAGAATCTGTAACATCAGCTATTTTCATGTCTATGGGTGCCCTGTGTTTATTCACAATCACAAGGATCACTTAGGGAAATTTGATGCAAAAGCTGATGATGGATACTTTCTAGGATACTCTTTTGTCTCTAAAGCCTTCAGGGTGTTCAATACAAGGAGACAACAAACTGAGGAAACATTCCATGTCACCTTTGATGAGAGTACTGAAGCCATTAGATTCTCAAACACCTCAGTGGAAGAGATAGGAATTGATGATTCATTAAGATATCCTCCTGATGAATATCATCCTGATACTAATCCTTCCACTCAATATCAAGTAGATGCTGATATATCCTATTACATTATCCCACACAACCTTCCTTATCCAACCATCACTGAGTTTGTTGAAGCACAAACATGTACTGATGAAATCAATCAGTCTGAACAAAGTGTTCAGGAACCAATCAATCTCAGTGATCAACCAGGTCAGTCAGATACTCAAGATCCTGAAGATCTTCAAGTTTTTGTACCTGAACCTACACCACCACCCAATCAGGCCTCCACAAGTTCAAATCAATATCCAAGACCTCAGGACAGTTGGACTAGGACTAAAGATATAGAACTTGTCAACATAATTGGAGAGCCCACTGAAGAAATGCTTACTAGAAGCATGGCTGCTAAACTGAAGGCAGCCTTAGCCAATGAATGCCTATTTGTGGACTTCAATTCCAATATTGAACCTAAAAGTGTCAAAGAAGCACTGAAACATCCTAGTTGGGTTCAGGCCATGCATGATGAACTAGAACAATTTGACAGAAACAAGGTAATGACCTTGGTCAAATGTCCTCAGGATGTTTCTATCATTGGCATGAAATGGGTTTTCAAGAACAAAACTGATGAAAATGGCATAGTCATTAAAAACAAGGCCAGACTTGTTGCCAAAGGTTATAATCAACTAGAAGGCATTGACTATGAAGAAACATTTGCACCAGTTGCAAGAATGGAAGCCGTCAGGATGTTTCTTGCATTTGCAACCTACATGAACTTCAAAGTATATCAAATGGATGTAAAAAGTGCCTTCCTTAATGGATCACTGAAAGAAGAGGTTTATGTTCAACAACCTTCTGGATTTGAAAGCAGTGAGTTTCCTGACTGTGTCTGCAAGCTTGATAAAGCCCTTTATGGACTAAAACAAGCTCCTAAGGCATGGTATGAAACTCTTTCAGCCTTTCTCATCCAAAACAAATTTGTCAGAGGCAAGATAAACAACACCTTGCTTATCTATAGGACAAAAGAAGATGTCATTCTTGTTCAAGTGTATGTGGATGATATCATATTTGGCTCAACAAGTTATAAAGTTTGCAAACAGTTTGAAAAACTGATGGCAAAGAAATTTGAAATGAGCATGATGGGAGAACTCACTTACTTCCTTAGACTACAAATCAAGCAGACTGATAAGGGAACCTCCATCAGTCAAGAAAAGTACACTAGAAGCCTACTGAAAAAGTATGAGCTCAGTGACTGTGCTTCAGTAAAAACTCCAATGGTTCCCCCAAACAACCTTGGTCCTGACCTTGCTGGTAAACCAGTAAATCAAACCCTTTTCAGAGGAATGATTGGGTCACTGATGTACCTACTTGCATCAAGGCCTGATATCTAATTCTCAGTCTGTTTGTATGCCAGATATCAGTCTGATCCAAGAGAATCACATCTCACAGCTGTGAAAAGGATCCTCAGGTACCTGAAAGGTACTCCAACTCTTGGATTGTACTACCCTAAATGTTCAGGTTTTGATCTTAAAGGGTACTTAGACTCTGACTATGCAGGCTGCAACATGGATAGGAAAAGTACTTCAGGCTCCTGCCAATTCCTTGGTGGCAAACTAGTCTATTGGAGTACTAAGAAACAACAATCAGTTGCCATGTCCTCAACTGAGGCTGAATATGTTGCAGCAGCCAGTTGTTGTGCAAATGTGCTATGGATGAAAAGTCAACTCAGTGACTATGACATCCATTACAAGATGGTTCCCATCTTTTGTGACAACAAAAGTGCCATAGCAATCTCAAAAAATCTAGTTCTTCATCTATGAACCAAGCATATTGATATTAGATATCATTTCATCAGGGACCATGTCATGAATGGTGACATTGAATTACACTTTATCCCCACTGAATATCAGCTAGCAGATATATTCACCAAACCATTGGATGAACCAAATTTCACAAGACTGAAAGTTGAATTGGGGATGTTTGATACTGAAAATCAGTCTACTGACTAAACCTATCCAACTTTAGTGTAAATAGTGATACCCATAGGTCCTTGACTCAACAAATCTCTCGGTGAATAAGTATCTTATGTCTCACTGAATAACCTTCCCTGAACAGCCTCACACTGAATGAAAAGTCATTCAGGGGCCTCAAGACTCAAAAAAATGATATTCAATGCTATACTTAATGCTCTAAGTATTTAGTTAGTAAATGTCTGAAGTTGGTAACTGAACACCTATTTAATATAGGAATATATGTTCTTATACCTTCTGGCATCCACATCTTGGGCCCCCACATCATCACCACATATCCCACTTGGCATTTAATGCCTCTCCTCACATACAATATCTTTTGATATCATATGTGGTGACGTCACACTGCAAAATGCACTTTTTGCAGAACGACACAACTGTTCACCTTGGCAGTTGCGCAAAACCCGAGAAAGTGGATTGGTGGTATTTAATGCGGATATCAAACCTTTTTTTACAAAACAGTTTTCAAATTTTTGAGTAAAATTCGCAATAGTGCAAAAACCACCCCTCCTATCCACTTCCCTATAAATACCCACATAAATAATAACACACACATGCTTTGTAATATTAATCAAACTCTTGCTATTTTTTCTTCAAAACCTGTGTGTGTTATTCATCTTATAACCAGATTTTTTTCAAAATCAAGACCTTTTCTTAAAATGGCTTACTCTAAGGCTATTACCTACGCTTCCAATGTGGAATTCCAACTAGAAAGTGTAGACATGACCAAAAATAATGTCGTAGGGAACTTTGCCTACCTGGAAAATTTTCCGGCCTATAAGGTTATGGTAAAATACCTGCAAAATTGCTTTTTCTCTACGACATTTACCAAGACCCCCTCAGTCATATACCATGACTACTTGAGGGAGTTCTGGTGTACAGTGGTGGCCACCAGCCCTGATGTCATCAAGGACTCTGTCATTACCTTCTTAGTGAACAATGGGAGGAAAACCCTCTCCCTTGATTACAAAACCTTTGTCAAAGCCACAAGCCTTGACTACACTGAGACCTTTGCCCCTCAACCCACTGATAGTGAAGTAAAGGCTGAATTGCTTTTACTTGGGCCACATGACAAACAACACCCTGATGTGGCCCCAGGGACTTTATTGGCCAAAGCCCCTATAAGAAAGACATGGTTTCCTGCTGTTTGGAGGATACTGATGACATTTGTCATTCAGGTCCTTGGTGGGAACAAATCCTCAACAGAGCAATTGAACACTGCTCAACAAATGATAGTGTTCAGTCTCCTAGAAGGTAGAAAAATTGATGTGGGTGAAATCATCTTCCGAGACCTCATATTCAAGCTCTCAGGGAAATCCAATCAAAGACACATGTCTTACCCTAGGTTCATTTCCTGTCTGCTCCAAGACTTAATGGGCTCTGAGTATGTACGTTAGGCCGAATATTCATGGATCTGACTCGGATGTCCTACATAAGGCCAACTACTCACGAGACCCCACTGGGGTCTCACAAATCACCCTGACCACATATATGTTGATGGTCATTCAGGGTGCTGACGCTATATCACATGTGCCTTCTCCTTCCAAGAAGGAGAAGAAGAAGAAGAAGAAAGGGTCCAGGAAGGTAGTTCAACTCAAACTACTCAACACTGAGACCTCTGCTTCACAGCTTGAGAAGAGAAGGCTAAAAAAGGCCCAGCCCACTGAGACACCCGTTGAGGAGGCCCATACTCAATTGGCCAAAAAACAACCGCCAACGGAGGGCACTGAGAAATCATACTTAGTTTCCTCGGGAAAACCTGCTCCTAAAGACTCTGTTGACGTACACAAGTCAGTGAAGTCAGGAACCATCCAACAATCACTTCCCGATGAAGGCATTCGTAAATCACCACTTTTGCCTGAGGGAGAAAAGAGTCATGAATCCTTAGTAGAGCAGCACTACTCTACCGAGAAGGAGACCCACACACTCTCACATCCTGCTCACGGATCTGATACATCACAATCAGAGTCTCAGGGAGGACTGGTCCCTAAATCTTCATCAGGGCAGCACAAACTTGGTGGAAAGGGGGACCCCAACATTTCACATCCTGCTTACGGCTCTGATCAATCACAATCAGAGTCTCAGGGAGTACCGGTCCCTATATCTTCGTCAGAGCAGAACAACCCTGATGGAACGGGGGACCTAAACATCTTATTGCCTAGTGATGGTACTAGATCAAACCCACCAGTCCTTGAAGGCACTTCAAGGGACAAACACTCAGAGGGCATGCAACCACCCACTGATATGGAACCTACACCCCCTCCTGGCATTGCGCTTCTCTTGGGAACTGACCCTAAGGACCAAGCAGATCAAACCCAGTCTGCTGGAATAGAGGGGAAAGGACCTGGCCAAAACGAAGGCAAGCCCTCTTCTGAGGGGGAGCCGGATATTAACCTGGTTCCTACTCGTGTTGTTCTCTAGATGCTTATCAATGAAGAATCAGAAGAAGAAATGGTTGAATTTGGGGATGATGAGGTATTCGCTGCTGGGGATGACATGGAAACTGATACTTAAAACTCCCCTCAGCACACTGAACAGCCAACCTCATCTCCTCCTCCTAAGGAACAAGAATCTCATCACCATCCTACATCCTCATCATCATCATCAGACAACTCATCAGGCTCCTCAGACTCTGCTCCTAAAACTCCTGACTACTTGAAGAAGTATGACAATGTTCTATCCCTCACTGAAAGGCAGTTAGTCAAATTTCTCAGAAAGTCGAACACTGCTCTCTTCAATGAAATAATCAACGAACAATGGGATCAACATACTGACGCAACAGCCTCTTTTGCTGACTTCAGGGCTGCTGTTGAAGGCTCTCACGGTCAACTTCATCAGGTCACTACTTCTACTGCTCAACATTTCAGTGACCTGAAGACCGCCATTGAGACACTGGGACTTGAACAAGGGACGCAATTCAACAAGTTGCTGCAGTCTTCCAGTGATATTCAAGAAGAGTTCAAGGATGACCCAGCTCTCATTACCAAGCTGACTGAGTTCATGGATTCTTAGAAGACCACCTCCTCCAACATTACTAAGCTTCTCAGGCTCCTCAAGGAGGTGGATCTTACACCTCTCAGCTCTCAGCAAGAAGCCATTCAGAAGTCAGTCTCTGATACCCAAGGATGCCTAACTCACATATCCACATCCTTTGACAAGCTCTTTGCCAAACATAATGAGCTGGTCAATCACTATACCACCAGGGTCACTCAACTCTCTGAAGCTCAAGTCACCATGGCAACAGACATATCCTCCATGAAGAACGAGACCACGGAAATCATGAACATGGTCTCCACCATCCTGACAGTTCTTCAGGCCTCTCAAGTTCCCTCAGCTCCTCAGTCAACAGATGCTTTCACTGAATCTCCAGTATCTGTTGAGGGGGAGAAACCTGATGATTCACTTCCTGAACCTGAAGCAACCGGTATCACTGAAGCTGTTCCTCTTCAAAGCTTCATGCCAGAAACCTCAACTTCTTCAGCCCTTGTTGTTGCTATAACACCCATTCCAATTGAAGCAACAACAACCACGGAGTTCCTCGAGGCCTCCTTCAGTAAAACCCCTCCTACTGAAAAAGGGAAGGGAATCATGGAGACTGAAGATTCACCTCCCAAATTGGTAAAGACACCAAGAGAAGTGCGTCCTGACGCTGATGCACCAGTGATCATGGAAATCATATTAGATGATGGGAGAATCCTTAAGGGAACTAGTGAAGAAGTGGCCGAAGACTTGGATGAAGAAGAAAGGATCAAGGTTGAAAGGCTTAGTAGGCCAGTGATTGCTGAAGTAGCTAAGGAAGTCATCAGAGAGACTGAGCAGAATATCAAGGGGGAACAGTTCCTCAAACTTCAGGCTGACCGAATCAAAGAACACAACCTGAAGGTCAAGCTAAACACTGAAAGAAAGAGGAAGAACTATGAGAGGTATGTCTGGGCCATGACAAAGACAAAGGGTGAAGGATCCATTACTGACAGGACCATTCATGCCAACACTGATCCCATAGCAATAACAGTTCATAGAGGACCAACGAAGACTGAGAAGAATAAACCTTTCAAGTTCTCAGAATATGGGATCAAAGAATAGGACATGATGGGCCCATCTTGAGGAAGAAGAAGAATAGGTATGTTCCTGACCTTCTGGCTGCCCTGAATAACAAATATGAGGAACTGAAAAGGGTGGCCAAGAGCTTAGGAATCGATCATCAAAAGGCAATTGCTTCTCAGGGACTAACAATCCCTGAACCAACTCAGACCACAAGGAAGAAGAGGAAAGCTATAGGCCAAGAACCTAAACAATTTATATCTGCTCTTCACTGCAACAGAACTCCTCCTGAAGGTGTCAAGTTCATTCCCAATAAAGTGATCAAGCATCCTGAGTTTGGTATCTTCTTCATTGATGAGTTTGGCCAACAAGCATTCCAAAGAGTCAGTGACATACCTCCGGTGGAAACAACAAATCTTCTGGCCTACAAGCTGATGGCACTTCATGTGAAGAGCCCTGAGAATGAAGAGTTCATAAGGCTGATGGAAAAGATGATGAGTGAGAGACCCGACAAGCAGGTGTTGGTGTCTAAGAAAGCTAAATTGGAACTCATGGGAATTAAGAAAGTCTGAGTACTTTTCCCTGAGTATTATGTTTAGATGATAGGACTGATGTAATGGTTATGAATAATATTATGGCCCATGTTTATTATAACAGTGTCTTTTAATTGCTTTCTAGTATATTCAGTGTAAGAAGAAGCCCATTTGCTCACTTACACTGATCAAACACTTAGGCTAAATTTAAATCCAAATAGGGGGAGATTGTTGGGTCCATTCAGTACCCAAGCGTCCTGAAACAAAGATTTGAATACAAATTATCCTAAGTGTCAATAACCTTGAACGCTCTCAGGTCACTGAGTGAACAATCACTCAGTAAGTTATCTTCAAGATGCCTAGGACGAGCCTAAAAAGAAGGATTCACCATTCAGTGAGGCGGAACTCCCTAAGTGGCACCTAAGCCAAAGAAGAAGATAATGTGTTGGGAATTAAATATTCTGAAGATTAATATCATGAATTAAAGGATTACAAGATCAGTTCTACTCAAAGAAATACTCTAAGTATCATTCTACTGCTAGTGCATTTGATTCTACTGCTAGCGTTAAACATTCTACTAGTGAATGATGCTGCTTCTAATGAAGAAGATTCTACTGCTAAGTGGATAACTATTGAAGTATTCTACTGCTGGTTGGATAAGAATACAAAGATATTATGTGTATAATAGTCAACAATACACGGTAGATAATATCATATACACAAAGGAACAAAGGTCTAACAACCTTATAGTGTATCTAACCCCTCTCCTCAATTGGTATCAAAGCAAGGCTGATATAGTTGATTTAGAAGAAGAAGAAGAAGAAATGGACGTTGAATCTATTCAAACCAATGTTGCTACAAAACTACCCATGCTCAAACAGAATGAGTTTGACATGTGGAGGCTGAGGATAGAGCAATATTTCCAAGTGCAAGACTATGCACTTTGGGAAATCATTGAAGATGGAAACTCTTACCAGCCTACAACCACTACATCAACAGTGGATGGCAAAGTGGTGACAACTCTGCAACAACACCCAACATCTGCAGAAGACAGAATAAAGAAGAAAAATGAGTTAAAGGCAAGAAGCATGCTGATGATGACCATTCCCAATGATCAACTTTAAAACTTCAGCAAGTTCAAAGATGCCAAGTCATTATTTGAAGCTATTGTTGCCAGATATGGTGGAAATGAAGCCACCAAGAAAATCCACAAGACACTGCTCAAGCAGCAGTTTGAAAACTTCTCCTCTACCAACAATGAATCTCTTGACCATATGTTTA
Organism: Artemisia tridentata subsp. tridentata; assembly: GCA_021014915.2. Taxonomy (NCBI): domain Eukaryota; kingdom Viridiplantae; phylum Streptophyta; class Magnoliopsida; order Asterales; family Asteraceae; genus Artemisia; species Artemisia tridentata. Next base: position 218,029,443 of record CP139503.1, read on the forward strand.
ATAGGCTTCAGAATATTTTGAGCCAACTTGCTATTCTTGGGGTTGAAATACCTCAAGAAGATTTGAACTCAAAATTTCTGAGAAGCTTACCAGAAGAGTGGGCTATACATGTTGTTGTCTGGAAAAAAAACCAGACCTTGACACCATGGAACTGATATATTTGTATAGCAACTTTAAGATTGTGGAGCAAGATTTGAAGAAAAATGGAGGTACTAGTTCTAATACTGGGAACATGGCATTTATGTCAACTCCTAGTACCTCAAAATCAAGTGAAGAGGTGAAAGTTGTTGATGGTGTTGGTGCTGCTAGTTCATCAAGCAGTACCATGGGTATTTTGGATGAGAAGACTTGTTGTGCATTTCTCACAAGTCGAAATGATGGGTCCATGCTCACTTATGAAGACCTCCAAGAGATCAATGATGATGATCTGGAGGAAATGGACCTAAAATGGCAAATTTCTCTTCTTAGCATGAGAGCCAAGAAGTTCTATCAAAGGATAGGGAAGAAGCTCATAATCAGCAACAATGATACTGCTGGTTTTGACAAGTCAAAGATAGAGTGCTATAACTACCACATGATGGGGCACTTCTCAAGAGAATGTAGAAGGCCAAGGCAGCAAGATAGCAAGAACAAAGGTTTTGGAAGCACATCCAAAACAAGGGAGGTTTCTGAGCCAAACTCAAAAGCTATGGTAGCTATTGATGGGCTAGGTTTTGATTGGAGTTTCATGGATGATGAAGAAGAAGATTCTTCACAGATGGCACTCATGGCTTTCTCTACTGAGTTACAAAATCATAAAGTTTGTTCTAATACTTGCACAGCTCTTTCAAAACTACAAACTTTAATCAAACATTATGATGACCAGAAGAAAGTCCTAAGCAGAACTCAACAAGACTTAGTAGACTATAAATGTGGTTTAGAATCCCTAGAGAAGCAGATCATTCATTACAAACAAAATGAATTTGCTTTTTCTGATGACAAAGCTCTTCTTAGACAAGACATATTCTTTAGAGATGCTGAAATTAAGTTTTTAAGAGAGGCTTTTGATAGGGTCAAAAAGGAAAATGGAAACATTCACTTGACTACACAAACACTAGAACATGCTTCTAGAGGTGTAACCAACATGATAGAATGTCAAGTGATTAATAGAGGCAAGTCAGGGTTAGGATATAACGTTGTCCCACCCCCTTACAGAGGAATCCCTAAACCCCCAGGGATTGACCTAGAAAATTTAGGTGTCCCTGAATTTCAACAACCTGAGCTACAATATGGTGTACAGCCAAAAACAAAGCTAGTTGTTGATGAGCCTAAGAAAGTAAGTGAAAGTTTAAGTAAAACTTCACTTCCTGAGGACAAGGTGTCCTCTGATAGAAGATCAGATAGAGTAGTCATTGAAGACTGGGTATCTGATGATGATGAAGATGAACAGGTTATGTCTAAACCTGAAGTGGTTAAGAAAGCAGGAAAAAGTGTTCCTAAGATAGTCAAACAAAATGCTGTTAGGCCTAAAACCAACATTAAACATGTTAGGCAACCAGTTAGATATTGTGAACAATACAGAACCACAAACAAGCCTAGAGGCAACCAAAGGAATTGGAATGACCTTAAGTCTCACCAACTAGGTGATGACTTTGACTTTTATAACAAAGCTTGTTTTGTATGTGGAGAATTTGACCATCTTGCAGCTTTCTGCAACCAAAGAGTATCTGGGTATACAAACAATAGGGTGAAATACAATAGGTAAACTCCTCAATTTCACTTTCACTCTAATTCTAAGAGAGCAAAACCCAGAGCAGTTTCAAAAGCAGTGTCTACTGCTAGACCATTCATGACTGTTAACCCAAGACCAACAGTTAAAAATGCAAAATCAACTTACAAAAATGCATCAAAAACTGTTAAAAGGCCCATTAAAACAAGAGCAGTGGTCCAAAAACAAGTTTGGAAACCAAAGGGAACAACTACAAAGCTAGCAGTTTCTACTGCTAAGCATGTAGTTCATACTACTGCTAGGGAAAACAGGGCAAATGCTGTTAAGGCCTCAGCATGTTGGGTTCTTAAATCCAATGTTGCATCAACTGTTCTCAAAAGATTACATTTCATTGATGCAAGAGGCAGATCCAAGTCAGTAATGGCTTGGGTCCCCAAAGGAAACTAATACTCCTTATTTCTGTGCAGGAACATTCAACTGATAAACAAGAGGATCAAGGATACTCAGATAGTGGATGTTCAAGGCACATGACAGGCAACAAGTCCTATCTTTAAAATTTCTGGTAAAGGTACAATTAAAACTGGAAATTTAGATTTTGAAGATGTGTACTATGTACAAGAGCTTAAGTATAATCTTTTTAGTGTCTCACAAATGTGTGACAAAAAGAACAAAGTTCTCTTTTCTGACACTGAATGTCTTGTACTTTCTTCTGATTTTAAGATGCCTGATGAAAGTCAAGTACTTCTTAGAATTCCTAGAAAGGGCAATATGTACAGTGTTGATATGAAGAACATTGTTCCTAAAAAGGCTTTAACTTGTCTTGTAGCAAAGGCCACATTGGATGAATCAATGTTATGGCATAGGAGGCTTGGTCACATTAACTTCAAAACCATAAATCAGATTGTTAAGAATGGTTTGGTAAGAGGTTTACCTCAAAAATGATTTGAAAATGACCAAACATGCATTGCTTGTCTTAAAGGCAAACAACACAAAGCCACTTGTAAGCCCAAAATTTTTAACTCTATTGATCAATTATTGTTTATGCTTCATATGGATTTATTTGGTCCTACTTCTGTTAGTAGCATGATGCATAAAAGATATTGTCTAGTTATTACTGATGACTATAGTAGATTTACATGGGTATTCTTTTTAGCTTCTAAGGATGAGACTTCTAGCATCCTTAAGACTTTCATTATAGAGATAGAAAACCTAGTAAGGAAAAGAGTAAAAGTCATTAGATGTGATAATGGGACAGAGTTTAAAAATAGAGTTATGGATGATTTCTGCAAAGAAAAAGGTATTAGGAGATAATTTAGTGTAGCTAGAACTCCACAGCAAAATGGAGTTGCTGAAAGGAGAAATAGAACACTCATAGAAGCCGCTAGAACCATGTTAGCCGACTCTAAGTTGCCTATCACTTTTTGGGCAGAAGCAGTCAACACTGCTTGCTATGTTCAAAATAGGGTTTTGGTTGTCAAATCTCATAATAAGACATCATATGAGCTTTTTAGAGGTAGAACTCCTGCAATAGGATTTCTTAGACCTTTTAGATGTCATGTGACAATTCTAAATACCTTAGACCATCTTGGAAAGTTTGATGGCAAAGCAGATGAAGGATTCTTAGTTGGATATTCTCTTAATAGCAAAGCTTTTAGAGTATACAACTTGAGAACTAGAAGAGTAGATGAGAACCTACATGTGGAATTTTAGAGAATAAATCCAATGTAGCAGGTCAAGTTCATAATTGGCTATTTGATCTTGACTCTCTAACCCATTCTATGAATTATGTGCCTGTTGTTGCAGAAACTAATGATTTTTCAGGTTCACAAACAACAAATGAGGCAGGGTTGGACAAGGAGACAAATCAAGATCATGTATGGATGCCAATAAGTACCAGTGTGGCTTCAACTTCAACAAATGATGAATCTTCTTCTAGTAAATCTAAAGAAGATGTTGAAGATGAACACAAGGAAGATGGAACAAAGGAACTACAAAATGTTTCTGATGATGACAGTACAGCTGAGATAGAGCATTCTATTGCTAGGCTTAATTTTTCTGCTGCTAGGCCAAATGATTCTACTGCTGGCCCTTCAGACTCAAATGAAGCAGATTTCTCAGATAAAGAGGTGGATTTGAACAATATCTCACCTAACTATCAAGTTCCTTCTACCCTACACACCAGGATTCACAAAGTCCACTCCCTAGAAAATGTGATTGGAGATGTACAATTAGGTTGTGTTTGTTTCGGCTCATTCAGATCTGAATACGTCTGAAGTCTGATTCGGTCAAACATTTTCAGATTCAGACTGTTTGTTTATTCAGACATCTGAAGTCTGAATACATCTGAATAAGGTCTGATTTATTCAGACATTTGAATATGTCTGATTACATCTGAAAAGCTTAAACTTTACACCTACTTCTTTTCAATCCTTATCTCCTTATCTTGGTCTTGATTTTTTATTAATAATCATGAATGGAGGGTCTTTTGGTTTGTTTTATAGCGAAAGGATTGTTTTTTGTTTATTCAGACACTTTATAAAAACAAACAGGCTAAAACAATTCAGATTCAGACTTTTGGACCACTAATTCAGATTCAGACGTGGTATTCAGATTCAGACATAAAATGTCTGAATAAACAAATAGCACCTTAGCTGTGAAGACAAGACAACAACTGATGTCTTCAGACCAACAAGGGCTTCTTGATGCCCTTTATGCTTCAAAGCAGCATGAGTTTTCCAACTCTTACTTGTTTGTATGTTTTCTCTCTCAGGCAGAACCAAAGAACATTCTTAAAGCCCTAGATGATTCAAGCTGGGTGGAAGCTATGCAAGAGGAGCTTCTTCAGTTCAAGATTCAGAAGGTTTGGGTGCTAGTTGATTTACCTAAAGATGAAAAGGTAATTAGCACTAGATGGGTTTTCAAGAATAAAAGGGATGAAAGGGGCATAGTGATTAGGAATAAGGCTTGATTAGTAGCCCAAGGGTACACACAAGAAGAAGGTATAGACTATGATGAGCTTTTTGCTCCAGTAGCAAGACTTGAGGCAATTAGGCTTTTCTTAGCTTATGCTTCATTTATAGGCTTCACAGTTTATCAAATGGATGTCAAGAGTGCATTTTTATATGGTACTATTGAAGAAGAGGTGTATGTCTCACAACCTCCAGGGTTCATTGATCCTGACCATCCAGAAAAAGTGTATAGAGTAGTTAAGGCTCTTTATGGCCTTCATCAGGCACCTAGAGCATGGTATGAAACACTAGCTTCCTACTTAATTGAAAATGGATTTCAAAGAGGCAAGATTGATCAGACATTATTCATCAAGAAGCACAAGAGTGATCTTTTGCTAGTACAAGTGTATGTGGATGATATCATCTTTGGATCTACAAGGAAGGAGATGTGTTTGGAGTTTGAGAAACTTATGCATGATAAGTTTCAGATGAGTTCTATGGGAGAACTTACATTCTTTTTGGGTTTGCAAGTTAAACAATCATGTGAAGGCATATTTATTAGTCAAGATAAATATGTTGCTGAGATACTAAGGAAGTTTAACTTTGCTGATTCAAAAATGGCAAGCACACCAATGGACTCTGAGAAGCCACTTCTTAAAGATTTAGATGGAGACAATGTAGATGTATACACTTACAGATCTATGATAGGTTCTTTGATGTATCTCACATCATCAAGACCTGACATCATGTTCTCTGTTTGTGCTTGTGCAAGATTTCAAGTAACTCCAAAGGTTTCTCATTTAACAGCTGTCAAGAGGATTTTTAGATATCTCAAGGGTCAACCAAGGTTGGGTCTATGGTATTCAAGGGAATCACCTTTTGACTTGGTAGCATTTTTGGATAGTGATTATGCTGGTGCTAGCTTGGACAGAAAGTCAACAACTGGAGGATGTCAATTCCTTGGGTGTAGACTTATCTCATGGCAGTGTAAGAAGCAAACAATTGTGGCTACTTCAACAACTGAAGCTGAATATGTAGCTATTGCAAGTTGCTGTGGTCAAGTCCTATGGCTTCAAAACCAACTTCTTGACTATGGGTACAATTTCATGAACACTGTCATTCATATTGATAATAGTAGTAAAATTTGCATAATTAAAAACCCAGTGCAACATTCTAAAACAAAACACATTGAAATAAGACATCATTTTATTAGAGATTGTAATGAGAAAAAGTTGATTCAAGTTCTTAAAATTGATTCTGAACACAACTTTGCAGATCTTCTCACTAAAGCTTTTGATGTTGGAAGGTTTCAGTACTTGGTAGCAAGTATTGGGATGCTTAATCCTCAATGATTTAAAACTATGTGTTTTTGTATATAAATTTTTTGTTTGTGCTGCTGACTTTAAAAGATACTACTGTTAGTTAAAAAGTTTGTGCTGTTGGTACAAATTTTTCTTTGTTAAGTTCATATTTGTTAGTTATATCTATGATACTGCTATAAGACATATGCTTTGCACTTTGTTTCTTGGTTTTGGACTAACATTTTCAGGTATGAACATTGAACAAAAAGGAAGTTTCAAGTGAAATGGAAGCAGCAGAATGATGATATCAGTTGCTGACATAATAGGTTTATGATGGACTGAGTTTGGGATTTCATTAACAAAGGTTAACACCTAAGTTAATAAAATCTTTAAAACTTATTTCTTGAAATCTGATTATGATATTTCACATTGAATTGATGGTTCAGTTGGTCAGATAGTAACTGACTCAACTCACTTTCTATCATTTTATACTTTTAAGTATAATGAGCAAGTCTAAGGACATCTGATAGAAAGAACAGCTAGTAAAAGTGAATCTAACACTTGTGTTAGAGGCAACAATTGCTATGAGCTGGAAACCCTGTCAAGAAAGCTACATTGGTTCTCACACAACCAGAGGTTGCTTTAAACCGAATTCTTGATTAAGTGTCTGTTATACACTTAATCCCTTCAAAATGGTTGAAAGCAGTATGATTTTTCTATAATAAAATCATGAACATACTGCTAAGTCAAAAGTTTCTTAAAAAGGATTTTCAAAGGGACTCAGCAAAACCATCCATTGATGGATAATGAGTCAATGCCCCATGAATCACCTCTCATAGGAGTTAACACACCTAGAAGTGATGAGGGCAGCACATAAACTCTTAAGGAATTGATGGCTTCATGTACAACATTGTCTGAAAACAAGTTCACATTGGTAGATCAGATAATGATGGGATGATGGTGAGAGATCTTCCAAACAGGGGAGGATAGAAATGTTATTTGCATCTCAGGGGAGGAAATATCTCAGGGGAGGAAATACAGCCCAAGGAAGAAACCAAATGTAAAGGAAGGAAAAGACAAGAGCATACAAGATGATGACATGGAGGTTGAAAATGACAAGAACAGAGCTGATTCTGGAGTATTATATATATTAAGAAGGGATGAAGCATTCCAAAGGAGAAAGTTCTATCTAGGTCAATCTCAGTTCACTACGTTTGTTCATCACTTGCAAAGGCATGCTGATAGATGATTTCACTTGTTGAAACAAGCATCCAAGATACACAGCATCATTGCCTCTTATAATTCCTCCATCCAAGGAAATTGCACCATCTTTTAGGCTTTGTTTAAAGCTTGAAGATTGGTACTAATATTGTCGAAGTCAAAAGAAAATAGCAGATGAGTTACTGAGAAAGATATTTAATCTTGAAGAACAGAAGATAGCTCAGATCAAGAATCTGACTACGGAAGTGTTTGAAAGATCTTCACAATCCATAATTTAATTCAGAAACATGTTGAAAAGTATTCACATGTTTAGGGGAGGATTGTTGGGAATTAAATATTCTGAAGATTAATATCGGGAATTAAAGGATTACAAGATCAGTTCTACTCAAAGAAAAACTCTAAGTATCATTCTACTGCTAGTGCATTTGATTCTACTGCTAGCGTTAAACATTCTACTGCTGAATGATGCTGCTGCTAATGAAGAAGATTCTACTGCTAAGTGGATAACTATTGAAGTATTCTACTGCTGGCTGGATAAGAATACAAAGATATTATGTTTATAATAGTCAACAATACACAGTAGATAATATCTTTAGACAAAGTGTTCAGTAACAAGTTGTAAACACAGATACATGTTGTATCTTAATGACTGACACTCTCAAGCATGTGTTCGATTAGACTTGACAATATTGTAAAGATCTCTCTTGGACTATAAAAGAGAAATCTTAGACTAGATATTATGTGTGCTTAATGCATGAATTAGAGAATAACTGTTAAGAACATAGAATAAACACAATATCATAAGTGATAGAAACATAAGATTCAAGGTTTTGTAACCCTAGTGATAGTGAAGATCACTCGTATTACTGTGAATAATATTGAATCGTTTAGTGATAAACTTTATTTGTTCATTGTTCTATAACAAACATAATTGTTCCATTTCCATATCCAAATAAACCTTCTAAGTGTGGTTAAGTAGATTCCGCATACTTAATCATATTAACTCAATATATCATATACACAAAGCAACAAAGGTCTAACAACCTTATAGTGTATCGAACCCCTCTCCTCATAATGGGTTCAGTGAGTGATGACAATAACTCACTGAACCGCAGTCTCCTCAACAACTATGAAGAATGAAGATTGAAGACTGAAGACCAAGACTGAAGAACCTGAAGACTGAAAGAAAGGCGGGACAAGGCGGGAAAGATTTGAAGAGATAAGGAGAAGTCCTTATCAGGCCAAAGTCAAACTTTCCCTGAAAGGCTTTAGAACAAGAACAGTGTCATCACTGTTACTCAGAAAGCACAATTGTCTTATACCCAAAATATTTTGTCCTGATTAGCTTAGGTCATTCTTTTGTCTTTTAAGTCACGGGTGCTCTTTTATACTTGTCTATAAATAGGTTCATAAGGGAGTAAAAGTGGACAAGTTTGTGCAATTAATGCTTAGACATTCACAAACCACTTTTACTCCCCCAAAGAGCAACCTAGTCCCTGAGATAGCTCAGTGGTTCCTTATAGTTGCCACTTAAGCTTAGCTTAAGTTTAGTGAGGAGACAACACCATACTTGTCATTTCAATCCCAAGTGTTTTTTCCGCAAACACTTGGGTATAGATTCTTTTGATTAACTTCTAATAAGAATTTAAACGTTGAAAAACTCTTGTCTTTATCATTTACGTTTTACTTATTTTACTTAGTTAATCTATACATTACTTAGTCCTGGAAAACGATAAGCTTAACTTTTTAGTTAATTCTAATTGTGTAAAGGGAACAACAGTAAGCACTTTGACTTGATCCTATTAACCTCTTTGATCTATCTCTATAGATCTTGATTCCAAGAATGTATGCAGCTTCTCCTAAATCCTTCATAGAAAAACACTTTCCAAGATATGCCTTAACATTTTGCAAACTTGGAATGTCTTTTCCCATAATTAATATGTCATCAACATATAGGATAAAAAAAATTACATCACTCCCACTAGCTTTGTGATATACACATGACTCTTCAAGATTCTGAGTAAATCCAAACCATTTGATTTCTGCCCCAAATCTTTTATTCCATTGCAGTGATGCTTGCTTCAATCTATAAATGGATCTTTGACGTTTGCATACACGGTTTAGAAACTGTAGATTCACAAACCCCTCAGGTTGCGCCATATAGATGTCTTCATCTAGGCGACCATTTAAGAAGGCAGTTTTGACATGCATTTGCCAAATCTCATAATCATAGTATGCTGCTATAGCTATGAGAATCCTAATAGCTTTAATGTCTGCTACAGGAGAGAAAGTCTCCTCATAGTCAACCCCAAAGGTTTGAGTAAAGCCTTTAGCCACCAGACGAGCCTTATAAATGTGTACATTGCCATCCATGTCAGTTTTCTTCTTGAAGAGCCACTTACTTCCAACGACTTTAGCATTGGGAGGAAGGTCTACTTCAATCCAGACTTCGTTATCTCTCATGGATTTCATTTCCCCATTCATTTCTACTACCCATTTATCCTTTTCAGGACTATTAATGGTAGCTCAATAATTAGTAGTTTCATCAAGATCCCCTAATATAGTTTCCTCAACTTCTACGTTAAGACATAGACGTTCAGGAGCATGCATAGTCCTTACAGACCTACGAATGGGAACAACTTCAACTTCAGGTGGAGGAGCCAGACTAGCAGGTTCCAAAAGAAGTACGCTAGTGTTTTAAGAAGGTATTGTATCTACATGATCATCTTCCAGATCATAAACTCTCCCACTAAATTCTAGAGATATAAGTTCCTTTTCAAGAAAGTCTCCATATCTAGCAAGGATTACTTTGTTTTCAGGTGGGTAGTAAAAGTAGTAACCCGTCGTTTCCTTTGGGTATCCTACAAATATACACTTTACAGATCTCTGTTGGAGTTTATCTACTGAGTCACGTCTTGTATACGCCTCGCAGCCCCAGACCTTTAAATAAGACAAGTTAGGAGCTTTACCATTCCATATTTCATATGGTGTCTTATCAACCTTCTTGGTGGGAACCATATTTAGAATGCAAACAGCAGATTTTAAAGCATAATCCCAAAAAGATAAAGGAAGAGTTGTAAGATTAAACATTGATTGCACCATGTCTAACAATGTACGATTTCTTCTCTCAGATACACCATTTTGTTGTGGAGTATATGGAGATGTGAGATTCTGAACAATTCCATTCTCAGCTAAGTAATCTTTAAACTCTTAGCTTAAGTATTCACCGCCTCTATCGGATCGAAGAGCTTTAATCTTCTTTCTTAGTTGCAATTCTACTTCTACTTTGAAAACCTTAAATGTTTCAAACACCTCATGTTTATGCTTAAGCAAGTAAACATAACCATGTCTGCTGAAATCATCTATAAAGGTTAAGAAGTAGCTAGCACATCTCCTTGACACATGTCTAGGTGGTCCACACACATCAGTATGTATTAAACCAAGTAGATCAGAAGCCCTTTCCATATTACTATGAAAAGGTTTCTTAGTCATCTTCCCAGATATACAAGACTTACATTTATCATATGATTCATCATTGATACTTTTCAAAAGCCCATCACGTTGTAGCTTTTTCATGTGAGTCTTGCCTATATGAGCAAGTCTACAGTGCCAAAGGTAAGAAGAATTCAAGTCTGACTTTATTCTCTTACTAATGCTATACATTGAATTATTATTATTGGATACATAATCATTCATGTCAATTTCAAACACACCATTCACAGCAATAGCATTAAAATAAAAAATACCATTTAAAGAAACTGAAATTCCATTACTAGTGATAGTGTGAATAAAACCCAAATCCAACAAACATGAAAAGGAAACAACGCCTCTAATAATAGAAGGTGCATAATGACAATTGTTTAATGACAGTACTAAGCCCGAAGGCAAAACTAAATTAAACACTCCTATGGCTTCAACAGCTGCAGGTGCTCCATTTCCCACGTGCAGATATTGCTCCCCATAGGCAAGCTTCCTTTCAACTTTAAACCCCTGCAGCGTATTACAAATGTGAATACCACATCCAGTATCATATACCCAAGAATTAATTTTATGATTTAGAGTAAATAATTCAATAATAAATAAGTTACCTGAAGTGCTGGTGCCCAGGTGCCCAGACTTCTTGTTCTTATTTGCTCGCAACTCTTCGAGATAAAGATGACAATTCCTCTTCCAGTGACCAACTACATGACAGTAGTGGCAAGCCTGATCCTTTTTGGGATTCACCTTCTTCTTAGGAGGGTATTTCTTAGGTTCAGGTTGATAGGCCATAACTTGCTTACCCTTATCAGCCTTTCCCTTTCCCTTACCCTTCTTGTTCGCATTTGGCTTGTTAATTCTACCCCCTTGAATAGCAAGTACCTGGGGTGTAGGAGCCTTCTGTGGTAAACCTTTCTCGTAATCAATAAGCAATGCGTGTAATTCACTTACTGTCTTCCCCACGCAATGCATATTGAAATTACGAACAAAACCACTAAATTCCTTAATCAGGGATCTATTGACTAAGTTAATCGCAAGATCCTGTTCATAGATTTTGCCAAGTGCTTGTAGTTGGTCTACGTAACCCTTCATTTCCAACACATGTGTACTTACAGGTTTACCTTCTGCCTGCTTACAGCTATGAAGAACATCGATCAAATCATAAACTTCAACAACTTGTGGCTTCTCAAACATACGTCTGAGTTCGTTGAGCATGTCATAAGGGAAGAAATTCTCAAACTGCTTTTGTAAAGCAGGTGTCATTTCTCCCAACATCAAGCAAGCCACATCATTATGTTTCTTGTATTCAACTTTCCACTCTGCTTTTTCTGCATTAGGTGCAGTTGCAGCAGGTTCAGCAGGACAAGGCTTATACAAATATTCCTATTTCTCAGACACTCATAAGACAATCCTGAGTGAGCGAAACCAGTCATTGAAATTTTGTGAGCCAGTCAATTTTTCTCGCTCAAAGAAAGTTTTGAACGCAGAACCCAAAGTAGTGTTATCATTTTGAGCTATTTCTACAGATAAAAAAAGTTCAAATATTAGTATTTTCGATAATACAATTTTTCAAGAAAATAAAATACCCAAGGAAATATTCATATAACCATACAATTTTCTTGAAAACTAGGAACCAAATTAACATAGTTCCACTACATCAGTTGATCTGCTAGTAATGAAATTATAAAATAAGGTAATCTGTCGAACAATAATTGACAAGCAATTTCCGATTCCTAGATCATTATGGGATTTACATTGCCAAAACCTAGTTGCAATGTAAACATGTTTTATCCCCATCTTATGCCTTGAGTCCAAGCTCTCACTTACAACTCAATTAAGTCATCTAATTTAAAGAACTGCAAATGTGTCCAGTTGAGCTCTCACACAACATGAAGATTTACCTTTCCATTGCAATCTAGCCAAGCTCTCACATGACGTAAATTACAACTTCAAGTGTTCTTTTAATTAGATGGCATTAACTTAATTTTAAGGGTACTAGTTTTTTATGTGAATAATCAAAATATGTATGAAGAAGCATGCATACAACTTCATAACATAGGTTTTAATAAAACTTTTTATTAACCAATTCACTAAGATTAAATTAACAAAGTTTTGATTGAGGTATTGGGTTCACCAATCAAAGAATTTACCTTTAATTATCATCCATTATATCGTACTTTTGCATAAGTCGAAAGACTTAGTGTTTACCACAAAGTGGCGCATGGAATTAAAGCTAATTCACCCTTAAGATGATTTTGTACATAAAAATAGTCGTACTTGGTAGCTCCAATTTGACGCACAAAGGAGCGGAGAAACTAAGGTTAGCATAATGCCAATTAAAAACCCGTTTCTTTAAGGTCACAATTTAATGCGTACCCTCCTTATACCCCTCTTATAGTTTGTCACAATTGGGTGAGCCGTTCTTACTATTGGTACAAAACTCATCACTCAATTAAACTTTTGAAAATTTAACTCTTCTAAAACAATTCATTGTTTCACCATTATTTAGTCTATATTACTTTTCTATTCAAAAATTACCCTTTTTGTTTATAAACATGTCTATATAATAAATAAATAAATAAATAAATAAATAAATAGTGTAATAAAAAAATAACACAACTAAATAAACACACAAAACGTAACAATAAATATGTGTAAAACATGTAGCCACATGCAAACTTTATTTGATAAAACCTATTAATAATCGATTCTAGTTTATAATGCGTATATTTAACTAAGGCCCTCACTTACAAAAGGAAGTGATCCACATGAATTGATAAATCAATATGCGTAATCCATAACTAAATATATATCACATAGCACGTAATTGATTCATTAATTATATTGAGGTCATCCCCAATTAAAGAATTATCAATAAATAAACATGTAAAAAACTTAACAATTAATTCATATAGCCTATTTAAACAATTTAAATTATATCGACAATAAATCCATGCCAAACATGCAAGTTTTCATGGATTCTACATAACAATTATTAGCACGTTGTCACAAGATCGCATACATAACACATTAACATAACATGTTAATCCTAGGGTTTCTAATCAAATTAAATAGCAAAACCAAAACCCTAAAAAACAATTAAAGGCAACCGGCCCTTAAAAAAAATTAGGGTTCGATATGCATAAACCCTAAATCAACCAAACATGTATAACCAAATCAAAAATTCATTTTTTATGTGTTTTGGTAATTAATTACACATTATAACGGCTCATGATGCCACTGTTGGAATTATATAACATGACTAATCATAAATATAAACAATAAACATCAAGTACACATGCGGAAGCGTATAGAGGATCATATAACATGTAAATTAATTAACCAAATTAAAACGTATACGTACCTTTTGATTCTAGCCAAACAAGAATCAAATCTTCAATAAATCACCAAGAACCCTAATTAGGGTTTATAAGTGGATTAATGAATTACCCCTTACCGTTTTGTAATTCAATCCAAGATTCAAACAATAATGTGTTTGAATCACATTCTTATACACACGTACTAATACCAAGTAAACGTTTATGCTAGGTAAAAGAACACAAAATAAAAACCAAACAATTTGTTTTGAAAAACAAACCAATCGACCCAAGAGGGTGTTTGTTCGATCGGTTCACCAAAGAAAAAGAGGAGGAAAAAGGATTTAGGTATTGTATGTGTAAAACAGATAAAAACACAATGACCTTAATCCTTCTATATATAGTTTAAGAAACTTAGAGAACAAGTTAGACAAGGATTAGGTTACCCTAATCCTTGGCCGGTCGACACACACCCCAAGAGGTGTTCTATAACCTTCTTGATCTCTAATTAATTCTATCTATAAAAACTATCCTTTTTCTGGTTTAACGGTCGTTAGTCATTATCCGTTAAATACTAATGGTCGTTATATATTTTGTGTATATAATAATTAAATATAACGTTTTATATATAAATTATTATTCATTTACTTTTTATACGTAAAGTGTGCAATCCCGTGATCTCGAGTTCGATCCTAACACGCAACTACTAATTTATGTCCACAAAACTAACATATTTCACGTTGCTGTCAAGCATCGTCTCGAGGGTATCTACAGCCTACTTTACGAGATAGGAGTAATGAAGGATACGGTAACTCCTATGATAGATAGAGACGGAAATAACATGTTGCATTTAGCAGCAATGAGTACCAGAAAGAAGAACCTTGAGGATGTATCAGGAGTTGCACTGCAAATGCAACGAGAAATATAATGGTTTAAGGTAGAAAAATTCCTCTTCAGTTTCTCCCAAAAATTTTTCTATATTATTGTAACCATAAAGTAGTTTTTGACTAAATTAGTTCTTGTGTTGCAGAAAGTCGAACGTATGATCCTTCCTTCTTATAGAGAAAGGAAAAACAAAGATGGTTTCACACCACGTGAGTTATTCACCAAGGAACACTAAGATCTGATCACACAAGCTGAAAATGGATGATAGCAACGGCTAGTCAATGTATGGTTGTGGCAACACTTATTGCCATGATAGTATTTGTTGCAGCATTTACAGTTCCAGGTGGGTACGGTCAAAACGATGGTATCCTCATGTTTAGTCAGAAACTGTCCTTTGTGGCCTTTGTAGTGGTAGATGCAATATCCTTGTTCTTGTCATCAGCTTCAATACTCACATTCATATCAATCCTCACATCCCGTTATGCCGAACGTGATTTCGTGAGATCATTACCCATGAAGCTTATGGCAGGTCTAGCAACCCTTTTCCTCTCTATTGGAGCCATGATGGTCACTTTTAGCGTCAGCTTCTTCGTACTATACCATAAAGAAATGAAATGGATACCTATCTTCACTACAAGAATAAGGAGAACGTGCGACGAAGGCTGTCCCGACGACAGGCTGTCATCGGTACGACTCACTAAAAGATAAAAAAATGCTTGACCGAGACCAGCGTGCGTTGAATTTTTCGATTATTAAAATCCCATCGACATGACGTCGGGACCATATTGGTCAAACATGACTTTCTCAATAAGTGCCAATAATTGGGCGGGAATTTGTCCTGCCATGATGGTACCGACGACGTGTCGTCGGGACCATATTAATCAAAAAAATTATCATAATTAGCGTTTGATTAGCGTTAACAGTTATGTTTACTGGTATCTTACCAATGACATGTCGACGGGAGGCATTTAGACCAAATTTGGTCTTCCCCCTATTGTAAATATTAGCGAATAATTGGGCGGGATTTTTTCCCGCCATTGCGATACCGACGACATGTCGTAGGGATAATTTTCCGGCCTCATTGCACCTTTGTCACGCCAATTTTTTACTTATATATATCCAATAATCCTCAACTCGGAAAAACGCACATAACCCAATCATCAATTCTTACAAAACACACATAACAATGGCGGGTTACACGCCGGAAGAGGAGTGGTCAAAGGTTTTATCATCGATTTATCTCTTTAATGAAGTTCTTAATACATATGGCTACGAAATTTATGATGAATATGGTTCTTATAAGAACATTAGCCCGTGGATGAGAGACTAGATTCTGTAATGGTTGAGGAAAAAGCCATACTACAAAGAGATATTGGACGCTCAAGCTGATGATGTTGGAGGAGAAAGCACGTTGTAAACCAAACTTGATGATCTGGTAAATAGGATAACAAATCTTGAAGCTATGTTTGAACATTTCATCAAGCAAAGGAAAACAAGGAAGGGAAAAAATGGTGTAGGTTCTAGCAAAGTGGGAAGTACCAGCAAAAAAAATGAATGGGCAATGTTTGTTATGGTCTATGTCGTGTGTTTCGTTTGCTTGTCGAGTTGTTTCATTTTAGTTGTTTCGTTTGCTTGTCGAGTTGTTTCATTTGAGTTGTTTCGTTTGAGTTGTTTCATTTGCTTTTCGAGTTGTTTCGGTTGCTTATCGAGTTGTTTTGTTTGAGTCTGTATGAAATGTATGTGGTTGAGAACTCTTGCGTGTTTTAAATAAAAGGTTTGCCTTTCTGTCTGTTAATTGTGATATTTTTTATTCAGTTCCATTCTTTATGCATATGTAATTTAGTGTTGGAAAATTGTATATTTTTGGTGTGGTTCGACCCACCAAGAGACGGGTGTATGTCATGTTCGATAACTTCAATAACAATAACATTTTATTAAACAACAAAAATAACACAACAACAATAACAATAACACAACAACAACAACAACAACAACAACAACAACAACAACAACAACAACAACAACAACAACAACACTACATACGAAGATTTTCCATGTCACCTAATAGCTCACGGTGTATTGCACCCGACTGACATGCATGGTCGTGGTCTTCGGGATTCCTTGCCATTTCAATTCTTGCCTCCAGCATCCTTACTCTTGTCTCTAGCACCTGTTTTTGTGATTCCAACATGTTTATCCTAAGATCTTTGGCATTACAGTTTGAGCACTCTGTTGGTGCAGATCCAGAACCTTGAGATGTTGAAGCAGAAGAGATTACTCTTAACTGATCATCAAATTGACTCTTCCACATAAAATATCCACATCCATGATCTTTTTGTCTTGGCTGTTACATAATAAGGAAATTATAAGAGATTACAACCCAATAATTTGTATATTTACATAAATAAGAAATGTATGATTGTTCACCTTCAAACGAGGACATGCATAATATTCCCATCCAAATGTATCTTTTTTATGTGATGTTCTAAGTTTTATATTTCATGTTCCATAATTAAACATAAAATGATTATATCGCTGCATCTCAGGTTTTGAAATTGGTGTAAAGATAAGAGGTTGTGAGGTTGAGTGGTTTTGAGGATAAGAGGTTGTGGGGTTGTGAGGTTGGTTATAAGAGGTTGTGAAGATCTGCTAAATTTTGGTGGGAAGTTTTGGCGCCAATATTTTGGTGGGAAGTTTTGGTGGGAAATTTTGGTGGGAAGTGTTTTGGCGGGAAGTTTTGGCAGGAAGTGTTTGGTGGGATATCCATAACATCTTGACTCATCCGTTTAACATGTTATGTATATCCATAACACCTCGACTCATTCGTTTAACATGTTATGTATATCCATAACATCTTGACTCATCTGTTTAACATGGGATGTATATCCATAACACCTCGACTCATCCGTTTAACATGTTATGTATATCCATAACATCTCGACTCATCCGTTTAACATGTTATGTATATCCATAACATCTTGACTCATCCGTTTAACATGGGATGTATATCCATAACACCTCGACTCATCCGTTTAACATGTTATGTATATCCATAACACCTCGACTCATCCGTTTAACATGGGATGTATATCCATAACACCTCGACTCATCCGTTTAACATGTTATGTATATCCATAACACATCGACTCATCCGTTTAACATGTTATGAATATCTATAACATATCTACTCATTTGTTTAACATATTATCGTAAACTAATAGTCTAATATAAGAACAATTTTTTTTATTATTACCGACTCAAGTTAAAAATATTGATAAATGTGACAATAAGTTACTCCATGAGACGTTTTTTAATCCGTTTAACATGTTAGGTTGAGGATTTGGCGGGATTTTTTATTCTTATGTTAGAAAATTTACCGGGACACTTAAAAATTTGACTAGTTTTTTTATTTAATTTTAATTATATATTAAATAAAAGTATTTAAATTAAATAATTTTATAAAAGTATTTAATTTTAAATTAAAGTATTTAATTTTAAATATAAAGTATTTAATTTTAATTATATATTAAATAAAAGTATATATAAGAAATAAATTTTTTTAATATATGTAATTCATACCGACGACATGTCGTCGGTATTTATTTGAGTAAACCCCCCCCCCCCCCCCGCCCCAAAATTTTCATTTATCCCGCCAAATCACAAAACGACAAACTTACTTTATTCGTCCTGACGACATGTCGTCGGGACAATTAAAAAAGTACACAAAAAGCAGATCTGGTCAACACTTAGAAACATATATCGATCTATCTCAGTTATTGTCTCTCTCGCCGGAGAACCACAACAAACCACCACCACTAGCATCTCCACACCACCACCACTAGAATGTCCACACCACCGCACCACCGTTACACCACCACTACTCCACCACTGCAAACCAGAGCAAACCACCACAGCAAACCACCACACGAGCACCACTACGCACTTCTCCTCTTCCTCTTCTTCCGTTTAATTCTTCCTCAACCCCTCCTTTGTTTAATTCTTCCTCTTCTTCTTCCCCACCGAGAAGGTATTTATAATTTTGCTATTTTTTTGGAATTTTCTTAATTTATTTAATTTAAGTGTTAATTTTGTTAATTTTTTTATGTTGTTGTCTGCTCTTTTTTTTTTTTTTTTTTTTTTTTTTTTTTTTTTTTTTTTTTTTTTGAGCTAGCGAGAGCCGAGAGCTGAGATAGCCGAGACATAGGTAATGTGGTCTCTCTCTCTTTTTTAACTTTTGGTATCCCGACGACATGTTGCCGTCAAAAGTTTTAGCTCTTTAATTTTAAGCAACCGATATATTAATTTGCTCTCTTTTTATATAGCCCGAGCCCAAGACCACAACCCGAGACCGTAGCCCGAGACCACAGCCTGAGATACCACAGCCCAAGAGCGAGAGCCGAGAGCTGAGACAACCGAGACAGTATGTTGTTTACATATCCGTATTGTTTTTTCATTTTTATGCTTTGTTGTATTATTATTTTTATATATGTTTGTGAAATGTGACTGATTAAGTATTAGTTTGCAGATTAATTATAATTTGGTTTACTCACTTAGGTTTGTGAGCATTGTTTTCGAACCTTATACTTTGATACAAATGACTGCAGTCCAAAGAATTTGAACAGTCCCAACAGTTAGTTTAGTTTTCTAGCCGTAGTAGTTTAGTTTTCCAGCTTCCAAGCTATGACGCCTAAAACCTTCCAACAGCATATTAAACCTAAGTTGAAACCACATAAGCTCATAAGGCAAAAAACAAGCTTTAACAAACACCCCTAAGCTAAAACATTAAAAAGCAAGCATTACAAACAGTTCCTTTAAACTTTGCGGTTGAAGCTCAAACTAATGATCACACAGTAATATAGCCACATCTAACTTCAATCTAAACATGAGTAATATAGCCAATTTGAATATGAAATTCAAGTGGAAACTGAATATAGCGGTTTGGTTAGTTAGTATGTATTGCGTTTGGTTAGTTAGTATGTTAGTCAATTTGTGAATGTGATTTTAGAATGTTAGTCGATTTACGTATTATTGTTAGACTTTTGCAAATGATTTTAGGATATTAGTCGTTTTGTGCATATGCGTTTGGTTTGTATGCGTTTGGTTAATATTTGAATGGCATTTGATTGTTAGACTTGTGTGAATGTTTTAGGATTTTATTGATTAATTTCGGAAAGTCCCTGTCCGAAGTTAATCATCCTATAGAAAACCCGTCTGGAATTAATTTATTAGAAATTAATTTCGGAAAGTCCCCTGTTTGGGACTGCTTTTTGAATGTTTTGTCTCATTTAGGATATGGATGCGTATAACTAATTTACTATTTGAGATGATTTCGACAATGTTTCTCCTTTACTCCTACGAATATGTCTTTAATGCACATATTTGGGGAGTTGAGGGGAAATGCTGCCTAAATTTTCTCAAATAGTAAATCAGTTATACGCATTCATAGATGAGACGAATCATTCAAAAAGTGGGTTAGGATTGCCTTTTATAGTTGCACTAGGTGAACAAAACAACTCGTAATAATTCCACGGTTATATGTGTTTATGTGTCGAATCTTTTGAATGTGTAATAATTAAGTGCATATAATAACTGGTTGCATCATAAAAATGCAATTATGACACTTAATAAGAGTTGGACCCGTTTAGAGAGTCGTTGTTCAAAACAACTTCTTGATGTTCTTGCCGCATTCCTCGATCATTGCAAGCCAATATTAAATAGTTACGGAAACATAAAACGTCCATGCTGTATTTGTCGTAATGTTCCATGGGTATCTCTCGATGATCTTAAAAACCACATAGGCCAACATGGGTGGGACCCAACTTATACACAATGGCGCGATCACGGTGAACCGGATCCTCCACTGTTAGTATATAACACAACACAACGTGAGATGAGTGACATGGGTGCGTGCCTTAATGATATTCTTGATATTCCTCTAAATAATGAACAAAATGAGCCAAATCAATTAAATATTGGCGAGACAAGTAACGAGCCGACTCAAGCAACGACACCTCCTGTACTAAACGAGTTTGAAGAGTTACTTGCCAGTTCCAACCAGGCTCTGTACCCGGGTTGTGACTTCATGACTACCTTGGATTTTATGGCAAAGTTTACGCATCTAAAGGTCAGCAGTAAATGGAGTGATACTTCATTTAACAATACACTAAAATTTCTCCAGGAGGTATTTCCGCCCAGATTAGGTTACAATCTCCCACCGTCATACTATGCTATAAAAAAGACATTTAAAAAAATCGGGTTAGAGTACGAGTTGATACATGCTTGTGAAAATGATTGCTTTTTATATCGGGGGGATGATGCCAAAGATTTGGAGTATTGTCCGGTCTGTAAAACGAGTAGATGGAAAGACAAGAACACAACGGGGAAGAAAGTTCCTAGCAAGGTGTTACGTTACTTTCCTATCATTCCTAGACTACAACATTTGTACAAGTCTATTCACACTGCAAAACATATGAATTGGCATGCTGCTGGAAAGTCTACGGAAAACGGTAAGATGCAACACTCGGTTGATGGTAAAGCATGGAAGAAGTTTGACAATAAATATTCGGATTTTGCTTCAGAACAAAGAAATGTTTGGTTAGGGTTGGCTGCTGATGGTTTCAACCCGTTCGGCAACCTTAGTCAGTCTTACAGCATGTGGCCGGTCATATTAACAACATACAACTTGCCTCCGTGGTTATACATGAAAGAGACTTCTTTGATGCTGACATTGTTGATTCATGGCCCTAAATCACCGGCGAAGGACATTGATGTTTACTTAAAGCCTTTGATTGATGACCTTCATGAATTATGGAAAAAAAACAGGTGTCTTGCCTATGGACGTTGTTATAGGCAAAAAATTCCACATGAGAGTGATGCTTTTATGGACCATCAATGATTTTCCTGCTCGAAGTAGTTTATCTGGTTGAAGTGGGCAAGGTTACTACGCATGCCCTACATGCAAAGTAGACACTCCGGCTATGCGTGTGATAAGCAAAACAACTTATGTTGGTCATAGAAGATTCTTAAAAAAACATAAATTGAGGAGGGACTATAAGACATTCAATGGTGAAACCGATGATAGAGATCCTCCTAGAAAAGATATCAGGGCTGATATCTTGACTCAACTTGCGACATTGCACACACGTGTGGCGGGGAAACATCCAGATTATGGGGGTGGGAAGATAAAATGTAATCATACAGTCGAACTAAACTGGACTAAATGGTCTATTTTCTACGAGCTTGAATATTGGTCTTTTCTTTCTTTACCACACAATTTAGATGTCATGCATATCGGAAAAAAATGTGTTGGAGAGTATCTTGAACACTTTGTTAAGGAATGACAAATCTAAAGACACCGCTAAGGCAAGACAAGATTTGCAAGCTTTGGGCATTCGACAGGAGTTGTGGCTCGGAAACAAACAAAACGGGAAGTACTTGAAGCCTCATGCTAAGTACTCCCTCACACCCGATAAAATAAAACTGTTCTGTCAATACATCCAAACAATTAAACTACCAGATGGGTTCGGATCCAAGTTCAAGTCAAAAGTTACCAAAGATGATAACAATATAACGGGCATGAAGTCTCATGACTGTCATATAATGATGCAACAGTTACTTCCTTATGGACTTCAGCAATACTTGGACGCACAGACTTATACACCATTAATCGAGCTTTGTTTATTCTTTAAGCAAATTTGCGCCCGAACTTTGATGGTGAATGACATGGTGAAAGCTAAAGACCATTTGATCAATATCTTGTGCACTCTCGAGCAAATGTATCCTCCTTCTTTTTTTGACATTATGATTCACTTAGTTATGCATTTACCTGAAGAGGCTCTTGAAGGCGGGCCTGTTTCATTTCGGTGGATGTATCCATTTGAAAGATACTTGAAGAAGCTAAAAAAACTATGTATGAAATAAAGCTAAGCCGGAAGGTTCAATAGCGGAGGGTTATGTTGCAGACGAAGCATTAACTTTTTGTTCTCGTTATTTTTAGGGTGTTGGGATGAAATATAATCGTCCCGCTGCATTTAAGGACTGTCCTCGCCCAACAAGTGATTTTCAGGTGTTCCGATAACTATGTACTAAGTCTGGTAAAGAGACATTGATTCGGTTAGGTCTCCAAGAAATGAAGAAAGTGATATGGTATGTACTTCACAACAGTCCTGAGATCGACACGTACCTGAACGCGTTTAAGAGGTACGCGTTTTTATTTTAAAATTTCTTTTTCCCAAGTTATCTTTTCGATAAATTCTAATATCATGAACATTTTCAGGGATTTTCCTGATAGCGACATGCAACAAGAATTTCCTAGCTGGTTTGAGACGAAGGTAAACTTATTCTATGTATTTCCTTGTATAAATAACGACTATTACTCATCTCTATCTATTCTTATCTTTTTTCATAGATCCGTAAACTTTACATAGCCAATGACCCAATTTGTACTCCCGACTTATTCGCTTTGGCTTTTGGACCATCACCGACCCCAATCTCAGTCAACTCTTGGGTAGTCAACGGTGTGAAGTTTGCCGTACATAGCCGCGATATAAAACGTACAACTCAGAACATCGGAATATGTTCACCTGGTGAGAAGAAATGAGAAATTTATTATGGTCAGCTAGAAGAAATTCTGGAGTTTGCGTATACCCAGTTCAAAGTTGTGTTGTTTCGAGTTAAGTGGTTCGACTTATGCAACAAAAGTGGTAGAGTCCAACGGTTTACCACTAGAAACAACATGACACAAATTTGGGCATGTAGCTATACGTTTAAAGATCAACCTTACATTCTCGCAACACAAGCAAAACAAGTCTTCTACCTTGAAGATCGTGCCAGATGACAACTCCATTGGAAGGTTGTCCAAGATGTGAATCACAACACAACCTGGGATGTCATCGTGGTAGAAGACGATGATGATGTGATACATGGAAACAACTCATCTGATCTCCAACTGTCTGCTAATTTGAATGATTTGGAATTTGAAACCTTAAATATCAATGGTCAATCAACGTTAGTTGAGGCACCACCACCACCACCACCAATCATTCCTGTTGATGACGAAGATGATTTTATTGATGATGAAGACGATGATCCTTATGATTTAGCAGCTTCTGATAATGAAGTCGCAAACAATTCTGATGATGAAGTTGAAGTTGCGAATAATGTTGTTTATGATAGTGATTATGATTTAGCAGATTGATCTTAAATTGTAACTTGTAAAACAATACTTATTTGAATGAAATTGTTATGGATTGTTTAAATGTGTATATTTATTTTGAATGTGTATGTATTAATGTGTACATGCTTATGTTAGTTTGTTCATGAATTTCTATACGTTATTCAACTTGTACTTTTACAGATAGCAGCAGCAGTCGCGCGCGGTCACGGTGGTGATGGTGCCGGTGACCCACCACCTTTCCCTACCCGTCAGATTGATAGTGGTTGTCGTGGTGGTAAGAAAACTTAAACTTGATCATTTGAATTTTTTTACTTGTTATTTTATGACGTTTTCACTCACTCCGATTGTAGAATCACGACAACCCCGAAGAGGAGGTAGGGGGAGGCAGGGGTGGAGGTCGGGATGGCGGCAGGCCGCTGGTCCGTCAAGCCACGAAGAACGTAGCCCTAAAGAGAGCCGTGGAACTTAACGGCCCGCAGTCGATTGAGTTCGAGTATGGTGATCAGGGGACGTATGTTCATGTCGGCAAGAACGCCAAGTGGTTCAGTAACTACGTTGGCGAGCTGATTACTGAGATGCCGTTGTACTATCCCTCCTGGCACGAGATCGAAAATGAGAAGAAGGTGCACGTCATGCACCGACTCGGGGTCAGTTATTTCATTTTCCTTTCATAGTGTTTTGTTACCGTGTTTATTTATTTAAATGTGTATATTTATTTAAATTTGTTTATTTAATTATATCTTTATATTTAATTATTTGAATGTGTACATTTATTTAAATTTTTTTAAATATGTATATTTATTTAAATTTGTTTATTTATTTATATATCTATTAATTTTAACTATATTTGATTGCAGCTTATGTTTAACCTGGAGCGCCACATGCGGGAAGAACGTTGGGAAACCATTCGGACCGGCATCAATGCATATTTGGCTAGGCGCTACTCGGACAACAAGCATGACCTGAAGCGCGATCACTTTACTAGGAAGGGTGGGCCTCGGGCTGTGGATGTGATACAAAGAAACCCTCCTCCGAACATGGAGCAGTCTGTATGGGAGAAGCATGTCAAGTTTGTTGGGAATTAAAACACTTAACAATTTGTACTGCTGAAGATATAACTAACAGTACTAACTGAGTTAGTAATGCTAGTGTAAATGTTTGTACTGCTGAAGACTGCTATGAAGATGGTACTGCTATGCTTATGAAGACGTGTTTTGTGATAAGTATAGAATAGATTTTATGTATATCACATAAATTTAGATTGATACGAATATTGTAGTTATCTTGTAAAGGACTCCTTGTGCCCATAAAAGGAGGTCCTAGGTTAACATGTAAGATATCCTTTTCGCATACGTGATTCAAGGTTATAAACCCTAGTATTATTTAGATCACTCGTATTATTTTCTTAATAATATTGAATCGTTTTGGTTACATTGTGTTTATACAGAGTTCACTGTTACATTGCTTTATACATTCTAAACATTCTTCTAAGCATTAAAGAGTAGATTCCGCATACTCTTTGGTGTTAAACAAAGTTTCTAACAAGCTCAGCAAGATCCGTGTTTAGGACTCACAAGTGGTATCAGAGCAGAAGAAGAACGAGAGCATGGCTTCTAAGGATTTAATGGGATAGTAGTACCCCTTTTTGATACTATGTTACACATTTAGGGTAAAGGATCAACAAGCCCAGTTGAGTTACAACACACACCCACAAGTTCATCAAGTGCTCCATCATCCTCACACACCCCAATTATTTCACAAACATATAGGAGAAGTGTAACACCCCTAATTTCGCGATACGCAGCGAAATTTAAACTGGGTGTTACTTCATGGCATAACAATTTTAATGATAAAAAATGATCTCTAGTTGAGTCATTTAAAAAGATTTACCATTCGAATATCAGAGTTTACAAATTAGGTCCCAGTAGTGTTATAGTTTGTTAAATAATTTCTTGAATGATAATAAAATTTATAGCCTTCTTTATGTATCCGTACTCCTCCGTGCCATCCTCGTTCATTATGGACCTGAGATAAACATGCTAAAAGTGTCAACACAAAGGTTGGTGAGTTCATAGATTTTGTAAGTAAAATAGTTGATTCCAATAGTTTCAAGTGTGAGATGATAATTGTAATAAATAAAAATATTGATGAAATAAGTAGTGGGTTATGTTGTTATACACCCATAGTTTGTTTGTTTTATCTAACCGGGTCAAAGATAGAGTGAATCCATAGGAATTGTATGCCAATAAGTTGAACACAAGTTTGTGATTGCCAGTGAATTACAATCATGTTTGAAATGGTGATATTGCAGTTGTGTATATTGTTCTAAGTCTTTTGAATTCAAGTTAACATGTGTGTGGGTGATATCATAAAATGATATAAGTAATGGTGTCTTTGTGTAGGAGTTTGTCAACTTCCTAGAAGTTCTCCAATAATGTGCATTTGGCTATCAATCCGGCTAGTACAAGGACTATCGATCCGACTAACACAAATGCGTGAATAATGTGTATTTGGCTATCAATCCGGCTAACACAAAGGCTATCGATCTGGCTAACACAAATAAGGTGCATTTGGCTATCAATCCGGCTAGCACAAAGACTATCGATCCGGTTAACACAAATGGGTAAATAATGTGTATTTGGCTATCAATCCAGCTAACACAAAGGCTATCGATCCGGCTAACATCAATAAGGTGCATTTGGCTATCAATCCGGCTAGCACAAAGACTATCGATCCGGCTAACACAAATGGGTAGTTGAACTCATGGTAATTCATAAAAGTTTAAAGTACTCGTGTATGTAAAAGCAAGTATTATGTTTCAATAAACGAATAGAGTGTGTCATATATCGTGTACCACGTGTAAAGTAAACGGGTAAAATTTGTAAATAAAACAAGCATGTATCTCCCCAAAGAGTATAAAGTCATTAAACGAGTAAAAGTGGGGCTATGACTCACCTTGGAATGTAGTGACGTAAGTAACACAACGGTGCCAAGGAGTATGGCAGAACAGTGTAATGAAGTATAGCTCAAAGAATACGGAATCGTCATAACCTAATGAATATAAGCTTGTCTCAAAATATGACAAGCGGAAAGTAATCGATACGTACGAGTTTCAAAAGATATAGCGTTTTAGTTTTCGTGGAATATTTGTATCAATGTTTGTAAAAGTTTAGTATCTCATTTCGTGTGGTGGTATGAAGTCATAGACTCAGACAAACGCACGCCAAAGCATAAAACATATAGCATAAGAATGAAAGGTAAAATAAACACCTAAGAATCAAATAGCAAGTAAGCGAGAGATAGGTGGACCGGTTAAGTTTTGGGTAATAACTCGGTTGTTTATATGACTTCTACATTGTATCTAAATGTGATTCGAGTCATCAATATAATTCGTGATCGTTAATATTTGTTTACCAATTTATATTACCAAGTCCAATATTAATAGTTCAAATGTCCAATACAAGTTTAAGGTGTCTACTATCTTTTTAGTCCGATAATGTCAATTCAATGTCCAAAGTATATATCCGAGTCCGAATTAAGTACCAAGTCCTAAGTTCCATATCCGTGATTATATTCATATTTGAAATATAAACTATCAAGACAATACATGTCTAACTTTTAATACTAATGGGCTCGGCCCAAAACTTAATCATACACACCCCTCTTTGTATTATGGGCTCATTGTTCATTTAATAAACGCACCCCTAATTGGGCTATAGGCTCAAACCAGAAGCCCAACCACAAACAAGTATACAATTCACTTCTTCTACATGTTTGGAAGAAAAATAAGCAGGACCAAGAGTTGAAAATAAATAAGCTTGAACAAATGAACCTCAACTGCACCCTGTGATGACTAAAAGTAGAACCAAGCGTACCCTAATCGACTGAAACAGAAAAGAAACAACAACCACTTCACCTTTATGGGTTTCAGTTTGGTGGACTGAGACACACAACCACTACGACACCCCCTTGGGTGATTTCCTACCGAGCACAAAATAACGGAAGCTAGCATATCAAAATTCAAACAAGACTCGTAACTAAATGCGGGTCAACTCAGCCCACTGAGTTGACTCGGCTGAGTTAGCTCAGCTCGACTGAGTCGAGTTGAATCAGTCGATAAGCAAACACTCTCGGTTGTATCAAAACTAAACAAGCCACAAACTAATTAAGCTAAATAACTCCATAAATAAGCAGTTCCAAAACCATCTGACCCATCACTGGTCTCGGCTTGAAATACACTCGGGTTTAAACCCGACCCAATAAACAAACAAATCAAACAAACGCCTCTTATATAAATTATACCACACGAATTTATTTACAAACTGTTTTTAATCCACGAAATCCATTCAAATCGATTTATGTTTGATTTTTATGAATGAAATACAACCAACTTTAATATGGTATTTTCGGCATACCATAAGTCGAATGAGACGAGGAGAAGTGGAGTTGGTGGCGCGGCTGTGGTGATTCACTCGAGCCAAAACAACCCCAAACCTCACATCACAACCTCGGGTCTTTCTTGTTTCTTGATGATGATGGTGGCATGGGAAGGTTGTGGTGATGGAGAGTGGTGGGGTGAGGTGGTGCCGTGGTGGTGTTGTTGTTGCTGCTAGTGATGGCAGTCGAATCAAAGAGAGGGAGAAAGAAGAATAGAATGCATAAACAGTTTATGAGAGAGAGAGAGAAGAGATAGAATCAGATTTATAGCAAATGAGAGAGGTAGGATAAGATTTTGGATATTAAAGGATAAGTAGATGAGGATTTTTATCCTATAGTGTATTGTGTATACCCCGTATCCCGTTGAGTTAAAGTATAAACATGGTACTTTGGTTGGGTAATTGTGATAAATATTTTATTGTAGACGTTTTTATAAAATAATATAAAAATGAGACTGTTGATTCTGAATAATGATTATCGAATGTAAACCATTTTTATTGCGGTGTTGATATGCAAGAAAAATAGTATATTCTCTTGTTAAATAGATAAAGGTGAACGTAATGTTTTGAGAGTAATAATTCGAATCAGAGCGGGTTATATTAACTTGGGAAGTTACCGGTTTATTACCGATTACCGTATTTGCTTTGACGTTAAGGTAAAAGTCAAATAGTCAAGAAGTCAAAGTCAACTTAAAAAAAGTCAAAGGGTAAAATAGTCATTTTGATGTGTGAAAATTTACGGGTTGTTACAGTATACACCCATCATTTGGAACTTCGTCCCGAAGTTCGTTGGGTATTATATGTGGACAGTGTGTTCCAGAAAAGATAGAAGTACTTGCGACGCATCTGGTCTTCACGCTCCCACGTGAATTCGAGTTCTTACCGAAAGTTCTAACGAATTTTTGGAAAATAGGAATGCGACTTTACTTAAGTCGTTTGACCTTACGGTCTATGATCTTGACAGATTCTTTGATAAAGTTCGAACATTCGTCAATCTGGATCTCTTCCAGAAGAATAGTGACCAATCCTAGTCAGGATCTTTGTATAGTCCGATGTTGAGATGTCTGGGAAAGAGTGTAGGTATTTGTGGTGAATTTTTGATCTCACACTCCTAGGTGAAATTAGGAGCTCTTTTAATGTCTTGATGGGTGAGTAAAAGTGCTCTGATTAATATTAGGACTCAACTGGAGGGCCTAATATTCTAGGGCCAATTGGAGGGCCAGATATGGCAAGGCCAGCTGAAAATGCTGGAGAACCAAATGTTGTGGCGACTCTTCGAGTGATTGTTGTGCCAGGTGTTAGAGGTCGTTTTCACAAGGGTTTTATGAGTTGTAAATTCAGCAATTTCAAAAGCATAGAGAGTGTGGTTGGTTTGACTCATTGTTTTGAGAGAATAGAGTTAGTATTTCCAAATCAGCAACTGTGCGGAAGACTGCAAAGTCAAATATGCCACAAGCATATTTCTGGACGATACGTTGTCATGGTGGAAAGTTGTTGCTCATCCATTAGTGTTGAGAATACGGTTGATCCTAGTTGAGCTAATCGATCTTGTTAATTATCCTAGATGTAAATCTAAGACAATAGGTATAGAGACTGTTCTTGAACAAACTATTAATTACTATGCGGAATTTAGTAATTAATCTTAAGAAGAATTAACAATTAACACACAATAATTCTCTCAACGATCACCTCAATATATTAATATACGGTTACTCAAAAGTAACAGGGTTACAACGAACCATGAAGTGAATACAAGACAATACGTATGCTAACAATCGTATACTAGCCCTAACCCTAGATCCTCCTTTTATACTCTAAGGAGTCCTAGTCGGTTACAAAACTTTCTATACAAGAATAATATCTATTCGTATCTTTACCATAAACAAACTATACATATCTAATAAGCAGCAGCATCATTACTCTAGCAGCATAATCATCTAAAGCTAGCAGTAGTATGATACTTAGTTAATTTCTTCAGACATCAGCAACATTATGAATACACTAGCAGTAGTATGACTTTGCCTAGCAGCAGTATCATACTTGGTGTATTTTCTTTTAAGTACTCTGAGCAGTAGTATGAACTTCAAGTAGCAGTATCTTTAAAACCCAACAATCCTCCCCTAAACTTGATATTTTCTTCTAAAAATCATCAAGTTTCTTCTAAGAACATATCAACACCAGGAGGATGCTTCCAAACACTACTTCTACTTTGAAGTCTTTGACTTTAGCACCTTTCTATACTTCTCTACTAACTCATATGCTTGATGATCTGAAAGAAATGCTCTTAGTAACTTCAACTTACCAGGCTGTATCATCTGAGTAAGAATAGCAGTATTTTTGGTGAAGGGATAATCTTTTTCCACCAGCATATATACACTTACACCTCTACCAACTAATTCATGTACTCCACATGACTGATATAGATACCATTTATGAACACTACAAAAAAACAGGCTTTCAGAGACTGAAAAATCAGTCTCCGATACACCATGATCAGTTACGAATGGTTTATCAAGGACTGATTTTGCTAGTCACTAATCAGTTACAACAGCTTAGTTACGGAAAGTGACGTTATCAACTGAAATTCAGTCCTTGTTGTATCGAACCAACGAGGACCAGAGATCAGTCTCCAAAATAAAAAAGTCAGTCCTTATTTCTATGGGTTGGTATCATGTTATTTCAGTCCCCAATGCATGTTATCGACGACTGAAAAGTCAGTCACCAATACTATGTTAGATCAGTTACTAACACATGGATTTAGGGACTGAAAATTAGTCCATAAACATTGTTTATAGTCCCTAATACATTTCGTTGTTTTGTAGATTACCGTATCAAATCAGTCTCTAATAATAGGATTTAAAAACTGATTAGTCTCCGATGAAAGGCATTAAAGACTGATTGTTAGTCACAAAAAACAGATGAAATAGTCCTTAATTTGTTATTCTAGTGACAGAAAATTAGTTTCAAAATATGTGTTAATCGGTACAAAATAACATTCAAATCAGTCTCCAATATGATGGCGCCGTTCCATTATATTTCTATTATAAACTAAAAGTTAGTGGCAAATACAATTTAATTTAGTCCCCATTCATAATGCATACATGACCCCTTACAATAGTATATAAAACTCAAAACCATAAACAATAATAATAACAATATTTCTTTAAAGCATAATAATCACCAATCCAAATAACAAGAGTTTACAATTCAATATGTTTAAAAATAAAACCAAATTCAATAGAAATAAATTTGAACGTCCTATATATCACTATCGGTGAATGGATCATCGTTACCATCACCTTCAGTAGTATTTGGTGAGTCTATTGTGCTCTCGAAGTCTTGAAATTTTTGGCTCAAGAATTTTGCCAATTTCTCATAATTATGTTTATACGATTCAAGTTCACTAACCTTTTCTCTCAATTCATTAATCTCAGTAGAGTTTTGTTTAGGTGTTGAGTCAGCTTGTTGAGATGAATACATAAAACTCAGTCGAGTTTTGTTTAAGCTTGATGCTGTGGCATATCTGGAGCCGTCCGTTTGACTAATTGTGTAGCATTTTTAATTATTTCACGTGCTTCAGAAAGGGAACCAATCTTGTCTGTCCTATGAAGTGCGCGGACCCATGGTTTCCGTGCCTTTGCCATGTCTAACGCCCATTGCCTTGATACTTTTAGTAAATCTTGAGGTGGGACAATAGCATCGATAAGACCTAGCTTCAACCCTTCCTCGGAGAGTATTGGTTTAGACGTCTATAAATGAAATGTTTATATCAATATCACTCAAGTTTAAAAAGTTTATGATGACTAAAGAATATCTGATATTAAAGGAGCTCACCAACATCATGTCAATTGCCTTTGACAACCCCAATAGCCTAGGAAGTCTTTGGGTACCTTCAAACACCATGAAGACCTCCAACATATTCTTCCTCTTGCAAGGAATCTGCATGATAATAAATATGTTAACCTAAAGTTGGTAGCATAAAACAAAAATATGTCTTAAAACCACGTAATATTTCGGAAATAACAATAATCATACTTTAACAATTATGTAGCAGTATGTTTTTACCTGAAGTGTCGTCACCAGCTTGAGCACCAGCAACGCCAATGCAGCAGTACAAGGACTGTTCATCGATCTTCAACTGTTCATATGCCAGGTATACATCCTCAATAGTGGCAGCTTCATATAGCATCATCAAATCTTTTATGCAAGATATATCCTAAAGAGTACATGCAAAAAACGTAAGAAAAAAGTTATGCAATGCATATCCACAGAAAGAACTGGAATTGTTCTGTTGAGGATCACAAACAGTATGGCAGACAGCTCCAGAAAAAGGGTTTGTCATCAACAAATTAAAAGTAATATTTCAAACGGGATATAAATTATTCAGTAATGTTATAGAATAGTTTATCCAGTCACGCATAGTAATATTTTCTCGTACCTTCCTACCGACAGAAGCAGCCTGCAAATGAGCTATCAACCCAAGCCAGTAAGCATTGGACTTGGTTTCAGCCTCATGTTTCATCAGCAGGGTTCGTTTGGCCTGATCAATACAAAACCATACTTCAAGCATCAGATCCATAACTATTTAGATGCACATGTGATAGAATACAAAACCATACTTCAAGCATCAGTATAAATTTAATTAAGAAAACGAACCTGATCCCATTCATGTTCCACTATCCTTTTACTATGCAAGCCTCTGAGGACACACTTGCAAGCATCAACAGCCCTATGTACCTGGATTACACTACATGTTAAAAAATTTATAAAAAATAACTGTAACCAACATGAGATGCTACAATTAAACTGAACTAACACACCTTGCCTGGTGTAGATGTTACTGAGATAACATACCACCCAATATTTAACCTGTCAAATAGGTTTAACTCGAAAGATACGTCATACATTAAGCCTTGAGAGTCTCTGACTTCAGTGAAAAGCCTAGAATACATTAAACCACGGATTCATTAAAATTTAACCAATAATAACAGCTCCCAAATTCACATACAGAACATTCTATAAGACTAGGCACTCTTTTTTTGAAATGATATACAAAAGACTAAGGTTTAGTAGCAGAAACAGTTTTTATGTAATAAAAGAGGAAGGTCACTCAATGCAGCAATAGCATTACAATAGGCATACCTGGAATTTATTATCTCTGCCAACAGCCCCACTGCAATTGCAAAGTATATTGGGTGATTCCGGGATCTTCTTTGCAGGTCAACATCGTTGTTCTCCGCCTTCACTAGCTGTCCTGTAGTTTCTGGTTGTGCACCTACACAACAAATTAAACTTAAGTAAGTTTCGTTTTAACCCTTGTAAACTTGATAGATTTCAGCTATGTCGCTTGGAGTTTGTAAGAAGTCGAGTATTGTAATTGCACACCAAACTTTAGTTTGAAATGGTATCAAACTGGACCAATTATATGATGATGCTTACCATTATTAGTTGACATATTACTTAGAGACTCAAGAAGGTCTGTTCCATCAACTGTATATCCCCAGCGGTTCGGTGCAGGACCCGCAACGTATGCACATGCTCGCTCGTCAGTGTCCTTCAAGAACACCTATCAAGTACGAAACAAGTTGTGACACCAGACGTGGTTATAAAAATAATTAAGAGGAGTATTAGGCATGCAGGAAAAATAGTTAAAATACTAAAGCTCCAGATTTTATTGCTCACTTGCTGAAAGTTCAGATCATTAGAAGACGGTCGAAAGAGGATTGGGGTATAACTCAGTGCTCTTTCTACACCACTTGTTGGTTTAACTGTGCCTAAATAATCCATCACGCAAGACTCAATATCCTATTCAGAAAAATCGCCAACAATGCTCACCTATTAGAAAGAGAAAGTTCAACATCAATATGGAATGAAAAACTAGAGTTCATATATATAAACATAAAACTAAAAAAAACGAACCTCCATATTATCACTGACAAACTGATTCATCACTGCATCTTTTACGATTTGCAGTGTTAAATTTTGTAAAGAATATGGGGTGGGCTCCACAAATCGTTCATCTTCATCCAACATAGCTGTCATGAGCTTGTGAGCAGTTGATCGTTCCAAACTTTTTGGAATAGAACGATAATACGATAAATACAGTTGTCTAGCTCTATCAAATGCATCTTCAAGCCATACACTATGCTGCAATATGGCCACACCACATCAAAATCAAATTGAAGATAAAAGATAAAATCAAATTGAATATTTTGCAAATAAGTGAATATTCAGAAATGAAGACCTGTAAACAGGCAATAGGCATTTAGCCAATTAAAAAAATTATAGATGATAGTAATATGATGAAATCACCAACATTGAATTGCCAAAGGGAGTTCAATTACAGATTAGAACACAAAAGTTTAAAAACAAAACTCAAATTTTTTTACAGTGAAGCACTGATATAATGAAAAATCATATGAAAGCTAACGCAACCAAGTTCTACACTTGCTCAACACGTTGTCACTTCATATGTACTGTTAAATGTTGTACATTTCGAAATTAGGTAAAGGTTACTCCTATCTGGGTTTTGCCCCACTTTCCTAAGTAAACACAAATATTATTATTAAACATTATATCGGAAACTTAAGTACATATACCATAAGATTACCCACAAAAATGTCAAAATAGTGGCATGAAGTTGCTCCCTCTATATGTAAATACACGTCTCTGTATCGTTATTTTCTTTTGTCTTTATATGAAATATTTGGAGGTTAGTTACTCTAAGAGAGCATGTGCATGCAGTCAAAACCAAAACAACAGGCCTGTGGTGGGTGAACAATGCAACATCAGGAACCAATCTGCTTATAGATGAATAGGATGTATATTTCAGAACAAAGCTATTACAGTTTCCAGGAATATAACATATTGACATCCCATTCCATTACATCTTTAGCCATAATTTAACAATATTGATGCGCAGAAAACAAAGTTCACAAAACGTTAGCAAAGCAAACAACCATTACTCTTAAACCAGTATGATAAGTTTAATAATTATGAATTCTATCAAAGCTGTTTACCATAGATCCAAAAGCAAATAATCAAAATACACATAACAACTAATTAAAAAGTATAAAGATAAAACCCTAGATTTGAAAGCCAATACGATTTCAAAAACTAAGATCCAAACCTTAGATCCAAAATGGTGCGCCTGAGATGATGGATGATGAAAGATGGCAGCAAAGTATGGCGGCGTGCGTCCGAGATGGGACAGGATCAGATGGTATTGGTGTTGAATGGAAAATGGAAAAGAAAATTGATAGGATAAGGATAGATGGGTGGGTAGTTAGCCAAAAAATAGAGAAATAAGAGGGAAAGTTTGGGGTTTTGATTTTGGGGAAAAATTGTAAGAGGGAAGAATGAGAGGGAGAAGGAAGAGCCAAATGTTTTTGGTATAAAAAATATCTAAATTTTATTTTAGCCTCACATTTTTTATATAATTTTGTTTATAAGAACTAGTTAAAATTAATATTTATATAGATATAGATTATGTCAAACAAATTTGTACCAAAGTGTATTCCTACATTTATAAAAAAGTGTTCGGAAAACTAGATTTATTTGGAATGACTTGTCTTTTAAACCATTATGATTGAATTATAAGATAATATTTGAATTCAGCTCGAAAAACTGATACATTCATAAATAAATACATTTAGTGTAGTTACATATAAACCCTAAAAACATCCACCCGTAAAGGCAATCTAATGGTCTACGTGGTGTGTAAAGTAGAGTGCGTTGATTGGCTATATGCCTATATGCAACTTTCTTGTTATTATCTTGAATGGAAGTGGTGTGTATAGTATAGTGGATTGACGATTGCTATAGGCACCACGACTTATTATATATGGTAAGAACGTAATAGTCGTTTCTTTAAAAGGGATGTCGCGCTCGATGAAGCAACTGATTGATGTCATTATCCCGATTACACGTCTTAAATTGTCAACACTCAAAATGAAAGCCATC
The DNA here is from genome assembly GCA_021014915.2 of Artemisia tridentata subsp. tridentata. Taxonomy (NCBI): domain Eukaryota; kingdom Viridiplantae; phylum Streptophyta; class Magnoliopsida; order Asterales; family Asteraceae; genus Artemisia; species Artemisia tridentata. Next base: position 218,065,873 of record CP139503.1, read on the forward strand.
GGTGAATACTAAAGATGTTATGAACGTCTGAAACTTGAATTCTGCTCGAGTTCCCACGTCACGGGGGTATAAACCGAGGTTTCGTGCGTAAACCCCTAAGTGTTACACATACTAACAACGATACAAATATATGTAGGTCTTACAATTACTAACAACGATACAAATATATGTAGGTCTTAAAAACAAGTGTAGTACATTACAATATATAGAACCGTATATTCTGTCGGTAATCCATTTTCGTCCGTTTTTGTCAGTTTTTATCTGTTTTTGTCTCGTTTTATACGTTTTCGTCCGTTTTTTACGTTTTCGTCCATTTTTATACATTTTCGTCCCTTTTTTACGTTTTTATACGTTTTTGTCCGTTTTTTACGTTTTCGTCTATTTTTTTACGTTTTCGTCCATTTTTATACGTTTTCATCCATTTTAGTCCCTTTTTTATACGTTTTTATATGATTTCATCCGTTTTCGTCCGTTTGTATACGATATTATCCATATTTTTATGTTTTCATCAGTTTTTGTCTGTTATATTTTAACGTTTTTATACGTTTTCATCCGTTTTAGTCCTTTTTTTTACGTTTACGTCCATTTTTATACGTTTTTTACGTTTTTGTCCGTTTTGATACGTTTTCATCTGATTTTAAACGTTTTCTTCCGTTTTTATAAGTTTTCGTCCGTTTTTAAACGTTTTAGTCCGTTTAAATCTATTTTCATACATTTTAGTCTTAGCTATGATGTCCATGTATTAGGGACTGAGTTGTGATTCAAATTCAGTCACTAACAAATTTCCCTCCAAACTTTTTTTATTGCGCAAACATATTTGTAACTGAATTTTAGTCTTAGGTATGATGTCCATGTAATAGGGACGCAGCTGTGACTGAAATTCAGTCACTAAAAAATTTCCCTCCAAACCTTTTTATTGTGTAGACATATTTGTAACTGAAACTTAGTCTTAGCTATGATCTCCATGTATTAGGGACCGAACTGTGACTATAATTCAGTCACTAACAAATTTTCCGTCAAAATTTTTTATTGCGTAAATATATTTGTAACTGAAATATAGTCTAAGATATGATGTACATGTACTAGGGACTGAATTGGCACCCTTATTCAGTCACTAACAAATTTGCCTCCAAATTTTTTTCCCGTACAGGCATATTAGTAACTGAAATTTAGTCTCAGATATGGGGTCACTGAATCGAGGACTGATTTTTAGTCGCCGCAATCAGTCAATAAAAGGTCAGTCCTTAAAAGTATCAGTAACTGATGTTTCAGTTACCGATGCTATGTATCAGCGACTGATATATCAGTCCCTAGAAATTCAGTCTTTGAAAGCCTGTTTTTTTTTAGTGGAACCTTGGTAGAACTTAACAAATCCTTCCATTCAATATCTCTCTCATCTGGCTCAAACATATTCCTCAAGTAGTAATAGTGTAGCCTTTCATATATTATCTCTGGTCTTGTCTCCCCATACCATTTCTTGTACAGCCTCCAAAGTTGTACCAAGTCATCCCTATCCATGAAATGTAACATCTGTGAGAATCTGATAAACTTCTGACACATTCCATTTGATCTCTTGATTTCCCACCATGGTTCACTTCCATCTTGCACATCATGAGTATAAGAGATGATTGGGTATTTTGTTGTCAAAGGAACTGCATTGTTTATCTCAGGTTCTGATTGTGGTTTATGTTCTGTAAACTCCATAATCTTTTTCATGTCATCTGCAGTTACTTCTTTAGAACTATCTTAAGAATCACTCCATTTAATTGGTGTAGTTCACTTTCTCTTCTTAGCATAACTCTTCCTTCTCTTTCCTGTTCTTTTTACCCTAATAGTGGACTCAGATTTCTCCTCTGTTACTTCTTTCTTCTTTTCCTCAACCACATCTTTCTCCTTCTCAACTTCATCAACAATCTCTTTCTCACTTGCTACCTTTTCTGGTACAACTTCTAATACGTTAGACTTTTGAACACTTGACTTAGAATTCAAGTAAGCATTTGGTGCCACTTTCATTCTATTAAACTCTTTAACCTCAACATCAGTCATAGGCTCAATTGGTCTGTTGAGTCTTGCGTGAGTCTCATAGTAAGATTTTGCAACAGCAGCTCTAGTCATCCCTCTAAATGCACTAGGTTTCCAATAAGCTTGGTTTCTCAGATACATTTTCATATAATTATACTCATCAGTTTTTGAAGTTTTCTTCTTCTTGTACTATCCCTTCTTTTGATTTTGCTTCTTTCTAAATTACACAAGCAAATCATCTATAGCATCTTGTCTCTCTTCAGAAGTATACCTTTCTCTTTCCTCCTTCTGAGTTTGCATTGCTACCTACTAATCTTCCTGTTCTAGCCATTGTCTCTCCAATTCATCCTCTTCTTTCCATTGAGCTTCCATTCTCCTTGCAGCCTCTTCATCAGTTTCACTTTGTAGTTCTTTGGCAGCAGCATCCATAAACTTGAACTTCTTCTTTGGTTCTTCAACCAAGATGCCCTTGCCCTTATCTTTTGATGAAATGGTTGATGATGTAGGTTTAGGTGTTAGTGTAGGCTCTCTTATCACAACTCCTTTGGCTTTTGGTTTTGGTGCAGATTTAGTTAAAGTTTGTTGTGGTGTTGTTGTTGTTTTGGCTCTTAGCATCACTTGAGCTATTGGTATTCTATCTTCACTAGATTCAGAATCAGCAACATTCTTTTCTTCAGCAGTAGAATGCTTATCTGTACCATCAGCAGAATCTTTAACTCCATCAGCAGGTTGATTTGCACTAGCAGCAGAATCATCTTGTGCCTTCTCTTCAACAATATCAGCAACAGCATCACTCCTAACACTCTTTTCAACTGCTTCTAACACAACTTCATTCCCAGACCTATCTTTCACCACAAATTCTTGAATAGTCTCACCACTATCCACCTCCATATCCACACCTGCATCAATACCCTCATTTTCAGCAATACCTACATCCTTTTCAATTTCCACCTCCCCTGAACCCTTTGTCTCACCTTCTTTTTCACTCCTCCCCTGTTTGGGAGCATCCTCCCCCAAACCTTGTGAAGGTCTTGATCTGTGTAATCCTTCAAGATGTTGAACCCTGAGTTTGAGTCTTTTGATTTCAGCACCCTGAACAGATTTTACTTTCTTGAGCTCCTTCCTAAGACCAAGAACCTCCTGTGACAATTTTGTACATTTATCCGTCAATTCTTTTAATTGTTTCAGAATATCCTCACAACTTCGGTCTGTGTTACCTGACCCGAGTGGTTGATCATTGGATTTGTCAGTATGTACATGAGTGTCAGCCATCAATTCAATATGAGGAGTTTCAAATCTAGCCTCTGTACTTTGACCTGTGTTACCTGGTCTGAGAGGTACATCACTGGCATTGGCATTGTGTACATTATCATCCATCAATTCATTGGTACCTTCTCTGTCCTCATCACTTCGGGATGTGTTGACTTCCCAGAGAGGTGAATCAAGGGACTTAAACTCAGTCTCAACCCTAGGCTGAGCATCTGAGCCCCCTTTTTGAGCCGTTTGGCTAGGGTTTCCACCATTTGTTTCTGGTTCTTTCGAACCTTCCACATTAGGTGTTGCCATGGTTGGGGTCTTATCGATGTTAACACTGTCCTGTTTAACTTCTAAGTTGGAAACAGTAGTGCCAGCCCCTTCCATCATCCCACCTACCACACCTGTGGGAGCCTCATCTGCATCCATACTGACATTGGCCTGAGGTAGCTCAATGTCCTTATCTTGTGAAGACCTAAGTGTGTGGGTATTTTGGGGTTCATGAGAAGATGATTCATTTGAGTTCTCAAGAGTGGGTGTGTGATGGGAAGTTGTTGGGCTTTCAGCTTCTTCACCCTCAGCAAAAGCAGCAGCAGTATCCAAAATATATTGAGACAAGGGAGTGATTTTCCCAGAAAAACCAACCCCATTGTTCTTTAAATATGAAAACATTTTGCTGGTTAATTCAGGACTCTTATGAATCCCTACATGTTCCAAAGGTTCTTGTAATTGATTATTTATAAGAAGTTGTAAAAACCTTGGGTATATACAAACTTTACCAGAAATACTCTTTTTCATCCCATCAAAAATCATAGCCGAAAAATTGAATGGTTGGCCTGTGGCTAGGCAAACCAAAGCAGAAGCTTGACTTGCACTAAACTCATTCCACCCAGTCGTTTTAGGGCTAAGACAATGTAGAAGGGTGTGAATAAGAAATTTCCAGTGAGGGCAGAAAAGGCTTTTTGAAAACTTAATTTTGTCATTTTTCTTTTCATACCCTAGTTTTGCAAGTTCCTCAAAAATAGTAGCTGTAGGAAGACAAGTCGTTGCTTCATCATCTGCAAGACGAAGAATTCGTCTTACAGATGTTTCAGTAACAACTATACTTTCTTCATCTACCGTACCAATTAACATTTCCTCCCCATGTCTGGTTTCGGCCGTAACAGTAGACCAAAACTCTCGCATATGGGATTTATATATAGTGGGATTCACCGATAATGCATACCATAATTGTGATGCATTTAGAAAGTCAATGACTTCAGTGAAACCCTCAGCCTCAGGGACCTTTGGAAGAAAAGCGACTGAATTGTGGCTATCGGAGAAAACGCGTCTCGCCATTGTAAATTAGGGTTTTAAGTTGGGAGTTTTAGATCTGATGATTAAGAGATGTTTTAGGGTTTGAATTGGGTTTAATTTTGGGCGCACAAAGTTATTGGTGAGATCAAATTGGTTTTTATGCCATTTTGATCTAATTAGGGTTATTATTCGCGCCAATTTGCAAAATAGTCCCTTTACTTTCAAACCGAGCAGCAGAATCCTAAAAGTTTCAGCTTGAGCAGCATAACCTTCAGCAGCAGAATGATATGCCTAGCAGCAGAAACTTTTGAACCAGCAGCAGAATGTTTTCTGAACATTCCAAACATCTTTTCCTGAGATTTCTCATCAATCAACCATTCCCTTGTGACTTATCCTACAAAAGATTAGTCCAAAACCACAAAAACAAAAGACATAGCCATACATAACAGCAGAATAACCAACTTAGCAGCAGACAACATACAGACATAGCAAGAACTAGAAACAACTTATTTGATCAATAACAGCACAAATCCTCAAAAACTTTTTACAAAAACACACAGAGATAAGATTTTTGATTTTCAAAGATTGATCATTCCTATACTAGCAATTAAAAATTGAAATCTACTCACATCAAAACCTTTAGTGAGTAAATCTGCAACATTATTGTCAGTATGTATTTTAACTATTTGAATTAGCTTTTTCTCATAACAATTTCTTATAAAATGGTGTCTTATCTCTATATGCTTTGTTTTAGAGTGAAAAACAGGATTTTTGATGATACACATGGTACTGTTATTATCAATATAAATTTTAGTGTTCATAAAGTTGTACCCATAATCTAGCAATTGGTTCTGAATCCAGAGCACTTGTCCACAGCAACTAGAAGCAGCCACATACTCAGCTTCAGTTGTTGAATTGGCCACCACAGTCTGTTTCTTGCATTGCCAAGAGATCAACCTATGTCCAAGGTATTGACATCCTCCAGTGGTTGACTTTCTATCCATACTTGCTCCAGCATAGTCACTATCTGAGTATGCTACCAAATCAAAAGGTGAATCCTTAGGATACCAAAGGCCCAACCTAGGTTGACTCCTCAAGTACCTAAAAATCCTCTTAACAGCATTCAAGTGTGAGACTTTTGGGGACACTTGAAATCTGGCACAAGCACACACAGCAAACATGATGTCTGGCCTTGAAGCAGTTAGATACATCAATGAACCAATCATTGATCTATACAGATGAACATCAACCTCTTCCCCATCTTCATCCTTGAGCAAAGGCTTGTTGGTCTCCATTGTTGTCTTAGCAGGTTTTCCATCAGTAAAGCTAAATTTCTTCAAAATATCAGCCACATACTTGTCTTGGCTGATGAAAATCCCATCTTTCATCTGTTTAACTTGAAGCCCCAAAAAGAAGGTGAGTTCCCCCATAGAACTCATCTGAAATCTATTATGCATGAGCTTCTCAAATTCTTCACACAACACCTTGTTTGTAGACCCAAAAATGATATCATCTACATAAACTTGAACTAGTAGGATATCCTTTTTGTCTTTCTTAATGAACAATGTTTTATCAATGGTTCCCCTGTTGAATCCATTAGATAACAAATACTTGGACAAGGTGTCATACCAAGCTCTTGGAGCCTGATGTAAACCATATAGTGCTTTCTCCACCATATAAACCCTATCTGGATAATCAGGGTCTTCAAAACTAGGTGGTTGCATCACATAAACTTCTTCATCAATCTTTCCATACAAGAAAGCACTTTTCACATCCATCTAATACACTGGGAAGTTCTTGAATGAAGCATAAGCCAAGAATAGTCTAATGGCCTCTATTCTTGCTACTGGAGCAAACACCTCATCATAGTCAATGCCCTCTTCCTGAGTGTATCCCTGAGCCACCAATCTTGCCTTGTTTCTGATCACAATTCCTCTCTCATCTCTCTTGCATCTGAACACCCATTTTGTACCAATTGCCCTCTTCCCATTAGGCAAATCAACTAATGTCCAGACTTCTTGAAGCTTGAACTGCAGCAACTCCTCTTGCATAGCTTCAACCCAACTAGAATCTTGCATAGCTTTGTGAGCATTCTTGGGTTCCACTTGTGACAGAAAACAAGCAAATTTACAATTTTGTAGATCTTTGTGGCTATTCCTCTGATGTAGTGATTGAGCAAATAATCCTTGATGAAGCAAAGCATTCAACCCCTTTGCTTTACTTCTGGTCTGAACAGCAGATTTAACATCACCAATTATCTGCTCTTTTGGATGATTTTTATGTATCCTGGTTGTTGGAGTAGGACTAACAGGTATATGAGTCTCCATATTTGACAAATCAGCTCCAGCTCCAAATACATCCACAATTTCATCATCAGTGTCTTCATACACTTCCTCTTCATCAGAAGAATCATCAAAGAAATTTCCATCTTTGTCAGCAATAGAAGACTTGGGTATAGCAGCAGAACCACTATGCTTAGCAGCAGAATGTTCTGTACTACTGCTGGGCATAGCAGCAGGAAATTTTGGCTTAGCAGCAGAATGAGAGATACTGCTGCTAGCTTTAATTCCTTGACTTCCTTGATTTGCTGACCTTTCATTCCTTACTTCATCATCATTCTTGCCATCATTTGAAGGTTTATCACCACCTTCTGCATCATCCTTTGGTACTTCTTCATTAACAGAACCATCCTTTGAACTCTTGCCCTCTTTCTCTTTTGCTGTGAAAAGCTGATTAAGCTTCCATTTCTCAATCAAGACAAACTCCTTTGCAGATTCATCATCTTTAGCTTGTGTACCTGCATTAGGGTTAGCTTGTGTACCTGCAGACATGTTAGTTGTACCTGCAATCACTGGTTGATAATTCATACTCTTGGTTAGGGACTCAATATCAAACAGCCATTCAGGTCCTTTTCCAGCAACACTAGGTGTAGATTCACTAAACCTAACATGTAGGTTTTCTTCCACATGCTTTGTTCTTTGGTTAAATACCCTAAAAGCTTTGCTATTAGTTGAGTATCCAACAAAGAAACCTTTGTCTGCTTTCTCATCAAACTTGCCTAGTGAGTCAATGGTATTTAAGATAGTAACAGGACACCCAAATGGTTTCAAGAAATCTATCATAGGTTTCCTACCATGCAATAATTCATAAGGGGTCTTGTTATGAGGCTTCACTACCTTACTCCTATTTTGCACATAGCAAGCAGTGTTAACTGCTTCAGCCCAAAAGGTAGTGGGTAATTGTGACTCTGACAACATTGTCCTAGCAGCCTCAATTAATGTCCTATTCCTCCTCTCAGCCACACCATTTTGCTGAGGAGTTCTAGCCACACTAAACTGTCTTAAGATACCTTTTTCAACACAGAACTGATTCATCACACTATTCTTAAATTCAGTTCCATTGTCACATCTGATTATCTTAACTTTTTGATTAACTAGGTTTTCTACTCTTGTTATGAAAGCCTTAAGAATGCTAGATGTCTCATCTTTAGTTTCTAAGAAGAAAACCCAAGTAAATCTGCTAAAATCATCAGTGACCACTAAGCAATACATCTTTTTATTCAAGCTTTTCACAAAAGTTGGACCAAACAAATCCATATGTAACATATGCAAGGGCTCAGAAATAGAGTTCACCACTTTTGACTTACAAGAAGCTCTGTGTTGCTTTCCCATCTGACAAGCAACACAGGTTTCAGGATTTTCAAAAAAATTTTGAAGGTAAACCTCTAACAAGGTTGCCCTTAACCAATTTATTTATTGTTTTGAAATTCAAATGGCCCAATCTTCTATGCCAAATTTTGGATTCATCAATTGTGGCTTTGGAAAACAGACAAGTTAAATCTCTTTTAGGAAGGATGTTCTTTATGACCACACTGTATATATTGTCTTTTCTAGGGACTCTAAGTTGCACTAATTTATCATCAGGCAATTTGTAGTCGGGAGATAAGACAAGACACTCAGTGTCTGTAAAAAGAACAAAATTCTTTTTGTCACACATTTGTGAGACACTAAAAAGATTGAACTTAAGTCCATTGACCAAATACACTTTTTCAAAATCCAAGGTGCCTGTTCTAATAGTACCTTTTCCCAACAATTTTACCTCCTTTAGGGTCATTCCCAAAGGCAACATAGCCACCATCCAAAGTTTCAAAATTTTCCAAGTTGCTTTGGTCTCCAGTCATATGTGAAGAGCATCCACTATCAAAAATACATTTATCCTTTAGCTCCTTTTGTAGATTGCCCTGCACAAAAGTAAGAGAGTTAGTTTCTCTTTGCGACCCAAGCCATTACTGACTTGGATCTGCCTTGTACATCAAAGTAATCAAATTTCTTGAAGTTCATTGATGCACTGCTGTGACTGGTTTTTGGTTTCCAGACCCAGCAAGCTGAGGCCTTAATAGCATAGAAATGAGTGCCCACAACAGTATCAGTAACCACTTTTGGCTTAGCAGCAGAAACTGCTTTTGCCTTAGCAGTAGAAAATTTTGTTTTCATTGGAATAGGCCTGGATGGTGTAGCAGCAGTAATAGTCCTAGAAACACCATCTCTTAACAAAATCTCCCTAGGAACCATGTTTCTTTTGGGGTGTGGGTGAGTCTTTCTAGCAAAGTTCCTGTGGTTCACCCTAGTATATTGGTTCCAAACAGGTTTTGGAGCACTAGTTCTCTTAGGTATTGAGTAATAACAATCTTCTTGCAAGTGCTCAAAACTACCACAGCTGTGACATGCCTTCTTAACCAGTTCAAAGTCACTACCTAACTTGTGTGAGATCACCTGGTGCAAGTTTCTCTGGTTTCCTCTGGGCAAGTAACTAGTTTTCCTAGGATAATCTCTAGGTTTATCATCATACTCAGCCACTTTCCTAGAGATTCTACTTCCTAGCACAAGTTTTACAAATTCAACATTTTTAGCTTTGATTTCAGCTGCATTGACCTGTGTGACTTTTGGTTCAACAGTCCTAAAAATTTCTTTCTTTTTAGCTTTGGGTGTTGAATCAGTCTCATCATCCTCACTATCTGACACCCAATCTTCAATGATCAAGGTATCAGACTTATTTTCTACCTTAGGTGCACTTGTTCTATCAGGTTTTTCATTACTTGTCTCACCTACAGGTTTTACTTCTACCTCAGTTAAGAATGACAATTCATTTTTGGGAGGTGCAAAAGCACTTTTGATTGGGGGTGGTACTTCAGCAAATCCTAAACCACTCCCTCATCTAAGTATTTGACTTCCAATAGATTTATTGATAAGATCAGTTGCAAGATGTTGTTTTTTCAACTAGTATGACATGTTTTTCCTTACTAGTTAAAGCTTCATCCCTAATTCTTTCAGCTTCTTCAACTCTTTTATTAAGAACACTAATCTCAGCATCTTTCTTAATAATTTCAACTTCTAGACCATTGATCTTATCAACATACTCTACTTCATTTTGTTTAAGAAAGTCAAGTTTTGCTTCTACAGATTTTAGGCCATATTCATAACCTAAATTATCAAGTTTTAACTTTTCTACTTCCATTCTTAAACTTTCATTCCTAGATTTTAATTCTTCAACAGTATCTAGGCATGATTTAAAAGAACAAGATGACTCATTGGATACCTCAGAGTCTGAACCAGAGGATGAAGAAGCATAGGCCATTAGTGCAAAATTGTGTTCCTTCTGTTCTTCTTCAGCCATGAAAGCAGCATTTGGTCCATCCTCTGCTTGATCACTCCAGTCAAACTCTCCCAATCCATCACAAGACACCATAGCAGTAGTGGGCTTTGCTTCTTCAATAGGAATCTGCCTTTTGTTTTCCTTGTTCTTCTTTGGTGCTCTACACTCCCTAGCAAAGTGACCCTTTTTTCTGACAATTGTAGCACTCCATCTTTGATTTATCAAACCCCACATTGGTTTGACCTTTGTACCTGAGTTCTCTACCAGTCTTTCTCAAAAACCTCCTAGCTCTCATAGTTAGCATTGCAAACTGCCATTTCAAATCAATCTCCTCAAGGTCATCTTCATCAATTTGATCCAAATCTTGATCAGTAACAGAAGTACTTGAGGGACCTCTGGTAAGATCAGCCAAAAAGGCACAAATAGCACCATCACTGATGTTGTCACTATTTGTACTAGCAGTAGGACCAGCAGCAGAAACCATATGACCAGCAGCAGAATGATCTTCTTGAGAACTACTAGATCCTTTGTTGTTTGAAGACACAAAGGCTAAGTTGTTTGCACCAGAAGATGAACTAGAAGCTCCCTTGACTTCAGATTCATACACTTTTAGATTGTTGTACAAATCATCCAAAGTCATTGTTTCAAAGTCAGTCTTATTCCTCCAGACCACTGTATGAGTATTCCATTCAGATGGTAAGCTCCTTGGAAACTTGAGATTGATGTCTTCTTGAAGCAATGAGACCTTCATAAGCAGTAATTGACTCACCAACCTCTGAAGTCTATCATAGGTAGCATCAATGTTTTCTGAACTTGTAGCAGTAAACGTTTCAAATTGATGTTTGAGCAGATTCTTCCTAGACTTTTTGTTGGCCTCATTCCCACCAAATCTGAGTTCAATAGTAGCCATCAAATCCTTAGCAGTCTTTGTGTTACTGAAGCTCAGTTGATACTCATTTGGTATCCCTAGCAAGAGGGTATTATGAGTCTTAATCTCCAGTCTCCGTTGAGCCTTCTCCTCATTAGTTTTAATGGGTAGAAGAGTAAACCCATCAGCAGCCTTAGCAGGTAGTTTATCTCCATCTTCAACAATTTCCCACATGGAGTAGTCTAACATCTTCATGTATTGCTCAATCCTCATCTTCCAGATTTCGTATTCACCAACCTTGAGCATTGGTACCTTGGATGCAGTCACCATATGATGAGATTCCGATTCCATTGCAGAAGTAGATGTTGAACAGATCTTGATTAACAAAAATTCTTCTCGATATCAGTCTCTAGATTACAAGCTCTGATACCACTTGTTGATCCCAGTTGAGCTTAATCGATCTTGTTAATTATCCTAGATGTAAATCTAAGACAATAGGTATAGAGACTATTCTTGAACAAACTATTAATTACTATGTGGAATTTAGTAATTAATCTTAAGAAGAATTAACAATTAACACACAATAATTCTCTCAACGATCACCTCAATATATTAATATACGGTTACTCAAAAGTAACAGGGTTACAACGAACCTTGAAGTGAATACAAGACAATACGTATGCTAACAATCGTATACTAGCCCTAACCCTAGATCCTCCTTTTATACTCTAAGGAGTCCTAGTCGGTTACAAAACTTTCTATACAAGGATAATATCTATTCGTATCTTTACCATAAACAAACTATACATATCTAATAAGCAGCAGCATCATTACTCTAGCAGCATTATCATCGAAAGCTAGCAGTAGTATGATACTTAGTTAATTTCTTCAGACATCAGCAGCATTATGAATACACTAGCAGTAGTATGACTTTGCCTAGCAGCAGTATCATACTTGGTGTATTTTCTTCTAAGTACTCTGAGCAGTAGTATGAACTTCAAGCAGCAGTATCTTTAAAACCCAACAAATACTTACAAGATTACTTGGACTAAATTGAAGAAATTATTGATCAAGAATTATTGTCCTCGAGATGAGGTGTAAGTAATTGAGGTGAAGTTTTCTTGTTGTGGCGTTGATATCACAACTTATACTTGTGGCTTTAAGGGTTGGCAGTAATGTGCCCAAAGATGGTCTCAACTAATGAGAAGTTATGAGAAAAGTTTGTCTGAGAACTTCCATTCAGCATTCAAGAGAACGTAACTTCGTTTGATCACTCACACTAGATGAATCAATTTTGAATGTCTCGCCACCTAGTGGATCATGTTGTACAGCTCGGTCTGCTCGAGAATTCAATAACGGCAAAAATAACAACAATAATAATAATGACAAACAGTGTGGGGATGTGGAGAGAGAACATTTCGAGAACCAATGTCTCTAAAATAAAGGTCAACAAATGGAATGAACTCTTGGGAGAGCTTATGTGTAGGTGTCCGTGCACCTAAGTAAAGTAGGCATCTTACGTACTCAAGTAAGTGGGTGAAATATCGTACTCAATCTGTTAGTTTGAGATTGAACCAAGTCAAGAGTGTAACAAGTCTGTTAACTCTGGAAGTAGCTCATGATTGTAAGGATTTGTAATTACAAAAGTGATAACTTAGTAATAAACTCAGGTAGTTCAAATGAGTTCTTAATATTTTTACTGAATAATAGAATACTGGAGATTCTCACGTTCGAGTTCATACTCATGTCATATCGGATACAAATAAGCCCACTTATTTATAATTCATTATTTACATAGAGAAGCGTCCCAAACAATGTAAATAAAGAAATATAAACTTATGGTTCGGCGATTCACAATTTCTTTATTTAAATAAAAAGGCGTCTCAATCCATTCAAATAAAGACATTGTAAATCATCCTACTTAAGAATTTCTGACAAAACACTCATACGTGTGGAAAAGAAAAATAGTCCACACTGGGCTAGAATCATAGACTTTTAACAATGAAAGTTTCGGAAGAGAACTTTGATGAATGTAGAGAAAGTTGCTGAACTTCAGCTTTTATAGATGATTAATTAGTTTGTTCCTTAACAATTTCATATCCATAATTTCTATCAAGGAAATCGATAGTTTGTGACCGGTTCCATGTAAAATAATATTACGTAAGATCGTGAAAAGTTTAGAGATCATTGTAGTCATTTACAATGTCTCAGAAATAATTGAGACCATTGTGCAACACACAATGTCTGAGAAATAAATGACACCATTATGCAACTCACAATTTTTGAGAAATAAGTGAGACCATTGTGCAACTCACAATGTCTGAGAAATATGTGAGACCACTGTTTCGTTTACAGTGTCTGGGGATGTAATAGAGGCCACTGTAGGACTTACAGTTCCTTGAAAAATAAATGGGGCCATTGTATAAATTACAATGTCTGGGTAGTAGGAAAGACCATTGTAATCAGTTACAATGTCATGGGGGAAGTTTCCTAGACCACAAAAGTGTATGAGTAGGTACATGATTGAGAAAAAAATGTGGTTGTGCCGTAATGCCCTAGAATAGGCATACGCAGATGTATGTTTATTCCGTTGTTTGTATAAAGTGATTCAAAAGCATGTCTAATATGTACATATCAATATACCAAAGTGTTTGTGTAGCATAATTTACCTAGAAGTCACATAATCGTCTGGAGGATGGAAGGCACGAAGAGCGAAAGGCTATAAAATATTTTTGTGAAAAATAATTTATAGTTTAGGTCTCAATTAGACCCGTTTCTCTATAACTATAGCTTTGATACCAATCTGTAACCACCCCAATTTCGCGATACGCAGCGGAATTCAAACTAGGTGTTACTTCATGGCATAAAAATTTTAATGATAGAAAATGATCTCCAGTTGAGTCGTTTTAAAAGATTTACCATTCGAATATCAGAGTTTACAAATTAGGCCCCAGTAGTGTTATAGTTTGTTAAATAAGTTTTCGAATGATAATAAAATTTATAGCCTTCTTGATGTATCTGTACTCCTCCATGCCATCCTCGTTCATTATGGACCTAAGATAAACATGCTAAAAGTGTCAACACAAAGGTTGGTGAGTTCATAGAGTTTGTAAGTAAAACAGTTGATTCCAATAGTTTCAAGTGTGAGATGATAATTGTAACAAATACAAATATTGATGAAATGAGTAGTGGTTAATGCTATTATACACCCATAGTTTGTTTGTTTGCCCTAACCGGGTCAAAGATTGAGTTAATCCATAGGATTTGTATACTAATAAGTTGAACACGAGTTTGTGATTGCATGTGAATTACAATCATGTTTGAAATGGTGATATTGCAATTGTGTATATTGTTCTAAGTCTTTTGAATTCAAGTTAACGTGTGTGTGGGTGATATCATAAAATGATATAAGTAATGGTGTCTTTGTGTAGGAGTTTTTCAACTTCCTATAAGTTCTCCAATAATGTGCATTTGGCTATCAATCCAGCTAGTACAAAGACTATCGATCCAGCTAACACAAATGGGTGAATAATGTGTATTTGGCTATCAATCCGGCTAACACAAAGGCTATCGATCCAGCTAACACAAATAAGGTACATTTGGCTATCAATCCGTCTAGCATAAAGACTATCGATCCGGCTAACACAAATGGGTGAATAATGTATATTTGGCTATCGATCCGGCTAACACAAATAAGGTGCATTTGGCTATCAATCCGGCTAGCACAAAGACTATCGATCCGGCTAACACAAATGGGTAGTTGAACTCATGGTAATTCGTAAAATTTTAAAGTACTCGTGTATGTAAAAGCAAGTATTATGTTTCAATAAACGAATATAGTGTGTCATAAATCGTGTACCACATTTAAAGTAAACGGGTAAAATTTGTAAATAAAACAAGCATGTATCTCCCCCAAAGAGTATAAAGTCATTAAACGAGTAAAAGTGGGGCTATGACTCACCTTGGAATGTAGTGACGTAAGTAACACAACGGTGCCAAGGAGTATGGCAGAACAGTGTAATGAAGTATAGCTCAAAGAATACGGAATCGTCATAACCTAATGAATATAAGCTTGTCTCAAAATATGACAAGCGGAAAGTAATCGATACGTACGAGTTTCAAAAGATATAGCGTTTTAGTTTTCGTGGAATATTTGTATCAATGTTTGTAAAAGTTTAGTATCTCATTTCGTGTGGTGGTATGAAGTCATAGACTCAGACAAACGCACGCCAAAGCATAAAACATATAGCATAAGAATGAAAGGTAAAATAAACACCTACGAATCAAATAGCAAGTAAGCGAGAGATAGGTGGACCGGTTAAGTTTTGGGTAATAACTCGGTTGTTTATATGACTTCTACATTGTATCTAAATGTGATTCGAGTAATCAATATAATTCGTGATCGTTAATATTTGTTTACAAATTTATATTACCAAGTCCAATATTAACAGTTCGAATGTCCAATACAAGTTTAAGGTGTCTACTATCTTTTTAGTCCGATATTGTCAATTCAATGTCCAAAGTATATATCCGAGTCAAAATTAAGTACCAAGTCCTAAGTTCCATATCCGTGATTATATTCATATTTGAAATATAAAATATCAAGACAATACATGTCTAACTTTTAATACTAATGGGCTCGGCCCAAAACTTAATCATACACACACCTCTTTGTATTATGGGCTCGCTGCTCATTTAATAAACGCACCCCATTGGGCTATAGGCTCAAACCAGAAGCCCAACCATAAACAAGTATACAATTCACATCTTCTACATGTTTGGAAGAAAAATAAGCAGGACCAAGAGTTGAAAATAAATAAGCTTGAACAAATGAACCTCAACCGCACCCTGTGATGACTAAAAGTAGAACCAAGCGTACCCTAATCGACTGAAATGGAAAAGAAACAACAACCACTTCACCCTTATGGGTTTCGGTTTGGTGGACTGAGACACACAACCACAACGACACCCCCTTGGGTGATTTCATACCGAGCACAAAATAACGGGAAGCTAGCATATCAAAATCAAACAAGACTCGTAACTAAATTCGGGTCAACTCAGCCCACTGAGTTGACTCGGCTGAGTTAGCTCAGCTCGACTGAGTTAAGTTGACTCAGTCGATAAGCAAACAAACACTCTCGGCTGTATCAAAACTAAATAAGCCACAAACTAATTAAGCTAAATAACTCCATAAATAAGCAGTTCCAAAACCATCCGAACCATCACGGGTCTCGGCTTGAAATCCACTTGGGTTTAAACCCGACCCGATAAACAAATAAATCAAAAAAACGCCTCTTATATAAATTATACCACACGAATTTATTAACAAACTATTTTTAATCCATTCAAATCGATTTATGTTTGATTTTTATGAAAGAAATACAACCAACTTTAATATGGTATTTTCGGCATACCATAAGTCGAATGAGACGAGGAGAGGTGGAGTTGGTGGCGCGGCTGTGGTGATTCACTCGAGCCAAAACAGGCCCAAACCTCACATCACAACCTCGGGTCTTTCTTGTTTCTTGATGATGATGGTGGCCTGGGAAGGTTGTGGTGATGGAGAGTGGCAGTCGAATCAAAGAGAGGGAGAAAGAAGAATAGAATGCATATACAGTTTATGAGAGAGAGAGAAGAGATAGAATCAGATTTATAGCAAATGAGTGAGGTAGGATAAGATTTTGGATATTAAAGGATAAGTAGATAAGGATTTTTATCCTATAGTGTATTGTGTATACCCCGTGTCCCGTTGAGTTAAAGTATAAACACGGTACTTTGGTTGGGTAATTATGATAAATATATTCTTGGAGACGTTTTTATAAAGATAATATAAAAACGAGACTGTTCATTCTGTATAATGATTATCGAATGTAAACCACTTTTATTGCGGTGTTGATATGCAAGAAAAATGGTATATTCTCTTGTTAAATAGACAAAGGTGAATGTAATGTTCAGAGAGTAATAATTCGAATCAGAGCGGGTTATTTAACTTGGGAAGTTACCGGTTAATTACCGATTGCCGTATTTGCTTTTACATTAAGGTAAAAGTCAAATAGTCAAGAAGTCAAAGTCAAAGTCAACTGGAAAAAAGTCAAAGGGTAAAATAGTCATTTTGATGTATGAAAATTTACAGGTTGTTACAAGAAGGACTAGAAAGAAAACTGTGGTACCTTAGCCCAGTTCTTCTACTCAAACAATTGTAGTAGATGAGGCCGTCTATGACAGAGTGGAAAGGGTTACCACTACTGTGTCTAACTTAGAAGTAGCACAGGTCAATGGTAACATCATTAAGACCCCACCCATGGCATCATCTAATGTGTCAAGTCCTCATGGACTTGGTACAGGTGATGGAATCCCCAGCCACATGGATACAATGGGGGGCTCAGATACTCAACCTTTGGCTGAGCCTGAGTCAATGCCCCATGATTCACCTCTCCCAGGAGTTAACACACCTGGAAGTGATGAGGGCAAAGTGTCACTTAAGGAATTGATGGTTCTCTATACTACATTGTCAAATAAGGTGATTGATCTGGAGAAAGACCTAAAGGAGACAAAGCAAATTTATGGTAATGTCTACACCAAGCTTGTTCTGAAGGTGAAGAAGCTGCAGGGAAAGGTCAAGTCACTCAAAGCCAAGAGGAGAGCTAATATTGTGGAATCCTCAAGTTCTGAAGATGATGATGATGATGATGATGATGATGATGATGATGATAATGATGATGATGATGATGATGATGATGATGATGATGATGATGATGATGATGATGATGATGATGATGATGATGATGATGATGATGATGATGATGATGATGATGATGATTCTTCCAAACAGGTGAGGAAGATAGCCAAAATAGATAAAGATCCAAACACTTCATTAGTTCAAGAGGATGCTGAAACTAATGGGAGGTTCAATGATGAAGATATGGGTGGAGATATGGGTAGTAATCAACAACAAACTACAGAGCTTGTCAGCCCTCAAGAACAAGACACAGAGTTGATCATTGAAGTATCCAGACAGATGGAAGTAGCAGTTCAAACTGCTGAAGAAAATCCAAGTACTGCTAGTGTTTCAATCAGTACTGCTAGTACAACTTTTAGTACTGCCAGTATTGTTCACACCAGTAGAAGATCAGACAAAGGTAAGGGGATTATGATTGAGTCTGATTCACCAAAGAAGAAGAAGAAGGATCAAGCTCAAATTAGTTTTGATCATGAATTTGTACAAAGAGTTCAAGCTGAAGAACAGGCCAAAATATTAGAAGAAGAAAGAATTGCAAAGTTTATGGTTGAACAAAAGCTGAAGAGTGATGAAGCACATAAATTGGCACAAGAACAAGATGCACTGTTAGCTCAGAGTATTTATGAATCAGATAGGGCAGCTATTCCAGATGAAGAAAGAGAAAGTGCTCTGAATGATTTGATTGAGGTGATAAAGAAGAATCAGAGTAAAAAGATAGCTGCTAGGAAGAAACCTCTAACAAAAGCTCAAATCATAAAACACATGAAGGAGTACTTAAAGCATCAAGACAGTTGGACTGCTAGTCAACTGAAGGGAAAATCAAATGCAGAGATTGAGGGGTTGTACCTTACTACTTACAAAAAGGTACAAAGTTTCATTCCTATGAATGCAGAAGAAGAGGGCAGAAGGGCTAAAAGAATTGGTACATCTTTAGAGTCTGGATCTTCCAAGAAGCAAAAGATTAAAGAAGGTTCTTCTATAGCTGAACAAAAAAAAGAAGAACAAGAAGCAGAGGAGTTGACTGATGAGCAGCTAACACAGATGATGCTTGTCATTCCTGAAGAAAGCATGAATGTTGAACCAATAAGGACTAAGCATCCAATTGTGGATTGGGAAATCTATTATGAAGATAAGACGGAGTATTGGAAGATTATCAGAATGGGTAATAATACTGAGGTATACCAATTCATGGAGGATATGCTAAAGGCTTTTGACAGGGAAGACTTAGCAAAGCTATGGGAATTAGTCAAGGAGAAATTCAGATCAGAAGCTCCAACTGACAACAAAGAGAGAGCTTTATGGGTAGATTTGAAGAGAATTTTTGAGCCAGATGATGATGATAGCTTATGGAAGTTTGAGGCTCATAATCTTGGTACAACATGGAGATTGTATGATACATGTGGAGTACATCATGGATCTACAAAAGCTGGAGTTGATGTCTACATGTTGGTTGAAAAGGAATATTCTTTGAGATCAGGAATTCTTGGAGTAATGTTATCTGTCAAACTTAAAGTTGAAGAATCTGAGATGGCCAGAGAACTACTTCAGAAGATCTACAATCAATGTGAAAGAGAGATGAAGGCTGGAAGACAAAGAAGATAGAGTGTTTGGAAGAATCCTCACAAGACAAAGATTTAATTCAGAAACTTGATGATTTAGGGTAAATCACAAGTTTAGGGGAGGATTGTTGGGAATTAAAACACTTAACAGTTTGTACTGCTGAAGATATAACTAACAGTACTAACTGAGTTAGTACTGCTAGTGTAAATGTTTGTACTGCTGAAGACTGCTATGAAGATGGTACTGCTATGCTTATGAAGACGTGTTTTGTGATAAGTATAGAATAGATTTTATGTATATCACATAAATTTAGATTGATACGAATATTGTAGTTATCTTGTAAAGGACTCCTTGTGCCTATAAAAGGAGGTCCTAGGTTAACATGTAAGATATCCTTTTTGCATACGTGATTCAAGGTTTTAAACCCTAGTGATATTTAGATCACTCGTATTATTTGCTTAATAATACTTAATCGTTTTGGTTTCATTGTGTTTATACAGAGTTCACTGTTACATTGCTTTATACATTCTAAACATTCTTCTAAGCATTAAAGAGTAGATTCTGCATACTCTTTGGTGTTAAACAAAGTTTCTAACAAGCTCAACAAGATCCGTGTTTAGGACTCACAAAGTTCTACATAGAGGAGGCGAACCTCAAGCGATCTGTTGTGAACGCCGAGAACCGAAACAAGAACAAGGTTTACAGCCACCATGGGTCTAAATCATTGGCCGCTTCTCAACACGAATACATAAGACACATTTTAATTATTTTATAAAACTATTTTAATTTATAAAATTATTTAATTTTAATTATATATTAATTAAAAGTATTTATACTAAATAAAAAATTTTAATTTTATAAAAGTAATTAATTTTAATTATATATTTTAATTTTATAAAAGTATTTAAGTGTAATTAAAATATATATGGTGTTTGATTTATCATTTTTAATTTGTTTCATCTTATATGCATGTGTATATACAGTTCGAGAATAGCGAGAACCGCGGCCAGTACCTGTCCCTCATAAAAAGCTTCTACGACACTCACTGCAAGGACGATGTATGGTTGCAGGATGAGGCTAGGCTTCAATATGTAAGTATCGTTTTTTTTTCAAACACGCACTTTAATGATTTATTAAAACATAATCTAGTAACCCGACTAATATATTAATTTTAAAACTTTTTTTCAACTACATAGCAAGAGATGGTCCGGCTGCAGGATCTGGGAGCGGATACGCTGTAGGTCACTATAATGATCTCAACAACACACTCTCGTTAATGATTTAAACAAAGAACACTCGATCTACTACTTATCTAAATAATAAGCTACGTATGGAAATATTAATAATAATCTAAATACGATAAGCTAGAAATAAGAGAAATAAGAAGAGAAGAATAAGATGGAAGGTTTTCACTTAATTCGATTCACACACTAGCAGAGCTACCGCACATACACTTGAAAACCAACTATGAAAATGACTCCCTTGCCTTGTATTTATAGGCATTGGGAGGGGAATAATTCTTAGGAATATTCCCTTTACATGTGATAAGGATTAATTAGATAACATGACCGGTCCAAGGACTACTATTGAACCGGTCCAAAAATACAAACAATATAGTCCTAATTGTGCAACATTAATTAAATGAACAAGACTTGTAAAATATTTAAAACATGTTCCTAACATACGCCTACAGGGGTAGCGTACATAGAGGAGGAGATACTTGCCCTCGTTATAAAGGGCAAGCAGCAGGGTCATATAGCCGGCAGGGGTAGGGTGGTATCCGGCATGAGCAGGCCACCATTACCATACACCGCACCTCCACCTCCAGGTATGTACAGTACTAATAGATTACTCATGACTCATCTTATGTATTGCAATGGCCGTTTTTAAAGTTTGATTATTTCGTTTTTAGGTACGGCCGAGATCGAAGAGAAGCTTGCTGAAGCAGAAAAGAAAATTGCTGAGGCTGGGAAGAAGCGTAACGCAGCTGTAGCAGAAGCTAAGGAAATTAAGTCGCAGCTCGCTCAGTTGATGGGTTTTGTCCGGAGCAACCCGCAATGGCACAAGTTTATTAGTCAGATGCCTTCTCAAACTGAGGCAGGTGATCCGTGCTAAAGTATATATATAATATCAGACGGATATGCGTGATACGCGGGAAATGACAAATCAACCTTTCAGGAAGAAGGTTAACTTACAAAACCCGTGAATACGATATGTGTGATACCGGGCAAGTGTTACCCGGGTCGTGTCCCAGCGAGGTTGGAATCGACAATCGTGTAAGGTTTGGAATTAGAGTGACTGATGATTGGGATATGGAATTTTGTGTTTTTTTTTTTTATTCTAAAAAAGAAATGAGAAACAAATTCTCAAGGAAAATTAAGATTAAATAAAATTAAACTAAAAACGCGATACGGGAATTCTAAAAACGGGTTTAAAAAGTGAAATCTCTAAAAATTAATCCTACAAGTTCCAAATTATTTTTCCTAAGATCTATATGATAAAAGAAAATTTTAGAAAAAAGATTTATATTTTTCTGATTTTTATATTTTTTATTATGAATTAAAAACTGTTTTAAAAAGAAAGATGCATAAAAAATATTAAAACTATTCTAAAAATTCTGAAACTTTTTGTGAAATTACTTTATAATAAACCAGCCCTAGGAAAAATATGAACAAGGTGCCAGCTTATTGGGATAAGCTGGTAATAAGCAAAGAAGCTCGGATAGCTTAAATGGAAAAGTGAGTATAAAAATTAAAGTGTGTAGAGTCTAACTGAAAAAGACCCAAGGGCAGTTGGTAAGGGTGTGCTTGGTAGTTATCTGAGTGACCAGGGTTCGAACCCTGGTTTTGCCTTTTTGCTAACTATTTATTTTTGTGATTTTTCTTTTAAAAACTGATTAAGCAACAAAAGATAAGCACTTTTACTAACTATGACTTTTTGTGAAAAGCTATAATAAGCTCAAAAAATGAGCCAAAAGAGACTGATCAGGGGACTTTTTGAGTTAATAAGCTAGGATTTGTTTCAAAAGACTGATTAAGCTATACAATAAGCTAAAGCAAACTG